>JAQFJA010000006.1:5637806-5663727 GCA_029874485.1 Naso brachycentron
CGTTTACCCTGTTATAAAAATAAGGTATGGCTGTGCCTGTGACTGTTAGCAAGGAAAGAATGTCATGCAAACTATCCTATGTTCTCTGCGGCGCTTCCCACTGCAAAATAGAAAGCCCCGCTGCTTTCAAATTATTGTCACTTTCCATCACTACAATTTAGGATTTGTATTCCCCATTTTGCACAGTAGACATGTTTTTTTTTCTTAACCTGACAGACCTCAGCTGTTAGTATATCTATTGTTCAGTGGCTGTGTATTTCTGTCTCAAGTTTGTAAAAGGAGACCTAGAAAATTCCTCAGCTTCTTCTGTCACACCAGTAGCCCATTAGTGGCCCTTGAAATGGATACCGATCATAAAATGGTGGTATTATGCTGTTAACATTATTCTTATTACCGGTTTAACACTGAAATCAGACACAGTATCAAAGCTTTTTATAATTTGGAGAATGACATATAAGACAATATCATCTAGTCTAAGCTTAAGAAAGCACATAACAACTCCTTTTAAGGCGTTATCATGTTATTGTAGTTTTCGTTAAAGATGTCTGATAGTGTTACTTTTATCTGTGTAATCATCTGATCCTCAGGGGAAAATGACTGTATTTTTTGGATACTGCTGAGCTCTGGAAATATTTTGCATTTGCCCTTTCCTTACTGTTGTTTTTGGCTGTGTCCATGCAAAAATTACTTCAACAACATAAAGTATGTAAAATATCTCATCCTTTGATGCGGCATTGTATATCTTTAAAGGAGCACTCCCAGTTTTAGGGAGTCTCATTGGATGTTTGGAGATATTTTCCAGTACTTTACTGAAGGAGAGGCAATATACTGTAATGCTATTTGCGTTTTTATCCATGCCAGCGGTTCTGGGGACGTCCATGTCGGTCAGTCTGTCATTAGTTAACCACTTTGATGCACAGTGAACCTTTGTACGGTCATGCTCCCAGAGGATGAATACTAATGACTTCAGTGACTGACTTTTTCTCCTCCAGGTTCACCTTGAAGTTTGTAGTTTTGAGTGAAATAAATGAAAAAAATGATTAAACAGACTGTTATGAGATGTGGCAAACCTAATGTTTATGTTCCATTAAGCACGATTGTAATAACTTTAAAGGTGAAGGTATTTTATTGGTCACATATACAGCGTTTAACCCTTCTCTGAGGAGCAGTGGGCAGCCACAGAACAGCGCCCAGGGACCAACTTTAGATTCTGAGCCACTCGGTCAAAGGGTACTGCCTGGAAATAAATCTCATGTTTGATGATGGGGGAAACCGGAGCACCTGGAGGAAACCCACGTGAACATGGGGAAAACATGCAAACTCCACAAAGAAAGCCCCTGCCCCAGCCAGGAATTGAACCCGGGACTGTTTTGCTAATAGGTGACAGTGCTAACAACTAAGTGTCTGTGCCGCTAACTTTTTATGTAGCAGCATCATAAAATTATGTTATTTATACTTAATTACAAAGAACCTACTTGTAAAACTATTAACATTCCCAGCAGCCTCAGCTGTACTTTATGTTTAGTGCTAAATAGCTGATGTTAGAATGCTAACATGCTAAATTATGATGGTGAACATGGCAAACATAAACCTGTTAAACATCAGTGTTAGTATTGTTATTGTAAACTCGATTGTTTAGCATAGCTGCTAGCATGGCAGCAGACTCTTCTTGTTGGTGATATTGTTCTGTCCGACATGCACGCTGCAATTTAGCATAGGCATACCGAGTGTGCCATTAGTGAAAAAAACTGGGGGGAGATTTTCCCAAAACATTTACTTCTGGTCTGAGCTTGAACAACACTGAATTAGCCTATTATTAAGATGCACCATGCCCACAAAGTGGTAGAAGAAATTCAAATTTAATCATCTTGGTCCAGTGGCAAGGTGGAGCTAAAGAACCCGTTTGCACCTGCGTGGGTTTCGGTGATGCTGGCTGCTGGTCGTCATCGTTATTTGTCCTGCCATCTAGGCTATTCATGACTTTTTTGTTGAGTTTTGGCAACAAAATGTGACAAAATGCTGTGTTGCTGTTTCATATTGGTGAGCACTTTGGGTAGCTGCTCGCAAACTTCAATAGTAAGCAAGTTCTTACTGATGATAGCTGACTTGACACTGGCAGGCGCAAATTATGAGACTGGATTTTGTGTGTCATTCCAAGCGTGAAGCACAGACATCATCGCTGCTGCTACTACAACATAAGAATTCAATCCACTCACAATTTGGATCCATAATGTCTTTTTAAAATAGCCTACTATTTATTAACTTGTATCATCTACTGGCAGGAACATAAAATGCATTTAATGTAGTCTGAGCAGAAGTGGGGATGACGTATCCCCATTGGGGATAAAAACTGAATAACCACAGGGAGGATTATGAACAATTTGCACCCAGGGTATACTGTAAGAATGTGTTTGACAAATCTATCTAAATGTGTAAAATTATAATCACACATCCAATATGAACAAAAGTTGGTGATTTCTCTCAACAGTTCCAGAAAAATGGAAGTACTTCCCACCCGGCTGATGTCCAATTGGACTTCTCCCATGGTAAACTGATAAGTTGCCTATCTTGGGCATCAAGGAGGTGAAGATTGAGATAAGGCAATGCCAAACAGGCAATATTATATTTTCTGAATAACGATGGTTGGGCTGAAACCTGGACCAGGAATTTCCTACAAAATATTAAGCTTAGCCGAGGAAAAGCAGACTGAGTGAGACCTACTTTAACCAGCAAAGTGAGGATGAAAAGCACACGGACAGGCAGCGTACCCAGTGTCAGGGAATGGACATATAACAGGCAGCATGCAACGTCAGAAAGTGCACAGAGAAAACATGGGTTGCCTGTGGCTAACCAAAAGGTATACTTTTCAGTTATAAATGGCTGAATCAGAAATAGTGCACAGCGTGCCATGCAGCTGTGACAAAGCTCTTATTCAGACGTGATAAACCAAAGTTCATGTAAGACATTCTGAACTATCTGACAGAGGAATAACACTTTTCAAAGCCAGAAAATCAATCATATTCCCCATTAATATTCGTAGCATCTTATTTTAGCAACAACGCTGTTTCATTGATGATAGATAAATGTCACTTTAATTTGTACCAGCAGTTCACCATGTTTCGTCATCTGTACGTATGAAGCATAGACTCCATGTATGGCCTAAATCCTAAATAGAGATTGATGCATTTAATCAAATGTTCCCCCGGCCTTTGCCATTGTAAAGATTTTGTCCTGGTTATCATAACAATAATGTCTAATGACGTTGAATTGGCAAGCAGTAGAGCAAGGGGCGAAATCGTTTCAATCTATCAAGAGTACATTAAAGTAAGTGTACACTGATTAACTGACTAGTCACACATAAGTCACACATGCTCTGTAAAACAACACTGAACCATATTAAAGTCTGATTAGAGTCTAATGAGGAGACCGATTCAAGTGGTTGAAGTTCAGATTGCTTGTCCATTAGTCTACTTATACTGCACAGTACATGGTGTGTTCATGCTTTACTGCGTGACAAATGTACTATAGGCACTGGCTGCAGAAATATCGGCAAATGTGCTTATTTTAATGCTGCAGAGGGTAACTCATTCTAGATTAAAGGAACACTTCGCTCCTTTTTCACTTTACTTCCATATGTCATAGTTTCTGTACAGATGTATCACGCTTTGGCCAGCTGCAGCAAGCTCACTTCCCCATCCACTGACATATATTCACAGTGGAAAGCAGGGTAATCATAGTACATTTGCTTAACTTTAAAGCACTTGAATGAGCTACTAGGAATTGCAACAGAGGGGCTCAGGTTGCTTCATTGTGCAACTGCAACCACACTCATTCTCTAGGATTTTGCTATAAAGCAGGAATAATGTGGCACCGGTTTAGTCATTTAACAATAACCTGTATGATGTTGAGGTGAGGCTCTGTAGATGAGATGACTGATCTGACAAAAATACACTCATGTCAGGTCAGTATAATCCTAAATGCTGCCTCTGTTGGTTAAGACAGTGATATGATGATAATATACAGTGTAATGTACAAATACACTGGACAAAGGTTGTGACTGGTTTAGGAGTAGCATCTGGAAAAAAAGACGTGAACAGATTTCTTGTACCATTTTGGAGAACTGCAAAGGATATAGGGTAGGCTTTGGTCAGTTTCTGGTTTTACTGGTCTCACTTAATCCAATTTAATTATATGCAAATCAGCTAAACCGGCATTTGTCAGTATGTGAGATCCTGGCAAATTGAAAGCACACATCAGCAGCAACATGTATTGACTAATAACAGCCGGTTGACGCACATTAATCTAACTCCTCTTGCATCAACAACGAGCAGCAAGACAACGTGATTAACAAATTATGATATGTGATTAGGCTATAAATGAAAATGAAAGACAGCCACACTGTGCGCATTATTCAGTTTAGAGCTCAGGCTGCACAGCTCCATGTAACGTTTTCGAGACACACCACTGTTAGCACTAATGTTAGCTAGTAGCACTGGGAGGAAGGGGGCTTCCAATCATTAACTACTGCTGATGTAATCAACATTTCTGCATCAGTTACGAAAGTTCCAGGAACGTTAAAAGGGTTTATCAGTTTGTATCTGTGTTCATAAAATTAACCAGAAGTCTCTTAATGTGTCGCACAGCTCTGTGTTTTAAGACAGCAACAGTTGGGATGTTAGCTTAAACAGCCGTTAGCATTAATGCTAGCTAGTAGCATCAGGAGAAAGAGGGTTTTTCTATAATCAACTACAGCTGTTATAATGATAGTTACTGCACTGTATCAGCTGTGGAAGTCCCAGAAAAGCTGGAAAATTCAACAATGTCGTGTCTGTGTTCATTACATAATCCAGTGGTGAATAAAGTCGTGTGGTACAGCTCTGTGGTATTCACACACCGCAAAAGTTGTTTTGATCACCATGTCTGATTCAATGTCAGGATGTCAGTGATGTTGGGAGAATCTCAACGCTGACTGTCAAGACACAAACACTTTGTGTCACTCCGTTCAGTTAGCTGAGTAACGTGCGATACCCAATGGGGACACCTTATGGTGAAAATCCGTTATATTGGTCCTGTCTGGTATTTGGCTTAATATCAAACCATGTGAAAATGTCTCCACTGGTCCAACCCTAAAGGAAGGACTGCACTTTTGAAACAAAGGTTTTTGTAGTCCATTACAATAAAAAAAGAGACATGAACTGACTGAATTGGCAATGATGAGATGTGGCAGAAGGATTAACCAGTTAACTGATGATATCAAAGGCCATGGGGGAACGTATGAGCAGTGCTGCTCCCTCTGCTATAGTTTAGTACAGGTTTCTGCTCTTGTTGCCCCCCATGCTAGTGACAGTTTCAACAGTTTCTGTTTTGAAGGTTTGTCAGATTAAGTTTCCCACATCAGAGCAGAAGGATTACGAGGATTACAGCAAAAGGATTACAATGCTTGCTAGTTACAATAGAGGCTTGATTCTGTTGTTGCAGTAAGAAGCACCTCAGATGTGACTTTGGAGAAAATTTCAGCATGTTTTTTTGTTTTTTTTTTTTTCCCCGAGCTTGTCACACGACTTGGTGTCTCACACAGACGCATAAAGTAGCCTTTAGTGTCTGTGTGTGACAGGCAAAGGCCTCCCGCCAGGAAACCATTCCAAAACGTGGCTAATGTTGTGTAACAGCTGTTTGTTGTGAAACGACTGCTGTTGTGCATTGGTCACGGTTTTGTTAAGTGCAGTATACCTGGTAGCCTAAATGGGTGTTACACAACCTTGCCAAGTAAATGAATTCCTTCAGTTTAATCATTTCTTTTACCTACAGATACCTTTAGGGTTTGGTCTATTAAGTAAATTTACTAACACACAATCTACGTCCAACCTATTCACTTTTTTTTTCTTTTTTTTTGGCTCAGGTGGCTTTTGAAAAGGTCTTATGTTCTCCCCGTTTCACTTGACTGTTGCTTAGTAACATTAGTCCAACATTTCAACATTAGCTGCACAACATGCCAATGCCAACTTCAACAGGTAGACAAACAAAAATAAAGAGTAAAACAACATAGAGCAAGACAAGCTCAGCTTTCAAGTTTGATGTCGTGTCACTGACAGCCGGTATCGATCCATCATTAAGCTTGAACAGTTTCAGGCCCTCATTGAGAAAGCAGTCTGGACTAAAATGCTCACACTGCCATCAAAAATAAACTTTATCCACTCAGCTCGACGATGTTGTGATTTGTGCTGGCTCTTTCACATAGTGTCAGTTAGTTTGAAGCCGAGTTGTAAATGCTCAGTGAGTTAGGCCAAACGGTCTCAATTAGCTTGGCGAGTTCAAAGTGCTGAAACCATGGCTGTTTTGACTTCCTCTCTCATTGCCCTTACAGTCTATTAAACCATACAAGTATTACAACAGAAACTTTGTTGAGTAATGTTATTTGAATGTTACTTTATAGATAATCAACATATTTTCTAACACAATCACTCAAAGACAATAGTCTGCATTTGTCCTCCTTCACCCCAAAATAGTGCATTAAGAAGCACTTTTCTCCTCAAATCAATGGACCAACCAGCCAAAAGGGATCAGCGCTGCTAACAACAGCTTATTTTGAGCTCTTATATGGCTCTGATAATACGGTTTTCACCTGGCTCTTTCAGGCTTTGACAGCACAGTCAGGTCTAACCGTGTTTGCCAGAGGAAACATTTGCAATTGTAAGCACTGCGAGGTAGCAGATGGCAATTTCTCTGTTGAGCTGAATTCAGAGCAAAAGCGATGAAGCGATGTTTATCGCAAGAAATGCCAGTATTGTGTCACTTGATCATAATTGGATCATATTTTAGATAATTGCTTTAATCGCATAATTTGTGCAATGTACACAGATTGCTTAAATGAGCTTGTTCAGATGAAGGGGGACTGGCCATTTTTTGTCATAAATTACAATTAATACAACCATGACAGGTTAGAAAACTTAACAACAAAGTGTCATCTGGAGTCTGTTACATCGCCTTGCACACTTAACATTAGCGTTAGTTAGTAGCGTCAACAGGAAAGGGGGGTTTGCCATTTTCTGTTATTAACTACGGCTGATATAATCATCATTGTTGCATTGTATCAGCTGTGGAAGTCCCAGAAACTTTGCAAAACTCAACAATGCTATGTCTGTGTTCATAACATAATCCAGTGGTGTATAAAGCTGCACTGGAGCGCCATAATTTTCACACACAGCAACTGCTGTTTTGACTGCCATGTCTGATTCAACGTCCGTTCAGTAAATTCCAGCAACGTTTGTGCTGTCAAGATGTCAGTGACAAAGAGAAACTCAACACTGATTGGCTGTCACAGCACAACGTCAAGCGATGTCGCCTGAAAAATTCAATATTCACAATTTTGAGTGATGAGGCGATGGAGGCCACATCATGTGATTCACATGGTATGTGTTGCGAGATTCACGTCGCCCGGAGTGACATTGCCTCTAATAATGTGTTTACCATTAACTTTGTATGTAATTTTGTCATGTTCATTGCTTTCTGTCGGAACACAGCTAAAGAGTGAGTGCTATTGATGAGACAGACTGGACATCTGTATTTGCAGCTGTAAAAGTTTACTTCATGTGCTGGTGTAACATATAAAACTGTTCATGACTAAACATATGGTGTTTTTTTTGTTTCAATTACAGAATCAGTGCAGTATGTTATTAGCTGCATGACTTTTTATGAGTTTGATTCATGAGACGAAAGTTATCTCACTGCCTTGGGTTTTGTACATGACATGTTACTGGATCGTCACCTTCTGCTCTCTTCTTTCTCTTTTCTTTATCCTATCTACTATTGCAATCAAATTTAGGAAAGAAGGGCTTACTAACCATCTAAGCTGCTTTTCAGCTGATTAGGAACCACTGTCACTGCACTTAAATGTTCAAATTAAGTGTCTTAAGAAATCTTCTTAGTTTTAAAAATTTAGTGAGTCAAACAATAATATTAATACTGTAGCAAAGGCTACATGGTAAACTAAAATCAGTTATCCTGGACGTGTTTTGTTTTTTTCTAAATCAGCTATGGTTTCTGTTGAATCCTCTCTGAGTCTTCTGTCAGTGGAGCTACTGGGAGGGACGTTGCACAAAAGATTAATCTGAGGTCTGAACACAGGCGCGTTTTGTTTTGTCAGTGAATCATAACTGTGTAGTGTCGACCAAACCACACTTTCTGTTGTGAAAAAGAATGTAATGTGACCCAGAGCTGCTCCTGTATCTGTGAACGCAGCTATCAGGGAGAATTTAAAGTTTTGGATGCAGTTTCAACAAACATAAAAACATCAAAATGTTGGGCCCATAGGGAGTGTGGAGCTCTGAGAGCTGGACTAATAAATAAAGGAAATATTTTCAGACTTCAAAGACGGTTTGAGAAGAGCATATTGTGCAATGCAGCTTTATGGTAGGTTTGGAGAATAGCCTTTATTACACCAGTCTTGCTCCCACACCCAGTATCCTTAACATGATCTGTATGTGCGTCCATTGCAAACTTGGCAAAACCCCCGTCTCATATCTCTGCTCATTACTCAACATCTCCAGCGGTAACAGTCACTCGTGCTCTAGCAAATTAATTAATTTGGTCATCCTAAAACCCTGCACCTCTTCTGGCCATCTTTCATTCCACTTTGCTGCTTCTTGTGACTTGAACCAGTTGCAAAAGAAGCTAAAACTCGACTCCTCCATTAAGAATTCAAAAACAATAGTCTAGGATCGCTGCACATGTTTCTAATTTCTTTTCCCGGATCAGCGCTACTGTGTGTACTGTATGTATTGTGATGTTCTAAATTTTTTATGAGATGTGTAAAACTGTTTGCCTGTTATAGATGTACCTAAATTTTTGTTTTATACTCTCTTGCTTTCTGTTGCTGTCTCTTGGCCAGATTGTCACTGTAACTGAGAACTGGTTCTCAATTCACTAATCTGATTAAATAAAAGTAAATTAAAATTAAATGAATAAATAAATATACTCAAAGTTTTATGTAGAATTAATACAAAACATGTATTTTTAGTCACACACCTGCCAACATTTGGGTTTTCAGAATACAGGATAAACTTTTTCTGCCTGCACAGAAATCAGCTGCACATGAATAGGATAGTGTGTTGTCAGGTTGCTGTGGCAGATGGTTTGAAATTGTACGCAAAACGTACGGTTCCATACATAACAGTTATTAAAAGTAAAGTATAAAGGTCATGCAAATTACTAAAGGTTTCCATGAGTAACAACAAAACAAGCGTTGGGAGGAACCCAGCAAAAATGGAAACGTTGGCAGGTGTAGTCATTCAGCATCTGCAGGCACAAAATAAATGTTATTTTCTTTAACAAAATGTGCCAGTTTTTTTTTCTTAAGCCCAAAACCTCTATATCTCTGATGACATTAACCTATCAGCAAGTCTGTGCACAAAATAAAAGCTTCCATATTAGGTTTCGCAGTGAGCCATCCATCAGCTGAGGAAAGTTATTTGTTGTTTGTGGACTGAACGGGACTTGGCAGGTTTGAATGACGGCAGAGAAAAGGTGGTATGTGGATTCCTGAGCAGGCAGCTGGGCGAGCGGGAGCAGCCTTACAGCGCTGGTGTAGATGAGATGGATGAGATAGAGGCTGGAGTGCAGGCAGGCTTAAATGGAGGAGGGCTGAGGGTGGGGTAGGGCAGAGGGGTCCAATTTAAAAGCCCTGAGGGCCGGTGCATTGATCTAGAGATGTCTCCTTCAAAGTCCGCATATCCCCTATCTGACTAATATTGACTTTGCCAGATTTATATCTCTGTCTTCTGATGTTTTGTGGCCTTAGCAATGTAAACTTTGACCCCATTTCCCGCCACTTCTTATTGGAGGCATATGTGGCTACATTATCAAAATTGGTAGTTGTTCCTCATAGGAAACATTGCAGTTTCTTGCCAGTCCAAGTCTGACTGAATTAGCATGAAGACACAAGACTTTGGTAAAGATGGCGTCCAAAAGGGCTGAACTTTTACCTTCATTTCTGTAGTGTAGCCATAACATGAATCACATCTGAGAAAACATCAGACACTGTTTAAGTCTCCGTAGTTGCAGAGGGGTTCCCTGGTGGAGTGAATGGATAAAACATTACAATTTGAGGCATGCATCCATAAAAGAGAAAAATCACCCACATACAGTTCATATAACTGCACTCTAAAGGGAAAGAGGACTGTAAATATGTTTGGAAAACACTGTGATCTTATGTAACACTGTGATGTTATGTAAGTCCACAGCTTGCAAAAATATCCATTTTTTTGAAAATGGGCATTTTATTAAAAATGGGAGGCTAGCAATTAGCTTTAAAATTACACTTTTGTCAAACAAGTGAAGAACAAAAGCAAACAGCAAAACAACACAATACAACAACATTTATGTGATGAGTTTACAGCCTTATCCCCGGGTATACAGGACAAACTGCTTCTTGCATCTACTCGGTGATAATGTGATGTTTCAAAAAAACTTCTAGTTGTCTCTTTCCATGATGCATGGTGGGTCAGAATACAACAACAACTATGTGATTATTTTACAGGCTGTAGAAAAACATTAGCTGCCTCTCTTGCTTGCACTACTCCTGTGCTTTGTACACGGAGAAGCCATTACAACCTCAGGAGAGCTCGCACGGCTTTGTGAGCAGAACAAACTCAGAAAATTCCGCTTTCTCTGTCAATACAGCACAAAGTGAGAGACTTATTCTTTCAACTGACAATTATCATCAACATTATGGACATATACATGAACAGTGGGGGAGTTCTCCTCTAAGTTATTTTAGCATGAAGAACAGAAACAAGAGGAAACGGCTAGCTTACCTCTCACCAAAGGTAAAAATAGCTCTCTTCAGAACCTCTAAAACTCACAAATTTATATGTTATATCTCATTTATTTGAAAAACCTCAAGTTGTGGTTTTACTTTGGGTTTGTGCCCAACAATTTCTTGGGCAGTGACTTGACAGCTCTGCACAATTCACATTTTAAGAGGATTCCTGAATAGCACTAAAAGTTCCTCGCACAATGTTTCCACTGAAAGCTTATTCACAAAGCTGCTGAGACCAACTTTTGTTTTAAGAGACTGGAAGAACTCTCAAGCTAAGAGGTAGGGCAGGATGGACTCCGTTGCCATGGATGATGTCATGTTTCTTAAAACTGTGATTGGCTGTCTTGAGTCTTGGGCTGTCAGTGAATTCACGACAGAAATAATATAGGAGGTATGTTTTAATATCCAAATAAAGATTTTAAAATAAAATGTAGGCCAGCTGTCATTGATTTATTAGGAGGCAATCCACTGACAAGTGAATGAGCTGTATGTGCAGCAAATTTTCAGCCCCTGGCAACTCGTTAACAATTAGCAGGTATCTATAGAAGAGGCCTCGTAATTTTCAGACTACAGTATCCATGACTGAAACCAAGGTGCAAAATACAGGGGGTTCTGGGGGTCTGAGACCCCTTAATTGGCAGATCAGACTCCTTGAAAACCTCAAAAAAAAGAATTTTCACTTGCAGTTGTCAGTAAAATTGTCTTTAAAAGGTGTATGTTGTCCAGAATTCATTATTCAATTTAAAATAGCAAAACTTTTATTCAGAGATATGAATACATTGTTGTAGCGTTTCCTTGGTTATCCGCTTGTTTCTGGTAAAGTCGCCTTTCATTGGGTGGCACTGTTGCAAAAGTTCACACTCTTCACATTCCACCTGTCGCAAAGCAGTGGATTTTTTTCTGCGTTGATATTGGCTCACTCATGGACTAAACATCTAAACATCCAATTTTGGATTTACTTCCAAAAAGCTTAACCGGGACAACCAAAATACAGGGGAGGAGGCTGGTTCGGCTGCAGCAGCTAATATTCATGCTGGTCCGTCGTCTGACTAGCCTATTATTTGAAAACTTCAGCATAACACTGGATAACACACGGACTCAGAAACGATCAATGAGCATCAGGTGCGACAGCCGTTTATTTCACTTCTCGTAGTGTGTCACAATGGACGACAACCGACCCCGCATCTAGGATATCTCATAACCTCATGACAAAGAGACTAGCATGTTTGATTTTTTGTTTACCTCCCATGATGGCTTGTTAGTCGTAGCAGTAGTCAGTAGTGAACACTTCCTTGCTGGGGGACGTCGTGCACGTCATGAACTGCAAAAATGGTGACTGATCTGGAGATCCGGAGAAGCATGTAGTCTGTCATGTCTCTCGGTCATGACACAGCAAGAATTCATGACTCTTTAATCACCAACTCTGACACAGTGACGTTTTAACAGACAAAAAATCTTGCAGTCTGACCTCAGAAAAAATCGTAAGAACAATTTTTACTTGTGCATTAAAGGGAGGACATAACTAAAGGCAAATACAGGGTCAAGATAGCTACAAAAGCCTGAAAGAACTGTAGGAAAATATATACTTACAATAAATTTCTGCTTCTGAGAAGAACCTACAACAAGTGTAAAAAACACTGGCATTCCTTGCAGTCTCAGTCAAGGGTAGAGATTTCTAAACTCGAGCAAAAGCAGTTACTGCAGGAAACAGGACATTAGGCCATTTCTTTTTTCACTTCAACTGGGCTAGAGTACAATGTTTATTCTCTATCATTTATGTCTTTAGCCTATACAAAAATGAACACAGATGTATTTATACATAAATGAACCTTGCAAAATGTGCAATCACAGGTTATACTTACATGTCATGTCTAATTGAAAATATATATATATTGCATTTAATAGGCTCAGCACCCAACACTTTATAGCCTACTGCCTCAGCGGTATACAGTGTCCTTGGACACTCAGACACCAGCATAATAGAGCTGGAGGGGAGCGTTGACCCTGTGCACTGCTGAATGAACGTGGTCTCCTGTGTTATTGGGTTTCTTCTGTTGGTTGGTGAAGTGACTGCAACCTTGAAAGCTTTATTGCGGGCATAATACTCTCATGAATCAGGCAATACCTTTTTAAAAGCTCAGTATCATTTAAATGTTTACACAGTTATTCAGTTAGCATATTAGGATAGCGGTTCCCAAAGTGGGGGTCGGGACCCTCCAGGGGGTCGCAAGACATGGCGGGGGGGGGGGCGTCCAAAACATATTTAATCCATTATTGTGTAAATTCTGGTAATATTCTTTCTTAAATTACTTTAAAAATAATCAGTATTTTAAAATATCATTGTGGCTGTTGTTCTTGTGTGTTGTATTGATGCCTGTGTAGGCCTAATAGTGTGTGTACGCGACTCTGCAAGATGTTATCTACCACTTCCAAGGTCGACAGGGCTCCTCAGTCTCAGGCACTGTTATTTTGGGGGTCACAGGCTGAAAAGTTTGGGAACCCCTGAGTTGGGGGGTACTTTTAACCTTAAGATGTTTTGTGATTATGGCCCCAAGACATTACAGAGCTATAGAGGTGCAGGTATGTGGATTTTATTTTAATCCTTGGGCACAAAGCATGAAGGTTTTTCCTTTTTATTCCAGTTTTAATGCTGATCTAAGCTAACAGTCTGATAGCTTCATATTGCGTTATTGATCTGATTTTAATCTGACTCTCCGTAAAAAATCAAATAAAACATTATAAAATTTTTAGGAACAACAAATAAACTTTCATTTATTTTTTTCTTTCTTATATCTAAAGTATCTCTATCTATCTATCTATCTATCTATCTATCTATCTATCTATCTATCTATCTATCTATCTAGCTATCTGCAAGTGTCTTCTTACAGCTGGTGACAGAAACTTTCCCTCAAACAGCAGGTCTCTCCACCATCGTGAACCAGCTTCATCAAACCATCATGTAACATTATCCGGGAGCACAAAGAAACCTGTAACTTGCACTGAGTGACCTGTGTCGTCCTGCAGCAACGGATGCTCCTGCTGTAAGGGCCACAATAGACAACATGTCATCGTAATCCCAGCTACAATAGAGCTAAGAATAGAAGCCAAGTGGATACTGGAGATGAAGATGAACAATGGTGAAGGGGGTGAGAAATGAACCTTCAATAGGGACAATGGTGTATTTTAAGCCTCGACAAGGCTTTGACATCCTGATTGCTAACCTTTGCCGCTCACCTCAATGGCTGTTACAGATTTGTAGCCCGCAGACACATCCAGGCTCTGCTGTGATTAAATAACAGATCTGATGACTATACACTGGCTGGTTTCTGCCTGTTCTCAGAGTTAACCGAACAGTTTGTCAGTTGCTGGCGCTCGTGTCCTGCCTGTGTTTATGCTGGATGGTTGTCGGCGTGACAGCTCGCCAGCTGCTGGTACTTGAGATGCTGCTAAAGCAACACAAAGAACTTTAAGGTTCAATATGTGAAACAACTGATATGTACGCCATGGCTGGCAGACTGGGATGATTGTAGGGTCAAAACGTATTTCTGACCCCTTTGGACCCTCGACAAATGACTCCCAAGGCATCGAGGGCAGCAGTCATATCCGATGTGCTGCTCTGTCCATGCGAGACACATGTGCTACAACTTAAGTCTGAGGAATAAATCATCCTGTATGAGGGGAATAAGGAGGATTTCACATTAACCCCTGAATGCCTTGTACTCACATGGGATCTCCCTCTGGCTGCAGGGATAAATAACATCCAGGGAGCCCTATAAACTCTTACAGAGCCAAGGATTTATTCTTCTTGAATTCCGCCTGCTGAATGGTAACAAGATCAGCCATTTTGCAGGGTATGAGGTAGGTAAGAATGTCAAATGACGTCAGTGCTGTGGGACAACAATGCAAACTGCAACAGCCTGTGGTGGAGCACCACTCTGTGTCACACATCCTTCAAGGTAAGACTATCTTTTGCACCTAATAGACATAAATCAGCTGTACAGGTGGCAGCTCAGAGGTGTCACACTGAGTTTAGAAGAGGAAAAACAAATGGAAAAGACAAATGAAGAGGAAAGGGGAGTGAGTGAGTATGGACGGTTCAAAATTCACCCAGGTGCAATGTGGGAAACCTGTGAGCCTCCCTTTCCTGGTTGCCAAGGATGTGTTTGAGCAGAAGATATATGTGACCCTCTACTTTTAATACATCGCCATATATATATGCTGCTGCTGCACAAAGGCAGGGGGCATGTAAAGTAGCTTTGCATGCTTCTCTGTAATGCTTTTCCATCTGCCGCTGTAACTTTAACTGTGTCCCATCAACCACAGTGCTCAGCAGCCTGTCACTACAGAGGCAGCAACATTTAAAAGCTGTCACAGTGTACACACAGTGCTAAATGTGCGACTGTAACTCCCTGCTCTCAATTTCTGCCTGCCACTTTATCAGACTGCTACAAAGACTTTGACTGTCCGAGGGGCTCTGCGATGGAGGCAAAGATGGAAAGCAGGAAGGAAGAGAGAGAAGTGGATGAGAAAAAAGGATAAAACTAGATGGGAAAAAGGGATGAACATAAACCAGGAAATTGTAGGGAGTAAGAAGGAAAAATGAAAGATTGTAGGGACAAGACAGGTTCAGGGAAACTGGGAAGAAAGTAGGTAGAACATAAAAGAATGTATGTTACAAAGATGGAGAGAAAGTAAGAAGTGACATAGGCATAAGAAGGGGGTAAGAAAAAGGAAAGGAAACAAGGAGGATGGGAAGTATGGAAAGAATAACGGATGCACCATATTATCGGCATGTTATCGGATATTGGCCAAGACGCCGATGTCCACCGATACAATAACCAATAAAACAACAGGCTGCTGTTTTCTTGATTAAACGTTAAATTGACGCCATGTTTCACATGTTCCCTGCAGACAGCAGAGAAGATCGCAAGTCTTTTAGCTCAGGCCTAAGTCAAGTCTCAAGTCTTTGACCTCGAGTCTCAAGTCAAGTCTCAAGTCTTTGAATTCAAGTCTCTGTACTGTATTACAGATAGTAGTAAAGATCGCACATCGGCAATGATGCATGTGCGTTAAGAAGGGGATGAGATTTTGCTCGTCAGACCTTGTTACTGCTAGAAAGAAAAAAAAAGATTGTTAACAAGTCTCAAACCTCGAGTACGAGTCATGTCTTTTGTAGTTAAGTCTCAAGTCAAGTCTTCAGTCACTGCATGCGCACCTTAAGTACGAGTCAAAGTCTCAAGTGCAAGTCATCATCTCTGGTGGACAGATGTTATGTTTACTCACTTTGTCACTTGCGAAACAGGCCAAATTTGTCCTGGTTGTGGGTATTTTTATGATTGTCTCAGGGAGAGCAACATCCAGTTTAAAGTAGGATGTATCTTATTTGTTTTGTTTAAAAGCAATTGTACTAAATAAATATGGCATGCACAAGGAAAAATTATTTCATAATTTTAAGCTTTGTATTTTATGCCTGCATTTGCCGGCGGGCCAGCATGGTAAGAGTATGCATAACAATACTGTATGTAAATGTACTGTATGTACTTACGAGACTTGGTCATCTCTGCAATTAGGTGTGGGGAAAAAATATACATATACAGTATATTGGTAACAGTATTGATTATTGGCCAAAAACAATCAGCAGCACAATATAGAAACCTTGTCCTGTAGCTAGTTTAAAACATTAGATTTCAACATGTCAAAGGATTATTTTAGCACACTAGTTGTACTAGAGAGAAAAAGGTACATTGAAAAACTCAATAATGTTGGTCTTTCTCATTGTCCCTTCTCCTTTTTATGAAGAAATGATTCCACTGAATGGCCACAGGTGACATACTTTGACATTTACAACTATCTGATCGAGTCCCCCGGTTTAAAATCTACCTAATTATGTGATGAACACAGACACTATGTTGTTAAGTTTTCCAACCTGTCTAGGACCTCCACAACTAATATAGTGCAGAAACGATGATTAAATCTGCCATAATTAATGACACAAAGTGACCCCCCCCCCCAATGAGCTAACGAGCTAATATAAGCAGACTGTGCACATCGCGCAAATGACGTGACTAAAGCAATGATCCGAAATATGACCCAATTATGATCAAGCGACACAATACTGGTGTTTCTTGCGATAACATCACTTTCAGTCTCAATACACCTTGGCGAATAATTTAATAACTGATAAATAATAAATTAATCGTTGCAGCCCCACTAAAATGATGATGGGACAAGTTGGCTGTTGGCTAATGTTAGCTTTGTTAGCAAGCTTGATTTAGATACTTATACTCTATATATAAGTTGTATACTGTCAAAATGTGTTAGCTTAACTTACAGTTATATATTTAGTCTAATAGATATTTACTCTAGATATTTGACTTACCTGTGACAAAATTCTTGCTACACACGTACGCATACTGTGTGTCAGGATCCCACAGTTTTCCCGTTTTTCCTGATGATGGCACCTCGCGTCTTATTGCCTGTATCCACTTTTCTCTTCTAAAAGGCTCCGTTTTTCAGTTCGGCAGTTTATAAAAACTTAGTTTTGGGTTCTTTAACCTGTTAGTAGTGCACCGTACCACACAGCAGCTTTTGGGCATTGTTTTGTTGTTTGCTGGCACACGTATAGTGACAAGAGACACCTTCACACAATACAAAGTCAGTGGAAAACCATTGATTGTTTTCCCCTCCTGTGTGTGCGGGGCTTAAATGCACTCTGTCTCTATTGGCATATCGGATGTTGTACATCCCTAGAGAGAATGATGGAAAAAGTGGAAATGGGAAAAAACAAGGGAAACATGAAAGGAGGTATGAAAGAAGGAAGAAAAAATAGCTCATAATTAACAGACATTGTCCGAATGCAAGAGAGAAGGCAATACGTTTTTCAATGTGCAGGTATCGTTGCATTGCTTACCCAAGCCAAGTTTACCTTAACCAATTTTAAACGCCTCAGGTTCGGTTAAAAACCTACAAACACGTCCTTCTCCCCTCTGTGTGTAAGCCTGGCTTGTGCACTTCCTCGTACAGACGAGCCCTCATCTTCCCTCCCTTTTGTCTGAGTGTAGCGAGCTGAGCGAGTGAGTACTGCTGCTCACACTAACAGCTTCTGGCATCTCCGGACAGGAATTCGTTCTTGCCCCTGTGATCGCAGCAGGCTGGGATTTCGACACGGAGGGAGCTACAAAGAAGTATGTTTTTATTATTTTTGTAGACGCAGAGTTCGGGCCTCCCCATCCCAGATCACTCTGTGCAGCAGGTTAGACATGTACTCACACTATCTTGACATGTTTTGGCCTTGTGCACGTCAGTGTCAAATCATTTAAAGTAAAAACACACAGTATCAGATCATACATCAGTGTCAGTGCACAAGCCAATATATCTGACTGCTAACACTGTATCCCACACCAGACTGGTTCGGTGCCTCCGCCTGAAATCCATACAGCCGCGGATGAAACTGTGGGACATAAACATTGAAGCCGCACACAAGGTGTGCCTGGCTCACTTTCACACCCCACCCAGCCATCACTGGTTGCTAAGCCGGGAAGGTGACCATGAACTAATAACAGCATTCACCCTCATACAAACACACATGCACACAGTCATCCCAGGTGGGTCACAGCTGTTGAATGAAGTGCTCCACATTTGCTCTAAAAATACCAGCTCTGACACAGGGAGATAAACAAAAAAGCAAATTAATGGAAGCCCTCTCTGTTTTGATTTAGAGCCGCCAGCTCGGCTGGAGTTTTCACATCCTGTGAGATTTTATTCAGAGAATATCTCACATTTTTTTCCTCTTTTTCTTTTTGTTAACCATTTCTCAATATTATGAGCTGGGCTGCTCCTGCTGTGAGCAATGAGATGAGGCCCTGCAGGCCTGTGGCACCCCTAGCTCATTGCTCATATAGTGGAGGAACACCATCCATGCAGCTGGTATCTCGCCGCGCTTGCACTGGTTTTATGAACCTTAGAAATGGGAGATTGCATGGATGTGAAGGGGGTGGGGAGGTGGAATTAATGGTTTTTCAGCCATACCTTGAGAGCAGCAGGATTTTCCACTGTGGGAACGCATGGTGAGCTTAGCTGTAATACAGTGTAATGAGATCTGAGAAGGATCCTTGAGTGTGAAGGGGCTGTCCACACTGCAGGCTGCCTTTATGGGCTGTTAGAAAGATGAGATCAGGCTGGCACCGCAGGTCAACAAGTGGAAGGCATGTGTGGGCGAATGGATGCATGTGTGTGTCCACCTAAAGCCAGTGTGTGGGAGGGCGGAACATCCCATCCTTAATTAAAACACAAATTGCCTTCTTTTCAGTTACAGGTGGGAAAATGTTGCACCTTTTTGACTTTCCGCTCTGTTGTAAACACTAATAAAGCAGCCATTAACTTTTATGTTCCACCAGCGCACACACAAAAACAGGCACAAAGACATGCAAATGATGTATACACATATGCATGCCCACCCACACACATACAAGCACACACACAGATAACCCACAGCTGCGATCAGTATCACTGCTGCATACTTGATGGTATTTACTTGGTTATGGAGAGAGTTGGAACACACACATAAACACACACCCACTGAGGAGGACATAAAAGCCTGGAGCTCAGTGATAATTAGAGGTCACTCCAGTGACAGCTGGCACAGGACACAGCACGGGGTGGCAGACAGAGCAGAGTGATCAAGAAGGCATCACTCTCTGAGAGCGAATTATGAGAAATGGCTGTAAATTCAGTCAGCACCTTGTGCATACTAACGGCTTTATAAACAGGTTCTTCAGTGTCAAAAGTGAAATATGCTGTAAAATTTATTGACAATATCCAACTTAATTTCTGGCTTGAGAGAGGATGGCTGAGGAAGATGAAAATGACTTGATGTTATCTGCTAGTTAAAGCAACAATATGGAACTTTGACCGCGACCCGCAGCTTCGAAAAACGAAACCTAACGATTAACGACGTTAAAAGAGAAGTTCAGTTTTTTGCACATTAAGCCTTATAATAAGGATATTTACGATCATATTTACGATGTTCCGCAGCATTATTATGACAACCACCTCTCAGGACAACCAGTCCTGAAAGCTGGAGCTCGATGCTGATGTCACCGTTAGCTAAAAACAACAGAAGAACATGTGTGCTCAGACAATCCATCAAAAATACAGTAAACACTCATTTTAAAAGATGTGAAACACGCTGAATGTTTAGTGGTGTCCTCTCATGTACCGACAGTAAAACAAAAAGCAGCTGTTTGTTTTCTAATGAAGCAGCTAAAAGAGCTGTTTGCTGATTGGATCTCATGGTCAGCCATGTTTCTTTCTTGTCCTCTGATGTGCTCCCTGTAAACTGTCCAGGCGCCGCTTAGGGATGTAACGGTTACTGGTTTCACAGTTAACCATGGTGAAATCACTGATTGTACTGAGTGCACTCTTGCATTTTAACTGGACACACTGAAATTTAAACATGAAAATAAAGTGTGTAAGTGTTCTTTTGTATCACTGAACTTTAGGGGTGGGGACTAGCAAAGACTTTATGATACGATAAACATCATGATACATGGGTCATGATACGATGCAGTACATCGTGTAAATAAGTATTGCGATTTACTGCTGTAACGATTTTGTAGCACAGCTCTACTTTAAACACCCATTGACAATACTATGGCAAATGTTTAACAACAACAATAAAAAGCATGTGCAGTAAATCCGTACTACTATACTACATGTTTGCTGCCTTTATTTACTTGCCAAAGTATCTGGTGTAAGCCAAGATGTTTTAATTACTTACAGTCCTAAAACAATGTTGAGTTTTTGCCTTGGACATGCAGCATCATGCGTTATTTAAGACTTTTAAACTGGGCTTTTATTATAAAATGAGCTGGACACATTAAAATCAGCCACAGATAGCATTTTATGTCAACTGAGGAAGTTGGTGTTAGCTTGATCAGGTAGAAGGCTAACAATAATAAAATCTGCTGTGCTAGTCGTCATTTTAGCCTTCAAAATCAACACTCGAAGCTAGCTTCTGTCTAGATCTGATGTAACTATCAGTGTAAGCTACATAACAAACAGCTTAGGTCAACTTTTTATATCTTCAAAGGGATCAGAGGAAAAGATTTATAAAGTCAGTGTGAATACGAGCCACACTGCGGGTCGACAGCAGTAAACACATTTTAGTGCGTCTGTTTCCTGTTGGCTTCTCATCAGTGTGTATTGTTTTCTGTGGCTGAGTCCAATAACTTCCTGTAGTCAGTAAACCTTTTTGGTCGCAGACAAGTTCAAATCCAAACATTCTCAGTATGAGCAAATTGTACTTGCAATGCTTTTTGAATAAATCTTGAAATTTGAATTATTAGGGTCTTCAGATTCATCACACTTTAGCTTCTTTATTGTCTACAAATAAAGACATTTTGGCATGTCCCAGCAGAAAAGCATAAGTGGAAGGAACAACATTAATGGACAGTTATTGCAAGCAGCTACTGCGATACAAGGCACAAGAGGGTGTTTTTATAGGTTAAATCCTGGGCTGACAAGTCAAAAATGTCTGCGGTCAAAATGGTTTGTTCAATATCATTTTCACATTTTTAATCCTGTTACATATCTGGTGGCTTTTGTGTATAAAAGCTGGCGGGTTTGGTCAGTAATTTTTCATTGGTACAAGTGTAACTGCTTAGAGACATACAGTTCATGTTGAAAATGTTTGGAGTAGTCAAATATTTCAAAGTAGTGTAATAATATTGCATGGTGTGTATATTACAGTAACTATACTGTTCATATGTGTAAAGCTATGGATTTCAAAATAATATACACATTTTTTTTCACACTTGCACAACATTACGTGCATTAGACAAATTATGTCCACTGAATTTTGAATACTGGATTTGTTTTTTAATCTCTCTCAGACTGCATAAATTTATATTTATAATATCTGCACAGGTAAGTTTTATACTACTTCAAAATTACAAATATGCTATTAAATCGGGTCTCTTTCAGTTCTTCTAGAATTTTTATGTAAACCAAATGTATCCGATTTTTAACCAGTAACAATTACATTATTTCCCTAATTTTCAATAACATTTGATGTGATGTTTTTTTTGTTGTTGTTTTTTGTTTTTTATCCTGTTTTGACATTTTGCTGAATTTTGTACTGTTGTTTTTGGACAATTCTATTGAACTTTATTAAAAAAAAATTCACCTTAGCTAGGCACTTTATATTTTAACTATAATTGCTTTTTAACCTTGATCTACTTTGACTATTATATATATTTATTCAACCTATTTTATGTTCAGACTCTTTCATAGATTTATTTGGATTATTTCTCACATTTATCTCTTTATCTCTCAACCTGCTCTCCCTCCTTTTTGTCCTGTGCCTCTTTGAAGAAAACCATAATTTAGTTTGCATGGTTTTTTTGAATGAAAGAAACAAAGTAAATTAAATCAAATCAATCAAATGATTCCTGCCTGTGTTGTGTAAGGAAGCAACATTGTGTTTGAACAGGAATTACATCACATGGGGGAAATAAGATGCCCCTTGCTGCTTTCTGTGGCTCCCAGGTCCTCTGGCACCACCTACTGGCCACTGTATGCTTGTGTGTAAGTGAGAGAGAGAGAGAGAGAGAGAGAGAGAGAGAGAGAGAGAGAGAGAGAGAGGGGAAAGCAGGATACAAAACAAAACGTCACAGACTGGGACATTATGTAAGATTGTCTTGAATAAATGTCAGTGTGTGTGTCAGTGTGTCACAGGTGAGGGTCGGGCTATTAAACTGCAATAAGTTAACTTCTTTAGCTCAGATTCCCCTCAACCTAAAAAACAACAAACAAACAAACACTTGTTTGTTCTTCACTCAACACGCCGAGAGTCACACAGAAACAAACAGCAGCAGCAGTAGGTGTGTGTGAGGTCTGCTGTCTCCGGGCACAAACACTGATCCCAATCCTTTAATGCTGTTAATGAGGGAGGCGGCACCTCACTGTGGGTGGACTCCTCCTCATCATCATTATCATCATCTTCTTCATGTCCCCTTGACGCACTGCTTACTGGCCTTTAACTGCAGTTGAACAAGTCTAAACTGGCTTACAGTACACGCACACTTCAATGACTCATGTATGCAGATGACCTGTGAACAGATAAACTGAACTGATTAACAGCTGCAGTAAACTGGTCAACCGTCCACTTTCAGTTTATTTGCAGGTTAGTAAACAGATCTACACGCACGTGTTTTAAAAGGTTCATACTTAACATGTAAAATTAGCTCATTCACATTTGCATTTCACCGTCTACCGTACATGAAGGCTACATTAACAAGTAGAGCTGCAACAGTTAATCAATCGATAGAAAATTAATCAACTGTTCTGCTAATGGACTAACCTTCCAGGTCATTTTTGAAATAAAATGTCAAAAGCGTAGCTGGCATAGCCTTTTAAATGTGAGGATTTGCTGCTTCTCTGTATCATTTATGACAATAAATGAGGCGTGTGTGTGTTTCGGACTGTTGTGCTATGGGAGACTGAGATGAGCATTTATCACACATCATTGATATCCCCTGGAATAAATGATTAATCGATTCATTGTGAGAATTACTGGCAGATTAATTGATAAAGAAAATAAACACTAGTTGCAGCCCTAGTAAAAAGGCTTTCTTGTAATGTCACCTGGTTTAAAGAGCTTATAGACAGACTGCCACAATCTGCACTTTGAAACATGTTGCCTTAACTGCACACTTGAAACAGCCATAACTGTCCTGTATGTAAGCTGCAGTTTGTCTGTTGTTGTACTGCTTTTATAGTTTCATATTTTTACATTTCTTGTAGTATTTTGTTCTGCTGCTTGTGTTTTTCTTATATACTCTCTCTGTGCTGTGGGTCAGTCAGACATTTCTCTGTATGTCTGGACACAAGTGCAGAATTGACAATAAAGCATCTTGAATCTGTAGCGTAAACCTGTAAAATGTAATGCAATCCTTCTATCAGTCCAGCAAAAAATATCATGTCCTCCTTACAGACATTAAACTTTTATAAAACATGCACAAAATGATTTTTTTTCATCCCAAACTACCCACTTCTCATGGCTGATAACTATAATAATACCAATAATTTTACATTTTTGTATTTTAGGAATAAGCTTTTGATCTGTAGCATATAAATGTCTAAAATGGGGTTAGTGAGCAAAGATGATCATCTCTGATTAACCTCAATATTTTTTACCTCCTCTTGGAACCTTGTGGAACATTTATTGCATAGTGTTTTTTATTTCTATGAAACTATTAATATGCAAATTACATGAAACCTGTTTATCACTGCTTCTTCTGTACATGAACAAATTGGCTGAACATCGTGTCTCTCTGCACAGGTACATACCCTCACTGAAATCACAACGTCTTAAAAATGAGTCAGCAGCAGCAACAAAACAAAACAAAACAAAGAGCAAAAACTTTCTCAACAGAAAAACTCAAGTGACTGCAGTTGAGTTGAAAATGTTTCAAGGCTGGAACATGAGACGTGCCAAAAGTGAGGAGAAAACAGCACAGCCTGTAGTGTAGTTATCATTACATGACGGTTGTTTACTTTGGACTGTAAACATTAGTTTCCTAAAGCCTAAACCTCCAAATATCTCATCTTGTCTGTCCAAATCTGAAATATACCCGAGTATTAGTTTACTGAAAACAAAAATACAGTGTAGAAGCTGTCAGGCATTTAATCAATAACCAAAAAGATTGCGGAGTTTGTTTTTCTTACTTCATCACTTCATGGACTGAATGTTTTAACGTTCCATGCCACAACTTCCTTTCACTGAAAATGTGATCTTAGTATTAATGTTAGCTTAATGTCGTATTAAGATCTTAAATGTAACATTTTTTAATATTTTCTTTTTTTTGTCAAATGACTACAAGCTGCTGTTGAGTTTTGTTTGCCCAGTTCTAACAGGATGCTGGTGCATTTGGTTTAATGAGATAGACTGAAGGATAGTCTGGGTTTAAGCTGAAACCATTAACTGATTAATTGATAAGTCGACAACAAAATTAACCGGAAAACCTTTTAATGGCTTGAGGGGTTTTCTAGTCAAAAAATAGCTAACTTTTTGGTTCCACCATTTTGTTTCTTTTCTGTGTTTTGTATCACAGTCAACTCATTTTATTTGTCTTCTTGGGCTGAATTTGGAAACTGAACTACTATAATCATTTATCACATCCCTAGTCTTCAATTTTTAGTCGTTATTCACTTTGAAAACTAGCCAGAGCTGAACAGGAATTGAAATTTAAGATTCCAATAATCAATTAGCCTGGTCCAGCTGGTCTGTTTATTTTTGGCTAGCGCTGCCTTGACAGTATGTGGCTCTTCTCCAACTCCGCCAACTCTCGAAAGAAGTCAAAGGATGTCCGTGTCACAGCAGCAGCTTGGCTGGGTGCCGTGGTAACAGTGTCAGGGCCTAGATAATGGGATGAAATGTTGTGGGCGATCGTGTGTGTGTGTGTGTGTGTGTGTGTGTGTCTCTGTCTGTGTGTTGGTACTTAGGCAATAGAGCTAACAAGCTAAGACAGACTAACCTGCTGGCCAACTGCTCCCTTTGCTGCATGCACTTCACCAACACACAAAGACAGACAGACAGACAGAGAGAGAAAAAGAAAGAAAGACAGAAAGACAGACAGAAAGAAAGACAGAAAGAAAGAAAGAGCTGATTCAAAAATAGAAAAAGCTGCCACTTGAGTCATGTGTCTCAATGTTGCCAAAGCATCAAGAAATATAAATTTCTCTCACTCATCCTTCCTCTCTCTCTACCGCCTCCTCCTCCTCTTCACACCATAATTTCCTAAAATACCTGGCCCCTCCCATTCTAAAGGGGAGCAGGAAGTGCTGCCTGGCAACCAGGGAGCTGGCTGCCGTGGTAACGGTTCACCTGAGCGCCTCTTCTCTAAACAAACAGCAACTGAGAGCAAGTGAGACAACGGGATGCACAGTTGGAGTGGTGGTCTGTGTCTTAACAGTATCTGTTTGTGATCTATATTTCTTGTTTGCTCTCACTGGTTTTCTGTTCACTCACACACACACACACACACACACACACACACACACACACACACACACACACACACACACACACACACAAAAAAAAAA
>JAQFJA010000006.1:5672029-5683501 GCA_029874485.1 Naso brachycentron
CACAAGGAGCCTAAGAATACACCCCTGCAGCTGATTGGCTGGTGTAGTGATTGGTGTGGTGTTTTGAGTTTTGGTTGTGGGGGAGATGTTGACTGTTTTCCCCCTGAAAACAGGGCAGGGACGGCGCAAAAACACAGGACTTTGTCTCAGCCCACACACAGACCCAAGACCTTGCACGCAGTGAAGAGATATGCACTGAATTTGACAAAAAACTCAAGAATCGTTTACTCCAGCTTTAATGGCGTGTTTAATGTTCTTTCTTCTCCTCCTCTGCAACTACAAGCAACTCAAACATAAACATAGACAGTCTTTACCTGTTGGACAGTGTGTGATATGGCACATTGGTTACACACATTACGTCATGATAGCAGGCTTTCTTAATTCTATCATTTTGTCAGATTGTGAATGAAAATTGGACAGTTTTTAGAAAGACCCGTTTAGCTTTGCAAGGAGAGGAAGTGATGCAAAACATGAGCCGGACTTTAATCTGTATTTACAGCAAATGAGACGCCCGCAAAAGTGCCTAAATAGAAGAGTCAATGCACTCTTCTTTCGCCACAGGACGCATTTGTTTGTTTAATTCAAAAACAAACCAACAAACATACAAAAAAGGGGGGGGGTGTATCCTCTGGTGCCCCTGTGGCATTTTTGACCCTAGGCAACGGCATGCAGTAGCTACACTGTGTATATGACACCAGTTATGTTTGTATGGATAGTCACACAAACCTCAGATCTGTGCAGGGAGTTCTCCATGACGAACACTTGCTAAGCCAGTCAGCATCAGTGTAGACTTGCTGTTGGAGGGTTTATATAACCCACTTCCACTGCAGGCTAAGTGTTTTGGGATGACACTTAATGTGGCGGACCCTCCGTGAAGAAACACAAACAGATTTGAAGTGGGATGGAAGAGGATGTGGGGGGTGTTTGAGAGGGGCTCTTTGTATTTATACAGTCAAGTGCATGTGCTAATGCTCACAGTATGCTCTTTTGGCTGTTTGGCTATATGTAATAAATTAACATGCTTACTGTATTGTAGAGCAGGAACATGCATTAGGAGCGCTGATCAATCAAACTGCAATTTTGAAATGCAATGGATGGTTTTAAATTTGGACACATAGCAAAGAGAAAGCACAATGCAAAAACACTCTTTTTTAATTTTTTTTCTGAGATGCTCCTGGAGCCGCCTCACCATTGTCCACAGTGTTTAAATGTTTTCCAGCTGTGTGTAGCTTCTCCATGCCTGATGTGCATTGCATTGTGGGACAACAGAGTCCGTCACCACCTCTCTAAAAACGAGTAAATCCAGTTTGCTTATTGACGCCCTGGTTTTGTTTTCATTTATTCTGTTTGCTGCTTTTCCTGTTTCATGTCTCATTTCATTATTTACCACATTTCTTATTGTTTTGCTCTGATTTAGCACTTTGTAATTTTTTGCTATCAACAACTTAGATGTAGCTCTCCAAAACAGCTCAGTGGGCCGTTATATAATCAGAACTGAGATGGGACGGAGTGGACTTGTTAGGGTTAGGCTCTTCTGTGACGACTCAGTGCGTGACTCACAGTGTATCAGTTTTCCAACAATATGTGCTACAGATTTGTGTCTCTGCATAAGTCATCTTCAAAGCACGCGATGAAAAGCAGATAGAGTTCTTTGCCCGCTTTCACAGAACATCAAATCAAAGCCTCAGTTACTCCAGTTAATCTGTTTCCTGTAAAGATGCGGTGAAGAACAGGGATGAATAACACTTAAGAGATGCATGCCTTGTTAAGAGCTTACAAATAACTTCTGAATGGGACGAGATAATCCCATGCAGCTCTCTCAATTTACTTCATTGGGATCCATTGTGAAGATGCTTCTCCACGGCCTGCCTACCAGCAGCAGGGGACGTTTTGCTGCAGCAGAGGCACAGAGGCAGACAGAAGTAGCTGCAAATGTAATCCACAGTAGCCGAGAGCTTGGATTGAGTCTCAGCTTATAAGACTGTTTTGGGGCTAACGACAGGCCACAGCAGGTACCTGACCCATCCATTTCCCTGCAATAAAGCCAAACTTATAGCCTGGTCCCCTGAGGCTTCAAAGAAAGAGCCAGATTAATCTGGACTAACCCTGCTGAGGGTCACAGCCACTGTGGAGAAACAAAGTTGAAAACAGTGGAGGATGTCTGACTGCTTTTCTCTCTGGTCATCTTTCTGTAAATGACCCCTGTAACATATGCAGCTCTGCTCTGAGCTTTCAGTCTTGTGCCTCTGATGGCCAAAGTACAGAGGAGACATGAGGTGCTGCTGCAGGGTCAAGGAGGGAGGTCAGGAGGCTGTATTGATGTGGCTGCCCTCTGACCTTATGGCTCTAGACCTGGGCGGGGGGCCATTCAGCTCCTGGCAGCATGTCCACAGTCTGACCTGAAACCAAAGTCCTGCAATGGCCAAAGGTCTTCATCAGGCACCTCCTCACAGTGTGTGTGTCTCCTGCTCACGTTCCTCTGAGTACGACTCACTCAGGTCACGACATAAAGCTCTCGTTTAGCACCTTTCTCCTCTGAAACAAAGTAAACACTGGGATTTTTAGGCAGAAAAGAGAGGGCAGCTGAAAGAAAACAAAAATGGCAGGCGTTTGACTTTGATGAACTGGAGAGGAAATACCACACTTAGATGCAGTGGCACCATTCCTTCAGGATATTACGGGATTGCCACAGTGGTCTGGAAAAGACAGCCTTGAGTTTTCTGAAAAACTTTGCAAGGTGAATCGATTCGCTGTGACTAAAGTCAACACTCAGTAATGACATGGGCAATAACAGACATTAAACATGGACTGTCACCTTGGGCTAAAAATATCAGATGGCATTAATCTACAAATTACAATTTCCTTGGAACAGACAGATTAGTAGAAAAATGGTTTCCGAGAAATATTCATGGGATTTTACCACAGCAGACTTCTGGCACTCAGTCCAACCTAATAGAACTATTTTCTAAGATGCAGTGCAGGATTTTCAAAACAAAAGAGCTTATGATTTGTTCCTGATTCTGTCTTAATCCAATGCAGGATCACTCAAAAACTACATTTGATTTTAATGAAATATGGTGGAAAGTGAAATATACATTATATAACATTTACACATTAAAATGATCAAAATGACTCTATCTGTTATATTTTTTATTGAATTGTGTACTTGCATTATCTAAAATGTTAAATAATCTCCAAACTTCAAGAAAAATATACGTTTATTTAAGGTAACAGTTTTCATTTTGTCATCTGTCGCTAACTTTCAGGATAACACCAGCCAGAGTGTGAGGAAGGAATTCGGCAAACCCAACTAAACGTAACGTGAATAAAACTTTATTACATGATCTCTCAGACAGATTTTTATGTGCAATGGTGGTCCACTAGCAATGAAAAAAAAAAACAATCCCATGACCCCATTTAAGTTAGCTGTTAGCTTAAGGGAGAAGGTTTTTTTCTTTTTTGCACATTAGGCCTTATGATGAAGATATTTACCATCATATATAATGTTCAACAGCATTATTATGACAAAAGCTGCAGTCCTGAGAGCTGGAGCTCGTTGCTGATGTCACAGCTAGTTGAAAACAGCAGAGGAGCATGTGCATTTAAACAATCCGTCAAAAAAAATGAACGTTTGTTTTAAAAGATGTGAAAGTCACTAAATGTTTAGTGGTGTCCTTTCATGTACTGACACTAAAACACGAAGCTAAACAGATGTATAACCCAAAAGCCGCTCTTTCAGCTGCTTCACGAAACAAACAAACAGCCGTTTCTGGCTTATATATCCGTATTTAGCTTTGTGTTTTAGTGTCGGTACATGTGAGGACACGACTCAACATTTGGCAAGTTTTACGTCCTTTAAAACGAGCGTTTATTGTATTTTTTGACAGGTTGTGCACATGCTCCTCCTTTGTTTTTAGCTAGCTGTGACGCTCTCACTGTTCATCATAATAATGCTGTAGAACATCATATATGATTGTAAATATCCTTATCATAAGGCTTAATGTGCAAAAAACACAGCAAAAAGAACCACTGTGACTATGTCCACACAGGACTACTAGCATGGCTGTGGATTCATGTTTTGGTTTTTTTGTTTGTTTTTTTTTAACTTTGCAGATACTTCCTGAAGGTTCCCATGGTTGTAGCAGTGGATATCTAAAGCCACATATTTAGTTCTTGCTGTCAATCTGAATGCAGTGTGTTCACGACAAAGACATGCCTCTAGTTTCAGCTCGGTAAGCGGGCAGCTCTTTAATTCACAAAATCAAAACACTTCAGCAACATGGCAACAGCATGATGAAATTGTAAGGCAGTATTACTCTGAAAAAGTAAAAAACTAACTAAAAAAAACCCAGAAAACACACTCCACTATTACACGAGTGCTCACAGGCAAATGTCAGACTGGAGTCGTGTATGTTCAGACAGACTGCCGTATCACGCAGACCAACATTCTACCCGGAAGTGATTTATGACTCATCATTTGGAGTGCACAATTAGGACCCGTAAATTTGCTTCGAAAACACTGAACCCTTCTATCTCTGCGCTGCTCAGTGGCCCGCCAAGCCTCAGGCAGCGGATCTGAACACTCTCCCCCACAGAGACACTGGATAGCAAGCAACACTCTCCAACCGCACGATGACCTTCTCTGACCTCAGTCACAACAGCTCCAGGGTAGAGCCACACTTGAAGACTGAGGGAGCGTCCAGCGCGGAGAGCAGGGCCGGCCGGCAAGCGGAACTTGCAGATTTTTGATTTCGCAATCATGGGAAACCACTTACTGAGACGTAACCACGGTGGGTTTTATGATTTGAGTTTATATTGGTTGATGTTCTTCATATTCCTCCACAAGGGACCAGTTAAGCTCTTTGTAAAAACTCCCACAGTTTATGTAAGCTAAATTCTAGTGGTCTCTCGTGACCAGCAATGCCTCCACCTCTGCTTTCCCAGACTCTCGATACACCTAATACAACATTACAGAGGAAGACCGAGAGGAAAGAAAAGGCGAGGAAGAAGACAAAGAAAAGGGGACGATCAGATCTGAGCTGCCGCGTAGAAACACGCACACGCGCACACACAGGCTGGGTCCTTGGACTGGGTGGAGTTTGACTTGCCAGTTTGGCTAGCTTGCAGCTTTGGACTGTGTTCAGGAGAAACACATGCACACACACGCGCGCGCACAGAACAATAGAAGACTAGAGATCGCTGACATGTTTGAGCTTGCTGCCTGATGTAGTTAAACACCTGCTGGATTCAGTCCTGTGGCAGATGCTTACAGTTTCAGTGCATCTTTGTTTGGCGAGTGAAGGATCGCCGGCATGTGACCCTTTCTTCTGATGAGAGCAAGCCAAACAAATCATCCCTAAATGTCAGTTCTGGGTGTTCTGGCTCACATGGACTCTGCTAATAAGTCATATAAGTGTAACAGATGGAAAGTCATGCAAAGACTTTAACACTAAATCCAAAACAAATTAGTGGCGATCTGAAGCTGCAAAACACACCACTGCAAATCCCAGCACATCTGATCTGACTTTTAAGGACATAAGTGTAACATCAGGTGTGACTGCACACACTGGATGAATTATTTTATGTAGTCAGTTATAGACGTTCTCCACTCTTTGAAAGTGACCACAGGAAAACTTTTTCTGCAGGTGGTGCTCTTTTCTTTGTCCTGCCAGACATGGTTGTTACTGCTCATGCTAACTACACATTTCCTTTCAGATTTATTACAAAGAAACCACCGTTGCAGCTGTTAGTGGAAAAGTAAAAACACATCACTTCCTGTGAAACGCAGGACTTTTCCCATGGAAGACTGTTCAGGCACGTTCAACAGAGCAAATGTAAAACGTCTCATGCACAGGATATTGAATGAATCACAGTTTTTCAGCCATAAAAGCTTTTAAAAACAGTGGTTGGTGATAGGATGTCAGGTATGCCAGTTTGCATCGTGTGCTGCGGAGGAATGTCTCGGGGGGCAGGGGGCATCAGCCTGACCTCCACAGCTCACTCCATTTGGGCAGATGAGCCTTCACCCCGTAATCCCACCACAACAGGGGGCGACAGGGACAGCTCAGCCTCTGTAAAGGCCAGAAACTCCCTGCAGGGATGGACTCCAATAAAATCTCTTTGTTCCCCGGTGAGAGCTACTTCTCAGGTCCTCATCGATGCTCCGGTTTGGGCTTTCAAGAGAAACTAAATACCTCATTGCTGCTCTCTCCTCGCACTCTTTGTTAGTGGACCAAAGGGAGCGTATGCAGATTTATTAGGCTGCCCACAGAGCTCTGAGTTTATTAACACTGAGCTGAGCGATCGTCACAAACCACTGAAGATATTTCACTGGTCACAGGGACAGACAGACGAATTATTATTATTATGATTCTTCTTCTTTTTAAATCTTATTATTATTATTTATTTAACAATATAGAGGAGGGCTGGCCAATATTTGATTTTAAAATCGAAATTTTTGAATTAATTTGTTTTGACTGTGTTAAAAAATGAAAATAATGAAAATATATTTTCTCTGAGACTAGGATAATTACTGTAGCCTACAGCTCTCTCTCAGTTCTGGGCTTTTATTTTTTAGAGGTGAAGTTTGGTGAAAGTCAGGTTGGCATTTTATTTACCCCAAATTGGGGGATTTTTCTTTGTTTGATCAAATCTTTATTTAAAAAAAAGTTTAGTTTGGTTAAAGCTAGCTTTGCACTTTATTCCCAATAGGGAAATTAATATTTGTTTAAAATAAAAAACAACATATTTAATATCTTTTGTAGTTTAAAAAAATCAATTAAAATTGAAATAGAATGTGGTATGAAAAAATCCAGAATTTTATTTTTAGGCCATATCACCTAGTTCTATTTTAAGGGCTTTAGGGCTGCAACTAGCGATCAGTTACATTATCAATTTATATTTTTATTTTCTGCATTAATCGATTAGTTGTTTATTTAATAAAACATTTGAAAATTAATTCCCAAACTACAAACCACTATTCAGTTTAAGATTTTTAAAAGAGTAAATCTGAACAATTGATTTCCTGTAGAGGCAGAAAATGTTTGGTGTGTTTGCTTTAAAAAGTTATTAAATTTTTAATCAGTTATAAAATTGGTGTTCATTTTTGGGAGATCGATTGTATGACCATTTAATTTTTTCATAACAATTTCAGCTATACTTATATTAAAACTTTTGCTATATAATGTCAGTTAAAAAAATTGCATTTCTTAGCATTTCAGTGACTGATGCCTGAGTCATAGAAAATAATTCTATTTAAATACAAGCCTTTGAATTTTGCCTACATGATATATGTATTCACCTTTAATCACCGGTCATATATTTGCCTGATGTAAAACTTTTCGTGCGACTGAAAATGTCAAACAAGCCTCTGCTGTTTGTTCAGACTCACTGTGAAACCCAGACAACAAGGCTGTTATTTCGCCTTGAAAATCATTCCTCACAGGCAGTAAAGTTTGTAACCACACTACATAAAGTCATGTGTGATTACAGAGGTGTGACTTCAGAAGTCTGAGAGGAAGTTTTAAATCGGTGGTTTGTTTGTTTCTGTTGCTATGGAGGTAAAGATGAGCGTTTATAGATAAGTAGCAGAGGTATGTCCTTATCAGCTGCATAGTTGGAGAGACAACAAGCCACAACCTTCTAATTAGCACTTCTGCCTTTTGGAAGCACTTTAAAAGCCTGAGAGGAATTTGATTCGACAGCATAAAATATAATCATATTTGTTCTTCTGTTAAGTGCTGCGAGCGATCCTGTAATGATGTTCCGGATGTCAGACTTCTAAATCAGCCGTGAAAGAAAGTTTGCAGGAATGTGATCTGAAATGATTTCTATGGACTTTATTCAGGAAGGACGTCTCTTTGCGATCCCCTATTATTATAGAAAGGACTAAACTTAGGGAAAATAGCCTCACACGCTGCCAAATCCCATTTGTTAATGATTCCTCAGATGAATCTGTTTACCTCTATTGGATACCTCAGCATGTGAGAGAGGAGAGGTCAGCAGGAGAACAATGGAGAGAGTAAATATTTGATCCATCTTTCTTCTCTGCTGTGTCTAGCTGTCATTACAAATAGAGGGTGAGATGCAAAAGATTGCAGATCAGGAGACTGTAATGACTCATAAACAGCTTGTGTGAGAAATGAAATATGGTTTTAATTGAAGCATAAATGTTTACGGCGGTATAGGAAACATCAAAGCCGGGACTGAAACTCTGTATGTTGCTGTGGCTGCTATCAGAGACTGCTAATGGTGTTTATTCAAGCTGATGACCAAATTGTCATTGTTGCATTTCTCAAGCAAACAAACACATCTTTTTTAATGGTTGTCTGTCATTAAGGACTGTCTCAACATCCACTTCTCATTATTCAAGTCGCTTTCCACTCACAGGAACACAGTGGGACAATCCAAGATGGCAGCAGACTACAACCTACAACACAGAGAAGTATTTCAATTAAAGGCACCAATCAGCTGCAAGTTTCAGTTCCCTGGTTCACCATGAGTCGGTGTCTACCTGATGTGAACCAAACACAAGTGACAGCTGTGAGCACAGGTGTGACCGATACATCCTCAGTGCATTTTGAGATCTGATCCCTCCGACCACATGCAGAGGAGGTCTGGGATGTGTGTGGCCGCAGTCTTTAAACTGTATGTATGCAAATGTGTGCAGGGCCACACTGGAGGATCGCCTACTCAGCAGATGTCTTCCGTAAGTACGCACGGAACATGCAGATGTTTGCAAAGACATGGTCTGTTTTACTTAATTCCACTTTTTCTTTTCGATTTTTCAAGGCATAATGGTCATATGACTGTTTCCCGTTTTGGGCTGGGGGGCTTCTGGCATATCTTGAGCTTCTGGACGTTGCTGTCTTTCAGCTCAGCTTCAAAGTGTTTGGTAGAATTACTTGACAGGGAACGCTTCTACCTTGATACTCACTTGATTCCACTAATATCTTCCAACTCACTTCAAAATTGCACATTTTTAAAAAACATTTTTTGAGGGAAGAGGACCTTCATAAACTTTGCCAAACAGCTACGGTCATGGCACTCACACTTGGCCCAGTTGCGCCGTACCGTGCCGAAGCAGGAATGTTCCCCCTCCTCTCTCCTCTGCTGGCCTGCACTCACACTGCTCCAGTCTAACTGGGCCGGAGCACGCTTGAACTACCTGATCTATGGAGTGTGACCCGTATTTTTACCTGCATTTTCTTCTTCTTGTAATGAAATTTTTGAATCTTTCTCTGGTATCTGCAGTCTAAAATACAGTCATGGATTTTCCCACTGCTCTCTACCTGGACTTTGTACGCTGTTGTCCGCCTAAATTTAAGGATAAGGACACAGGGGCCCAATAGTCCTGCCAGACACAGGTCAGCTCCAGTCGGTGGTCCCAGTTGGTCCCAGTTGGCTCGGTGTGTCCTGCACCATCGGTACTAGTTGGCCTTGTCAGACCTTGTTGGAGCCAATTGAAAATGTTGAATGGGTGTCGGCCATCATTAAGCGTCAGTTGTGAAAGAAAGTGCTCTGATTGGCTGTTCAGCTAGTGGATCAGTACAAAGAGGGGAGGAAGCAAATTATTCACGTTAACGTTACCTACTTGTGTGGAGAATGAAGACAAGGTAGGTAGCTGAACAAAAGCTGCTTTGTTTTGTCCACAGATCTCCTAGCTTTTCCGTTTCCTCCTTTTTTGATCACAAGTTCAGAGATTGCTGCCAGCTGCCGGTGTGGAGAGTTACAATCTCTCATGCAGGCACGCAGGCGCAGAATCTACGTGCTAGCAGACCGTCGGGGGTATTCAGTGTGATGTGTTCAAGGGCAAATTTTAGACCCAGACAGAGGCAGACACGAGGCAACGAGAGGAGATGCAGCAGTTGGTCTTGGTTTCCTCTTCTCAGCCCCGTGTGTCCGTACCCTAAGGGGATTCCTCCACAAACAGCCATGTCGGCGCTCCTTGCGTTGTGCATGCCGAAGCCCACCTCTTCCAACCATGCCAGGGCTTAAAAAGCGTGCCAGACAAATTTTTTGTTATTTCTTAGTTATTTGTGCCTTCTTGTAAATTCAGCTTTCGGCATGAGATAAATCAGGTTGTTAAAATTCTTGTAAAAACATCAGTTTGTTGCTGAACCGCCTTTTTTGCTACGTTATACAGCACTGACTCTGCAGGATGACGTCTGCAAACATTTAGCAGCTGTTTGAACTTAAACACAATTTAAAGCTACAGTTTACTTTGGGATTTACAACATCTTTTTTGTGTTCTATTTGGAAAAAATGTTATAATACTCATAGACAGCTGTTAGTAAGTGACATGGTCTGAAAGTATCACAAGGTCTCTGTTTTCCCATCATGCCTCTGTATTAATCACGTAAAAATCTTATCGCTCTAGTTCTATTTGCCCAATCAGTGATGCTCTCTGTACTCTCTGTCCTGATTGGCCAGTTTATGCTGTGCTTCTTAGCAACAGATGACATCAGAATGAGTGATTAGCTATTCATGCTTTATGCTCTGACTCGCCTTTGCCGACAACAGAGTGTCTGCAAACGACACCGTCAGCCTGAGCTCGAGTTGAGACGGACCAGTTTACTCTGCTGCAACTTTCCCTGCAACCGTTTCGTCTCAGTTCAAACTGGACTTAAAAGAGAGAGCGACAACAAACGAAATAAAACACGAACCGGAGCAAAAACACAAAGGGAATGCTGCAGGGGAGCTGCTACAGCTAACGTTAGCTTTATTTCCAAATGTTACCAACTGCTTCTTAAACTAAATTTGTGTAAGAGGAGAACATTTTATTGACAGTAAACATGTCAAATTCCGTAAATATAGTAAATAGACTACTTCTTTGTTTCCACCAGACTCTCTTTAAAAATTTTGCCATTTTTAGAGTTGCTATATTCGAAACTTTATAAACTTTGTGAAATTTTGTCCGGGCCTTCTTTTAAATTTGGTAACGTTATACATTAAGTTACCACGTTTCTTTTCTTGCGGACTATGTGCCGCTCACTTGTCTGTTCTCACAGAAGTGGAATGTCTTTATTAACACTATATCCATGCACTAACTCCAGGAACTCTGCTGCGCATTTGCTCTGTGCTCCGTTGCCTGTCAAAACCCACCAGCTGCGTTTCAGAGCGAGTCACAACAATGTTGGATAAAAAGAGAAAAGCAAAAGGATAAAAAATAGACAGTAATGTTGGCATGGGAAAGCGAACCGGAACGGATTCTGATGATGACACAGCTCTTCTGACAGTCATATATAAATACTCAAATATTGAGACAGAAAACTAAAAGCAGGCCTTGTTTGTTTAATAAATTAATTTTGTGAACATCAGCATTATCTTCTACTATCTTTTATCCACTGTAAAAATGTATAAAACAGACTATTACTTGATGATTTGCCGATACTGGCTACCTGATTCACATCCCAACAGGTGAATACAGGCACTTATTTTTTTCCACTTAAAGCACTGGGTGTAAAATACGTG
>JAQFJA010000006.1:5707560-5718316 GCA_029874485.1 Naso brachycentron
ATGAGTAATTGCACATCCTGTCTGGGGAGACGTCATTCATTTTTACTGCAGCGGCAGGATCGCTGCAAGTATTTAAGCTGAAAATGTTTTCACATTTCCACAGTTTTCATTTCTATTTATAGGCATGGTCAAAGTGATCAAGGTGTAACCCCAAAGTGCAGCAAACAGCACCGCTAGAGAAGAAGAATATTACGACTTAGTCAAACTTCTGTGGTTACATTGGTGAGAGTAATGCAAAATTACTGTGATTAGTAACTTATTACTCTACACAACAAAGTAATATTTTAGGGTTACTTATTACTTTCAAATGAAAGTAACTAGTAATATCTAATATACTAGACTTTGGAAGTAACTTGCCCTGTGTTGGTGGTCACTGCAGCTAATGTCAGAAAACAGCAGTTTCCTGTCAAAAATTTCCAAAGCCCTAGATGATGTCATCAAATGTCTTAAAATGTCCAACCACAGTCAAAAAAGTTGAGTTTGCTATCACACAACAAAGAAGGAACATTTACTATTAAAATAGTTGGAGATTATTTTTTTGTTTGTTAATTACAGGACTGATTGTTTCAGCTCTAGTTATTAGTAACTGAAAACCTGTAGATTAAGAAATGTTAAAGATGAAATAATATTTACTGAACATTGGGAGCTAACAGGACAGTGTGTGAATATTTTGTGTGTTTTTGAACATTTGAATGTGTGCACTCTCTCCTCTGCTCGTAATAAACCGCAACATTTCATACTTTTAAAACAGGCAAGTGGTCTATTATGTGCCATAGTGTATGACAAAGAGTTGGTGTGAGGCGTGTTGTGGTCAGCTCGAATAGAAGTTGGTTGAAATGGATTCCGCTGATGAAAAATTGTTACAGCAAATCAAAAAATGAAGTATCTACAGAAAGTTCTCAAACCGCTTCTGCTGTATAATCAACTCCTCTGCAATCCGTATATCCAATTTCTGTTTTCCCCTTTTTTACTGTCTCAACGAAAAAAAAAAAAGATAGTGACTGAGTGCACAAAATGAAACTATTACACAGTCTATCATCGCTCATGCTGTAATGCAGAGTGAGCCCTGATGTGATTGGTAGTGACGTGTGTACACATAAAGCACATATGTTAAAGGCCGAGGAGCAGCTAAAGGAAGAAATCATGTATGACCGAGGGCTGGTTAGATCAAAGCCATCCCTGGACAGAGATGAGCCATTTCCTGTTCGGAGCAGACTGTTCGTTTGGCAAATGGCAGCCATGTCCTTTCTGGGGAGGGCTGCGCAGCTCCCCACCCACAACCCAGCAACTGTTTCTGGCTGACTCAAGGTCCTATTGGCAACACGAACAGCAAAGTAAGACTGCAACACAAACAGGCGCGCAGTCCGATAATGCTGTGGATTTCGTAAATAACGAGCTAGTGCAGAGTGTATACATGTGGTGGTGGGAGTGGTGGGGTGTATTCTCAAATAACAAGTTCAGTACAAAGTCTCTGGTGAAAGTTCCTCAGGAATGAATAATGGAATTATTTGGCTGGCAGCAAAAAGTGGAAAGAAGAGGCAACATGTCAGCTTGAAACCAGTAACATAACTCTGTGTTCAAGTCCTCCAGTAAGCTGTAACATCTATTGTGGCGTCTGAGCGCAGACGCTATTAAAGGGCTGAAGATCATTTCACTGGACTGCAATGACCTGGATTTTGGATATTAAATGAATGTCAAGTGTGACCATAAACACCAGACTCTTGTGGGTAAAAGAATAGGAAACAGTGCCCACGCCGTCATTCCAAATTTTTTGCGAACATACCTCGGTCGAGGTCTGGCCGATACTTTGGGGCATCTGCAGGGATGTCAATGGAGGAGCAGTTCCAGCGCATGTCAGCAAAGGTCTTCTGGCATGTTTTCTTGACTTCGCGGGCAGCCTGGATGATAGTTTGCATGAGCTCCAGGTTGCTGCGGCACAGCTGAGCTTGGGATGACACCATGCCGGGCAGCAGCTTACAGTGTTGGGTCTGGTTGATGTGTAAAGATGGAGGAGTGTGTGACAGTACTCTGCGAGCAGGGAGGATAAACGCAGACAAGAGGTATCGGTCAGTATGCATTCGGCAGTCCATATTCTGCTCATTCGGTGGTGATGACAACAATGGGAAGATTGCTTAATCGTGATTTTTGTTTTATGTGTTGTGGAATTATAATTTACTATGTTTATGGGAATAACAAAGCATGCTGGGAGTTTTAGTTTCCGTGGTGTGTTAGCAATTTGAGGTTCTTGTACACACATTTCAAGCCTCTGAGACACATCGGCTTTGAGCAAACAATTGAAAAATCCAAACAGATAATGCTTTAGGCAGGGAAATATTTTGGCCAGCGTTGCAGAAAAGAACCATCTTATCACAGGAAAATCCCAGAGGAGAGTCAGCTGTGGATTCATAAAATATAAGTGACACGTTCTTGGCACAAGGATTTTCTTTTGTTAAAGCACAGAAGAGGCATCGAGATATGCCAGAAATACAAAAACTCTACACAGATCCCTCGCCACTTGCATTTTCCACCACAAAAATCGGCTGCGGCCTCAGTTGGAAAATCTGTAAACAGGCTATTAAAGTGTGCGCACATTTGATTTTAACAATTTCAACTTATTAAGATGAACTTAATGGAGAAACCACAGGCGGAGCAGGTTAGCTCTGATCTCTGCCCTCTGTGTCTTGCACTCAGCTGAGAGTCCGTGAGAACCAGGCACCACCATGGCCTGTTTTGCATTAGGGGCCGAGGGGCCGCCACTCTGTGCCCAATGATAAGCTGTGACTCCACTGGGCTCGTGGTAACCCGGCACTCACAGGTGTTTACAGCCGCATCTGTTTTGCATTGCGCCGCTGTGCATTATCAAGACTGTAAGACTTCTCGCTCCAATTTAGCAGCACATGCCATCGCAGCTCTCATGGGCACATCTGCTTAAGTCTTCCCACTGTGAGAATTACAACTGCTGATTCTGATAAGAAGCCGCAGATATTTCAAGTAAAGCCAATGCCGAAAGCAATGAGGCGGATACAGGTGGCATGAGGCGCAGGGATGTATCTCCACTTTGACTGTATGCATTATGAACATACCTATAATCGTTAAAATGCGCCTGTCGTGCCATAACCACATATAATGCACTGTAGGTGTGCCAGTAATGTGCTATAATGTGTTATAATGCATTATAGAGACAGGCATCATGAAAAGTGTTATAGATTTTTTTATCTAAATTGTGTTTTGTGGTCAACTCAAGAAAATACCAGCCACTCTGATGATGGTTTATTCATTTTAAGAATGGGAACAACTTTCCTCACTACAGATAATGCAAAGAGTTTACAAGAACACCAAACAAAATTGTCCAAAACTTCAACTGAAACAAAAAATATATTCAAAAAATAGCAAGAGGAATTTTATGGACTTTCCAAAATGATTGTTTACTTTCACTGATCATAAAAACAGTGTGTTGCTCAGTGTGAGCAATCAACATTCACGGCATCAGTTTCCTCGTGTGGCGCAGCATTTTGACGCTGACCGAAGTCTGACCGGATGACACACAGTAAGCGGTGACATCAGCGGCACTGTCTGCACCACCGTGACTCCTCATCATCTCTGTCTGATTTTCTATTCTCATCTTCTTATTACACAGCAGGGGGTACATTTGATCTGAGAGATTGGAAATGAAATGCGTATGCGGTCTCATTTTACCGAAGCCGCATTAAAGTTAATAAAACAAAGAAGTTTCCGCTCATAACCTGAAGAACTGCCAGCTAATCTCCTGTCCCCTTCATCAGATGCACATGTACCGAACGCACGACCTCACCCCTGATCAGGAGCAACCTGAGGAATGTTGGGGCCCTTTCCGAAGCTGCCACGGGCCCTCCACTTCATAAAACGCTGCAACACGCAGCAAAGAGCCACACAGTGCCGTGTAGCTTCATGACGTCATCTGTTTTGACATTGTTTGAATGTAAAGCAGGGTAAAGATGGGGACAGGCCCAAAGCACGAGATGGCGGCACTCCTGAGAATACTTACAGCCATTTGATGCCAGAGCAGACCTGAGACAGCAGCAGAGCCGTGAGCACACACAGAGGCAGGACATGAGAGCTGCTCCTCATGGTTGGACAGTGGCTCCACTTCACACAGGATACAAACACAAAGGGCTGCTGGGTATCTTGGCTCACACTCACAGATCAGCTCTCATAGCACGGCCTCCTTCTCTAAACCCTGTAATAAATAATATAAATATTATCAATGACACGGCCACGTCACAGCGTGCTGGGTGGAACATTTTCACGCTGGAGTTATTTTTTCTTGGATGAATACTGTGGACGTCTTTGTGTGAGCTCTGAAACCTTACGATTAAAAAACAGATCAAGTCTAATAGGGAAAATCAGATGAAGCAACAAAAAAAAAAAACTGCTAGAGGATTATTATTTCAGTTCCCCGTCTGCAATCTCAAATGTAATTTAGGCCTGCACATTAAATAAAGAATAACTACATGATAGAAAATAACACAAATTAGGAAAATTTTCCTGCCGAGCAAGAAATTATTCCTAAACCGTTCACTGACAAAACTTGACGCACTGAGCACACAGTAAATAAAAAATACAAAATAATACAATTTGACCTCATTCTACATGCAAATAAACATGCAGGAAACAAGACTTATCAATTACAACTGAAGTTTACAAGCACAGAATTTTTAATATTTTATCATGTGTGTGTAAGCAGGCCCAACAGTGACTTTTCTTTGTGGGTTGAAAGTGATTTTATTCTACTTCATGTTGTTTTGGCGTTAAAATGCACGTGCAGTTTTTTTTAAATATACAATTACAGATTCATAAAGACACCACAGCACGTTGTGTCGTTGTATTTAGTAAATGTTATTTTACAGGGAGGTTTAAATTAAGGCTATGAACATTTTAGGCTGTCTACATGAACTTTTTGCTTCACTCTGACACAGAAACGTTCACACAACGAGGGCACGCCTCACGTGATGATCGAGCTCGCGGGTGTTATTTTAGTCTCCGCGGGCTAATTCGGTTGGATGTCACCTCAGCTCCCTTTGGAGAAATGTGAAGAATTTTAAACGGAGCGACGGTGCGGGGCTCCGCCAGCGGGCTCGGCGCATCGGGAGCATTATCTGATAGCGCAGCGAGCGCGCGATAAGCGGTCTTTTTGAAGGCAGCTGCGGCTGAACGCGATAAAGCAGCAGGTAACTGATTACGGACATTAAAGCGACAGTTCCTCCTCGTCGCTGATTGGCGGAGACGCGCTCGAGACTGCGTGAAATCCCTAATAATTATTTAAATGAGCTAACTGAAACTGTGGACCGACTTCTCAAGCGGATTCTGACCTGCAGACTAAAATGAGGAGATGAAGTTATAAGCTGCGCCCCCGAGGAGAAATAAAGTGCGCTATTCCTGCGCATTTGCGCTCTTTATTTGCGGCTTGGGGTCATTATCTGCTTTCGGGAGTTGCGGCCTCAAGTGGATTTGCTGTTTAAATTTACATTTGGCCAAAGTGGGCTAAAAGGCAGCTCCCGAGCAGATAAAGGCTGATAGCCACACACACACACACACCATCCGATGTGTGAGCCTCATCAGCCACACCAAGTGAACTATAAATCATATTTCCATACGATCAGAGGGATTAGATTAGATTAGATTACATTAGATTAGATTAATTAACAAGGTCGGTATTTGTTCGAACAGCCTCGGAATAAAACTGTTCTGCTTGTGAAATCCTTATGAGAAAAGACTTTAAAGACAAAAGTCTTCAGCAGGTTGCACTTAAGTTTTGAAGTTAAATTAAAACACAACATCTTCGAATCTTGTTAGAGTGAAATAGAGGCAGTCCACCTTAATTTCTCCCATTTTAAACTAAAAGTTGTTCAAATGTCGCAGCCAAACTCTGGCTTCACACACACTTCAGACACTAACTTTGTTTTCACCCACAGATCCCAAACTTCAGAGCAGCCTGTGTGCACAAAGACAGCAGTTTAAAAAACTTTTCCTCCGGCCAAAGCAAGTTTCAGCTCACCTCTGTGGCGGCGCTCAGCTCTCACCGATGAACCAAACGACAAAAGAGAGAAAAATCAAATCTCGGCGGGTCACAATATCCTTTCCGAGTGCTTTCTGTGTCGGTATCAGCCAGATGCATGAGTAAAATCCAGCATGGGGTGGTAGGTTAGCTCCGGACAGGTACGCATGGTGTGTGTGAGAGCGCTGTCGGTGAGTGGGAGTGTGTGTGAGAGTGTGTGTGAGCGGGACAGAGAGAGAGAGAGAGAGAGAGGTTTGGCTGAGTGAGTGAGACTGGGGGCAGACACAGCTCTAAGTACCCCTGCCCTGCTTTGATCTCACTGCTGATGTCAGACCAGCATTAGCATAAAAAAAAAAAAAAAAGCACGCGGCACCGGGACCGGAGCAGCACGCGGACACACTGCTGGACTGCGGCAGTGAAAACGCTGCCGAAAAGTCCCGTAATATTCCCTCAGGGAGGTGAGCTGAGTGTCTGTGATGATGAATAGTCGACACAGTGACCTTATTTTAATGGCAATTTTATAGCTTCTCCGGTATCATTAAATTTCATTCAAAATTCCCGAAGTATTTCATAAAACACTTTGTAGGGACCTTATCATTAGGCTTAATAGTAGCTTTTATTTTCCTGCCACCGATCATTTTATACAGAATATTCCATGAAGATAAAATATAAGATTAAATGTTAAGTTAAGATGTTACATAATGATAAGGGCTCACAAGTGCTCACATAATGTATATTTTTGGATTGAATTAAAAATAATATTGAAAAGAAAATGCCACTCAGCTATGGGTTCTTTATGTTGTCTTTGTACTTGATGTACAGCTAAAATAATAATATTTTTTAAATACTACGTTCCTCTATTATTTTCAGCATTACAGTAACAATAAAAAACAATGAAACACATCTATGTATTGTAAGTTATTATCTAAAGACATAAAAAGATGCACTGATGGATACCAAGTATCTATTATTTTTCAGCAATCCAGTAACAATGATTAACAATAAAAGAGCATATTAAAAGGCCAGAAAAACACATGAATTGTAAGTTATTATCTAAAGACATAAAAAGATGCACTGATAGATACCAAGTGTATGGGCACAAATGACTGGCAGAGGTGTCGTGATTATCATAGCACTGAAATCAAACAGGAAATGTTCTCCATCTGTTGATTTCAAATGTAAAAATATGTAAAATATGCAATAATGAAGTCATCATATAATTCCTAAAAATGTGTCAGTTTCTTGTGCTTTTCATCCAAATCCTTTTAGAAACTGTTTTACACTCTGAGGTTGTTGTGTGATGTTGTCTGCTTCCTTTGTGCGCTCGGATCAACAAAAATTACAGCCAAAATTTAACAATCACATGGCCGTGAGGAGAGGTTGCTCTGCACAGGCTCTTGTTTTGTGTGTGAGCAAAATGCCATTGCAATAAATGTTTGGAAAAGTAACGTTTATAGTCAGACTTTGTCTTTATATGCACTGAAACATATATTTTTAAAATAAAATTGAATTTGACACTGAAATCATTTCCTATTTGAAATGTAATGATGCTCTGAATTCACTACAACACTAAAAATGTTTTTCATGTATTCGTGTGGATACCGGATAGTTGCAATATATGTTATAATAAAATGTGACATGATATTGTGCTATTCCAAGCACACACATGCACACACACAAATGCTAACAACATATGTTCTTTAAAAACTTTCATACAAAACCTTCCTAAGCGGAGCTCTGCACTGGCTGATTTCCTTAAAATATTAACCACAGTGTAAGTGATACGCTGCAGAGCCAGCTGTGGGAAAGTAATGTATAGTTTCTCTGAGAATCTGCTGCACCTCCAGCACTCAGACAAAGGCAATAGTGAGCTGTTGTCCAGACCTTGACCTTGCAACTGGTATAGCTAACATGGCGGGCCTGTAGCGCTCCACCGGGAGCGGCAGATCAGGTGTTGTCATGCTGTCTCTGGAGCAAGCACATCTACAGACCACAACAAGCCCTCTTCCTCTGGGAACACATGGATATTGTGTCTGAATCTGTCAGCTAAACAGGGTCCACTGCAACTTTTTCCATACACAGCCCCCCCTATGTATGTATCTTATTTTCAGTGAGGCTGTGATCCCGGTTCCAAAGAGACTCGATGTGTTTAACATGGCAGTCAACTGTGAATGGGCACAGGGTGGAGTGTGAGTGGGAGTTGTGGAGCTTTCACCAGGACGGCGTACGTCTACGGGGGAACTTTTTACACTCAGGCTCTCCATTCCTGAGCTAGGATCAACACGCAGCCCCCTTGATCTTTACATCTCACCTGCCAGGGAACACAGCGGGGAAAGACATATTCTGAAGGAGGCAGGGGCTGATAAGTGAGCCGCTGGAGTTCATGATAGTGAAATAACTCATGTCACATCACAGCAGAATCAGTGATAGGCTGCGACAAAGATCCACAATCAAAACCAGCTTCTCCGGAGTTAACATACAGTTTGAAATGTCACAATAACCAGCTTCAGACATGATGCGATTCCTGGCAAAAAAACAAACAAAAACAAAAGTGCAGTTATTATTTTTTTTCAACACACTATCATTTAATCTAGATGTGGTTTTAGCAGAAGTTTCAATCAGCAAATTAGATAGATCCCTTTAGATTATGGGATATCATAACCCAGATGAAATATTTCATAAACCCCATATTTAAGTGCATGTAATTTGTTCACCATTGGTTAAAAAATGCATGTTATGCAAACTGTAAATCACAATTTCTGTCTCGCAAAAATGCCAAGTTTGAAAAAGAAAAGTGCAATTTTTAAATTGACTGAAGGAAAACTGGAGTAAGCTCAACTGTGGCCTGTTTTTCGGAGGAATGAGTCCTCAGGCTGACAGTATTGAGTCATTGTCCTTCGAATCTCAAGAGGATCGAGCCAATATCTCAAATCTGGAGGCTCACTGGGGGTGTAAGGACACTCAGCTTTCACCCAGGAGGATCAGAGCCTGAATGGGTGCAGAGTTGCTTTTATGCTCCTGAAAAAAACTCCCATGCTAACATCAGGATGCATGTAAGAACAAACTGGGCTCCAATCATCTGCTACCAAGCTGCCAAAGAAAATGTTTAAGGGTAATTTGAATTTTTCTCTATTGCAGTTATAAATGTTTCAAGATTTAAAAGGGAGTGGAAAGAAAAATAATTATTTTAGTGATATTCAGTTCAGTTTAACGTCACACCCTCAATACACAATGAGAAAAAAGATTGAAGCATGCTAACATGTTTTTACTTTTAAAACTGGTCCCTTCCATTTTGTAATTTTTTGATGAAATGACTGGAATATGCAAGCCACAATGATAAACTAATAAAGGCTGAACTCTCTGATCATTCGTTTCTGCCTGTCCTCTATTACCAACTAAATCTATTTGACCATGAATAATTTTCTATCAAAGTTAAAAACAGAAGTTGGATTAACAGCCGTCCCAAATACAATAAAGCAAGAACTTAAAAGGGGATTTTCAAACGGAATCAATCAGTGAACCATATCTGTAACGGTTAGTTTACATTTTGCCTCTCATCTCCAAACAAATACCGAACGGCACAGGGCACTGCTGCCATCGGATTATTGACAAGTAACGAGAACATGCTGTTTTATCAGCAGTATTCTGACCCTCAGAGGGACAGTGACAGCTTCAGCAATGTGAAAATCCCATCAGCGTCTGGTGTCCCTCCTGTGAAAGCTGCCGTGCTGCACAGCGGGGATCGCTGCAGAAACAACAAACTCTGTCCAATCTGTCTCACTGGACCCACATCTTTTTTTCTGCCATTTGTTTATGACCTCTGTCTCTATTGTGCGTTGAGGACAGATCTCTTTCAAGTGACAGTTGGGTGGCACCTTTGAACACGTCATGTGGTCTTCCAGGACACCGTACACCTCCACCAGGAGCTGTGTGTCTATGGAACCCGTGGCCAATGCACTGCTTAGTTTACCATCACTCTGGGATCGTTCCCAAAAAACTAAATCAGCGTGGCTGTTTTGCTTTGAGCTGAGGGTATAAAAGTTGCTGCATTATGGGTTAATCAGCCAAGCAAGGAGTGGATGCCAGTAATACAACTACTCAAGCACATAACACTCCTGATACATCACCAGAGCATCATAAATTGGAGATAAATGAGTCCATTCACTGCATGAAAACCAGCCCAATAGCAAACACACTGCACACATAGTTTTATTTGAATGTAAAGCAGCACTTTATACTGTAAATTAGAAGATGTGTCTATAATTCACTAAAATGTTGGCATTTATTTAACTGTTTACTGTCTGTGGAGCAGCTGCAGAATTTGTCTCATGAAATCATTGCTTTTTTTTTCTGCAGTCTATCTGATCCAAGTCATGGATTAAAACTGAGGCATAAATTTCTTAAAAGTTAACATATGTGAATGAAATTTGTGTATTTTCTCTAAAAGAGACACTATGTCCAGCATGAAGAGGGCAGCGCCGTCTTACACACGGGGTTGGGAAGTAATGTATAACAGTAATTTTATTACTTTTCCCAGTAACTAGTAAAGTAAGGGATTACAATTGCCAAAACAGTAATTATATTACAGTTACTGATCCAAGTAACGCAGCATTACTGCATTACTAAAAAGGGATGTCTTTTTTGTCCTCATAGGTCTTATGATGATGAGATATATGTGTATTTGCCAATACATATTTTTCTACAAGAAGCGTATTTGATTTG
>JAQFJA010000006.1:5835755-5850442 GCA_029874485.1 Naso brachycentron
CTGTCTCTGACCCCAGTGAGGCAGTGTGGGCGGGGACAATCCTTTGAGGTCTGTGATGTGCGAAAGGTCATTTGAAAGCCCCAATAGAACAGGGGGACAAAATAGCCTCAGGGTCTTTTTCTGAGAAATGCAGAGTGAAAATGGAGGCCTGAGGCAAGCCCTGAGTGGGTGTGCAACTCTGTCATCTCACGGGGTTTCAAACATGTGGCTCTGGCCTTTCACTTCCATTTAAACCATCTGTGAAAACACTTTTATCTGCGAGAGAATCACAGTCCCAAAGGTCTGCAGACTGGCCACACACACACACACGGCTGTGGGCATGGTTTTAGGTCTTTTTTATTATTGTGTCAGAGCAGGACTTCCAGAGGAAACTATAAAATGTCACATTAGGAACATTTTTACAGAGACTTTAATGAGTGTGTGACTGGTTGGAAGGTGATTAAACTTGTTGCTTTCTTTGTGATAATGAGGTGCCCTACAGTTGGTTTCTGTCCGTAGGTTGAAACAGAAGCACAAATGGGGATTTTACAAATCACTTTGTTCATCTCTGACTAGTGTCAAAGTGTCCTTTCTTGCCAGGATTTGACTCTAATGGAAATGACAGCACATCACAGCATGAAGAAACCCCCAAACCACGTCCACTGCACACAACACTCACTGCAGTGAGTGTTGCCTTAAAGAATGTAATAAACTGACAAGCCTTTGACACAATGAAACGTTAAAAAAAAAAAACACCACCTCCATGTGGTGATAGAAAATTCCTGTCTATTCATAATGCTTAAAAAAAAAAAAATTTCCACGGAAACATTAAGCACCACCGTGCTGCATGTTCCTGTTTCCACCGGCGGGCAGTGAAGCTTGGTGGCTTTTGCCATCAGGATCAATGGGTCCAGTTGAGCCACTGGCCGTTGTGGCCATATTAATCCAGCTGCTTCTCCAGGTGTGTTCCATCAAACAGCCTCAGCACAGCTCGGAGCTGCAGGAGGTGCTGATGGTTTGCACACAGCCTGCTGAGCACCGAGAGCTGAAGTTAACTCTTGATTTTGAACAACTGAGAAAAATTATTTAAAATAACTCAAGTGCTCACCAAAGTCACCTCCAGTCTGTATGTAACGGTCCCATTACAATGAAGCCTTTAGATGATTAAATCAAGACTAAAGGACATTCAGTTCAAAGTGCTGGCTAAATCGTTCTCAAACATCAGATTTAAATCATGTTTACAGAAGTATTATCTGATTATCATTCCAGCTTTGGATATGAACCGCGCTACTTTTGCACAAGGAATTACTCTCCACAGGAAACTGAGACATGAGATCACAGCTGATGCTGATCTGCCAGCTCACACAGTTATTTTACAAACGGGTTGCATGTCAATAACTGGGGACTTTATGAAGACAGGGTGAGAGGAACTCAGAGTATTTTAACGTGAGATTACAGGTGCTTTCCAAACTGCGATCTAAGAGCCATCAGAGTGAAAACTTTTGTTCGTTTTGTTTGTTTTTTTAAGAAAGCGGAAGTGACTTTAGTCTGAAGCTTCACTATTATCATTTTCATCTCCGCATTAAGTAAACTCATCAGATTTCTTACACATCAGTGGCAAATTATAATACTCACCTCAGAGGGATTTTGACCGCCAGATATCGATCTATGGCGATCGCAAGCAGACTGAAGATGGAACTTTGCGTGAGTACCAAGACAAAACAGGCGAGAAAGAGGCAACCATAGAAGTCCAGATGTATGCCGATGCTGATGGTGATGGCGAAGGGGATGGCCAGGCAACCGACCAGAATATCAGCCACAGCCAGAGACACCAGAAAATAGTTGGTGGCGTTCTTCAAAGTAGTGTTGATCGCGACGGCCCAGCACACCAGCACGTTGCCGGATACGGAGAGAACAGCAATTATAACTTCAATGACGATGTAGAGGCGATTCATCTCAGCCATGTGTGTTCAAACCTGCCGGCTGTTCACGCAGAAGACGGTCACCCGCAACAATGCCTCTAGTCCCGCAGGAGTAACGAAGTCTTTCTGCTGTAATCCAGGAATATTCCACAAGTGTGAGCTGCACAACCAGCCATCTGCTGAGCACAAAGTCATTCATTTGATACATAAGAAAAACAGCAATTTGCTATATTTGCATCACAAAGTTGGTACAAGCTGTAGCAGCTCCACGCCTGCAGCAGAAGTTTACACATTAAACAGAGTCACTGAATTCACCTTAATTAACCTGAACATCGTCTCTGGATGTTTTCCCATCAGCAGCGAGCGATCTGCGGAGCGTCACAGCGCATCTGTAGATCCGCGGCGGAGGCAGAGAGTGACTCAACTTCCTCCCGACAGCAGTTATGAAGTGGAGAGAGAAACGTACGAAAAAAAAGGAGAAAAACTCAATTTCACAAAGAAGCCACACCCCAAACACACACACACACACACACACAGAGTCGCACGCGGCTACAAGTGGCAGATATGGGTGAAGTTCCAAACGAGCGTCAGCAGGCAGTAGTGCGCAATAGTGCCAGCATCCATCTACGCCTCCACGCGCTGTCCGTTTTATATAAATGCTGTTTGTACAGAACACACACGCGCGCTTCTCACAGACACGCGGCTGCATCTGGTTTCAATCAGTTTCACGCAAAATGTTCTTAAATGTTCAGTCTATTTACCAAAAGGCTCCTACAAAGTTTATGCTTTACCGATTAAAGTCTTTTTAAAAAATCCTCTTCAGACCCATTTCAATATATTTAGATATTTCTGTTATCCAGCCTTATTTCATGGATACACGCTGCCACTGAAATTCGTTTCCACTTAGGCTCCCCACCCCCAACACACACACTCACACACACACTCACACACACAACTGTTTTACAACCCTGGCACACAGCTTTAATGGGCACAGTGGAAAAGCAGTTTAATCTCAACTACAGCGACACGCTGAGAAGCTGCTGCAGTCACATAACACCTTCACTGAAAAAACACCTTTGAGCCAAAACACAGCCTGCAGAACAGACCTCATAAAAAGTGAATGACTGAATATAAAACTTGACAATTCTTTATTGAGCAGTATCTGTCCAACAGGCCTCCAAGTCTGACATCCGTAAATAACGCTGCACGTTTCTGTCCACATTTTCACAGGATGCATGTAAATAAATAACACGTTTTATCCTCCAAAACATGAGAACTTCTGCTTGCCTCACTCACACCCAGAAAAAATTACTGTGCCTGTAAGTTTTTCCTCTCCTTTATTATTTAACCTGGCATGCAGAATACGTATATTTTGCAAAGCAGCTGCTGTACCATAACTGTTGTTGAGAGTCCTGATGGAAAACATGAAGAAACAACACGGGACAATGGTTGGATTCAGACAATCCTTAATATTGTAAACAATGCAAACATAGAGATCCATCTATTTTCATTAAAAAATATTTATACAAAACTATTCAGCAAATCTCATAGTGTTTAATAATTTTAGTGTTGCGTCAAACATGGCAGCTAGTGTCTTATTTCTATCTTTATGAACACATAATTCAAAAATAGTCTTCAGTTCAACTCAAACCTGTCAAAATATATTCTGCTCTGCAAAGATGTCCAGCTTGTTCACAAGAAGCACTCCACTGATGCTTGGAAGCAACATTTCGGCAAACTGGACCAAAATTGACCAAAAGTTGAGATCACACTGATTCACTCATGGCTGCACGTTTGTTTAGTGAAAAAGACGTCACACTGAACACTCAAGCGAAAGGCTCCACTTTAACCATGCATAGACAGTCTCGTTGAAGTTGTGTTTTGACAGAAGATTTGGCACATGTTCAATCCAGTAACGTGTTTCCGGGCTGCAGTCTTGTAAAGTCTCAGCACAGGCTGTGGCCTTCTGGAAAGAAATGAGAAATAAGCAGCTCCATGGCTGTTTTCAGTCCCTCAGTGGTTTGAGGTGGCAGCGCTGGGTCTGTCTGGAAGGTGAATGTGGTGCCGACAGATGGAAAGGTGCTGCAGTGCCTCAGATCCACAGGTCTTCAGCTCCTCTTTTCTCACTGCTCAGGTCTCAAAGTACTTGTAGATCTGAGAGACGTACAGCATGACGCTCTGCCAGTCCGGCCTGTCTGTCTTCATCAGCTCCTCAATGTCCTGTTGGTAACAGAAGGAGCAACAATTTAGAGGCAAGATGTTGTCCTACTTCAGAGTTTGTAATAATTTGGAGTTTTACAAAAACAGCAGCCACATTTGAAAAATCACACAAAAGTGCAGCTTAGATCTAAAATGCAGCTTCCATTCCAGTTTTGCCAAAACTACACCAGTAATCACTGATACTTGATTGTTGTTTTAATTGTTGATAATACTTTACTTAAAGTATCCATCTATAATGCATTATGAACATACTTATAATGCATTATAATGTGCCTATAGTGCTGTATAATCATAGTTATTAAGCAAGGTTAGGGTTAACTCGAGGGTTAACTGTAAGGACAGCTCTTCATGTGATGGTAAAAGTGACGAACCAGTAAGTCATTTCTTTTTGTTGCTTTCTGAAGACACTCTTTACAGTTCTTACATTGTTTGATTTCCTCACAACAGTTATAAAATTTATGCTGCTCTCAAGTAGAGGTCAAATGTACAAACCTCTTTATAATGTTTGGAGCCAAAGTGACTATATTTGGCCACACCTGTAGTAATGCTTAACTTTAAGGCTTAATATAATTTAAACAAGAGAGTTGCATAAAAATTCTCAGTAACACTTTACTTGAAGCATCTTAAATGTATTATGAACAAACTTAAAATGTGTCTATAATCCTGCTTAATCATAGTTATAAGCAAATTGGGTTTACCCTAACCATATTCACATATAATGCATTGTAAGTAAATTCTTAATGCGTTATAATGTGTTATATATGTTCATAATAAGTTATAATGCATTAGAGAGACCAGCTTCATAGAAAGTGTTGCCAAATTCTCTTCCCATGCAGTTGTCTTAACCAGCACCAGGCTCCAAACATGTTATTTCTGCTTTACAACTGGGCATTTCAAGGCGGTCCACAGAGATTACAGCCGGGCCTCAGGCCATCATTTGACATAATGCAGTTTTACACTTTTGTGTTGGTTTTATTGTAGGTGGCTGGCTGCAACTTGACAGGGACAGAACCAGAAACTGTATCAGACTGTAATCTTCAGCATTTTTAAGTCTCATCTCAACACGTGGATCAGCTGTTTGAAGCTGCATTCAGTTGCTCAGAGACAAATGCTGACGGTGATGAGTCAGACAGGGAAGCAGCTTTCACATGACTCAATACTGAGCCGGCATCATAGTTGCATCCATTAGCTCAGATTTACACGGAAGCTTCAAAACATACTCTCTGGGCAGTGTCTCAGGATTTTGTTTATGCAGAAGAGACAGAAGAACTTAAAAACAAAGTATGGGAGTCTGACCGTAGAGATGAGAAAGAGTCAGTGGAAGATACAGTAACTGATTTGTTTATAGTTTTGAAGCCACTGCTGTGGGAACAAGTTTGCACTGTCTGTATCAAATCATGAAACCACAAGCACGAAATACAGAATTAATGAGACAATGGGATCTTTGGTCTCAGTGAAACATTTAAGCCTAATTCAGTTCCTCACTGGTGTCCCGCTGGTGCTTCCAGATTTAGAACAAATGAGCTGTCTGATTTGTGGTTTTTCTGAGTCATGTCAGAGCCATTATTTTGTTTGACTTCTGAAAAGAAGAAAAATGAATTGAGCTGTATTTAACTGTTTCATCATAATCCCCAAAACTTGAAGCAAAGTAACTAGAAGGTGAGATACAATGCAGAGATGCTGAACAGGGAGTAAGTGAGGTCACACCAGTTTTACACGTAATTACCACAGGAACTCTACAGTCACTTCTAACATACTATTTAAAATGATTAAGAGTCCCACCAGCATGGTTTGAATTACGGGGGAGCTAAGGAGAGCTCAGGACAGGAGCTCCCTCTCCAGAGATGTTTAGGGGGAGCTCTAAAACAATTTTCCACTGTTGTGTATAGGTTAGGCTATATTTTATTTTTTGTACATTAAGGTTCCTGGGAAAAAAGGTAGAAATATGTCAATGTTGTGTTTATTCGCTCATTAATTGACACTCCATTTTCCCAATATCTGTCCCCATTCATCAACACAATTCTGTGTTTTATTCCTGCTGTGCATGGTGGTGCTGCACTCAAATCATCAGATTTACGCAGCCACCTGAACTCCTCGGGGACAGAGGGAGAGAGAGGGAGCTGCCAGCTGCGGACAGCTGATTTATTTTGCTGTGGCTTAAAACAAGTTAGCAATATAATGCTAAGCTTTTTAGTTCAAGTGATGTATTGTTCTTGAAAGGGTGTGTACGAGAAGCAGAAAGATGTTGCGTGTGTGTGTTTTTGCTTTGTGATTTTCTTTTTGTTTGCACTGATTAGGCTATTAAACTACTTGCGTGGTTCTTATGTTGTTGATACTGTGCCTCTATGAAATGTTGCTGACAGTACCAATTGCCTGCAGCAGTTATAGTATAATGTTTTTTGCAGTTACCCTGTTATTGACCACAGTGGCACTCACTTATGCGCATGCAAATAAGAAAGTCGTGGTGCGCACCAGAAATAGGGCTACCCTCAAAGCCACAGTGTAATTGGAACCCTGCCCACCAGTATGTGCATTGCCAGTTAAGCAGGTGTGAGGAGTAAGTGTTATTCTCATTGGCTGCAGGTTAATTCTCCGAACCGTTTAATTTTGTTTGCCATGGAAGTTGTGTAGATGAAATGTCAGCATTAAACTGCTGAGTGTTCACACTCTTACTGACAGCGATACTGCACATGTGTTTACACAAGAATGATTAAGGACCTGGTAATAAAACGCATGAAAGCATAAAAACATGAAGGTGTTCAACAGTTTTTGCTCTATGGCCTGGAAGCTGTGAAGGGACTGTTTTAATACAAAATTCATGAGATATGTCATCCACAGACATAATACAATTATGTTGCTGTATCCTTAATGATCACCTGATTCACCTGAACACCTGCACATGACTGGAAAAATGACTTGAAAGGCCCTGAAAAAATATATTTTCAATCAGCGTCTCATTGTTGGGGAATCTTAAAAGAACACACTGTTTCTGAAAGGTTCAAAGAGTTTGGGTTGTTTCATATAACAGATTTCTGAATTAGTGTTTTATCAGTGATTTTCTCTGTGGTTTGAAGTGGGTGGGGCTCACTTGGAAAACTGCTCTGCAACAATCAGGTTTTGTTAAAACACTGCAGTCAGACGAGATGACAATTATGAGTTTGTTTACTAATGCTGTCATATCAATTAAATTTGATCAAAACAACATGAACAAGGTCCTGAATTAAATGATGTTTGTGGGAGCTTTTTAAAGTTTGGTGTTCTTATTTAATGACCATTTTTCAATGTTAAAGCGATACACCAACATTTTTTTAACTTTTTGTTACTTGCCTCATTCTCAAGCTCAAGACAAGCAGATAGATACCATTCTTTCGACTATGCGTGCAGTAACAAGGAAAAAAACGGGCAGAGCTCGCCCACCATTAATTAGCTTAGCTCAAATACTGGTAGTCAATGGGAAGTGCTAGCCTGTATCCGCCTACAGTCAACAGGTTAACTTTCCAACAACTCTAAAGAGTCCTGTGTGCTTGTTGTGACTTCTTTATTTACTACGTTACGTTATTTTTAGACTCAGATAAGCACTTGATGCAATTTTAGAATCAAATACATAACAAAAGTAAATTGCAAAGCACATGCCCAAACCATCACAGATGTGCTTGTTAGCAGGTCAACAAAACAAAATATTTACTAGTAGAAGACAATTGCTACTACTGATGATGGCCGACTTTGTTGGAGAGGACGAGGATGAATTCCTCTGGACTAACCAAGATCCACAACCTTATCCATTTGAACCAGAATATACGGAGGAGGAACCACGTGTTTTGGAAGCTGAGTGGGAGAGAAGAGAGGCAACAGCCTGGGGCTGAGGGGAGAGTCATAACTGGCATGGATTGGTGAGGTACACGTGGGGCTTGCCAATCTATGCCAACCATAAACATATAGTGCTAATCTGAGTATAAAACAGTGTAATGTATCATAACGTGGTAAATAAACAAGTCATAACAAGCACACAGAACCATTCAGAGTTGCTGGAAAGTTTATCTGATGACTGTAGGTGGAGGCAGGCTAATGCTACGCATTGACTACCAGTGTTTGAGCTAAGCTAATTAGCAGTGGGTGAGCCCTACCCGTCTCTTCTTTGTTACTGCACACACAGTCAAAAGAATGGCATCTATCTGCTTGTCTTGAGCTCAGGAGTGAGGCACATAATACACGCACAAAAAAAGTTGCCTGTATCCCTTTATGTGGTTTTAAAAGAATACTCTTTTACATTTTAGGAAATACTCTATGTTTGCTTTCTTGCTGAATGTTAGATGAGAACCCTCCACCATGTCTTTTTGTCTGGGCCACTCACCAGGTACGATGTTTGCGTTATACGTATCTGTGATATGCATAAATGTGCAATATCAACATTTATTCCGGTGAATAAAATGCAAAATGTAATTTTTACTAGGAATGGTGATGGGGTCTCAGTCGTTTGGCAGGTGCACCACTTTGGTACAAATTAAAACATCACAACAACTTGTTGAGGGATTACCTTGGTATTTGTTACAAATATTCATGTTCCCTCGGGGTTGAATTGTAATAGCACTGGTGACCCCTTAAACTGTCATCCAGCTTTACTCAGATTAAAACTGCAATTTGCCCAAAACGTTTTGTGACCAATGCCTCCTAAATGAACAACATACCCTTCATCCTCAGCTTTACTTTGTGTTCAGTGATAATAAGCAAAAGTTAGCTTGTAACATGGAGACATATGATCATGAAAATGGTAAACATTACACCTGCCAACCAAAGACAAATAGCAACGTCATTCTGAGCATGTTAGCATGCTGATATTACCATGTGGCCAAGGATCCACTGAGCTTTAGTGCAACCTCATAAACCTTCTAGCACGGCTTTTTCCTCTTAGCTTTATTACACTTCAGTGTCTGTGCAGATGACACAAACAGGATCCAAATGTTCATGACAGAAAGAACATTAAAGATGCTGGCAGACAAGATTTCTTACCTTTGGAGAGAGTCACTCCTACTTTCAAACTTAAGTACGGCCAGCACGAAAGTGCCGTCACTTTCTCATCTAACTCTTCAAGAATGTGAATGTATGTGTCAAACAGTCCAACTATTGCTTTTAGAGGGGGGCAGCTCACTGCAGATTTACTAGTATTTGTAAACACATGTTGATGCTTCACTGAATGGAAAAATGTAGGTGATTAAGCCTGCTCGAGTGTTTACCTGGGCAGATTTTACTCACAAAGTCTAAATATTTTAGTGGAGCAGCTGGTTGCTGCTGATTTCAGAGGAGAGCTGCTAATGTTTGAGTGAACCAACTGAGCAAATCAAAGTCAAATTATATCTGAATTATGCATTAGGATAGTTTTCCTCTTAACGTAAAATGCTGTAGAATTCCAGCACACAGGTTTGAGGCAATCCAACAGTGAAAGAATGAGGAATTGCAGAGTTCACTCCAGACTGTCAGTAGGAAAAGTGTTCTGGTAAAATAGTTGTGGGGCATCTCAGTTTTAATCTTCATATCCTGAAAGTATAGTGATTCAAAGTGTACAGTTTCAAATGAGTCTAATCAGAGGGTCCCCCTGTGTTATCTAAGTGTATTTTTGTAAGGTCTGTGGCAGATCAACTCACCAGGGAGGGTTTGATGCCGATGCTCTCAGCAGCTTGGAAAGCCAGGGTCAGATTCCGGACCTAAAGAAAAACAAATCATTGGGTGTTGAGTCTCTGTGTATGCCCATCAGACAGCAGCACCACACAGGGAGGTTCAAACAGCAACAATAAGCCCACAAATACATTTTACAAACACTAAAGAAGCATTCTAAAACATATTTAAGCCTCAGCTAGTTTGTGTGTGCATTTCAGTGTATTATAACATCCCTTCTGTTTATCTGACACTGCAAGTGTAAAGCTATACTTGACAAAATCTGTCAGAAAAAACCGACCCCGTCTGTGAGCCTGATCACCAGCCCCATGGACTGCATCCATGTAGATTTAGCCTAACTCTCCTTAGGAGACTGGAGTTTTTTAATGTTTTGTGTATATAAGGCTTGAGTCATATTCAAATTGACCTAGTAAGTGAGCACTTTTGATAGAAGCCAGAAGTACCCAGCATTACATCTTGTGCTTCTTTCTGTCGCTCCTTTTGCCTCTCTTTATATCTGCCTTCGAAATTGAGAGCGTAGGTCCTACAGACACTTAAGGCCACTCACAAACACTCAAACAGTCTTATTAATTTGCTTTCAGACAACAGCATTGATGGCATTAAGAAAGAAAAAACTAGAAATTCCTTATAACATGTGCTGCTGCTGCAGACTGGTACTTGAAAGAGCAGGTTTTGCCTCTTTTCCCTAAAATATAGGTCCACTCGTCTAACCTTGTTTCCTAAAAACATCCAGGAAAGGAGGGCAGTAATTGGATTATTGGAAGGACAGGTTTTACTGGGAAGAGGTTGGGTGTTTGTGCCTCAGGGAAAGTCACTCAGCAAGAGTTATTAAATCCAACATGTGTCTATTGAATTATTCAGAGGGGCTGGCCGTGCAATGTCGCTGTCAGCAGCTCAGTGTTACACATTGACACAGACATGAAGGCGAACACAAGCCTACATGACTGATTTGTCACATAGGATGTGTGTAAGGACAGGTCAGAGGTGTTTGTCTGTTGTTTTCTGCTGTAACAGGCTGAAAGGCCAAAAGTCCCCAGAGAGGAACCATATTGTTTGCAAAGCTAACGTATATACCACCTGTACATCCACATTATACAACTGTCAACACTGAGCTATACACATGCTGCTTCCCCGTGACTGCACAAACACCACATCCAAAATTCATCTACAGGCTGCATTTTAATGTGGACGGTATGGCAGATCTATGAAATGTTTACAACTTTATAAGGGAAGTCTGGAATGTGCAGCTTCATGGTGGAAAATGACTTCTGGAAAATGACTTTAAACATTAAAGAGATTTCATTTTTCCCCTGGAAAACATGCATATTTCAGACCTGCACTGCATAAACAGATTATTTTCATAGATTACATGTTCACATTTTCCACAAACAACTTATTGTGGCTTCTTTGTGTTGTTTTCTGGAAACAATTCTGCAAGTCTAAGCCGATGAGAGGACAACAAGAGACTGAACATAGTTTGTTTGCTTCACTCACAAATCAGAGAAGACGTTCACTGCAGGTCCAAAAAAGTTAAATGACTCATTAAGTCCCTTTTTGTATTAACTTAAAATCAGACAAAGGAAAAGTCTTTCCCAGCAAAGCAGAATTAATAAGTATGTGTGGGTCGTGACCCAGTGATGACTGAATCCAAGTACACAAGTGAACCAGCATTTTTGGGGCTTATCAAAGTATTTACGGCTGTATTCAGACCAAATCAGATTGTGCAACATTTGCTGAAATGTTTTCATGTTATCAATGTCAACCAACCCCCGGCCCAAACTGAATGCATGGCACAGTTGCAGAGTCTGGAAAACTCATTACAGTGGCAATCAGTCTCTCTGTCCATCTTCGTAGTTGCTCAGTGCTACATGGTTAAAGTTCTTACGAGGAACTTTTAACAGGTTATGCGGTCTAAATTTAATACTGATGCCTCAAATCTTACCTAAATCAGCAAAAGAGACCATCAGTGAAGAGATGTGAGATTTCTACCGTGTCTTTTACAGTGTTTTTGCCCAGTCTGCTCAGTCAGCAGAAACACTACGAAACGCTTTATGGCAAACAGACCAGAAGAGACAATTTGTTGTTTTTACTGGCTATGGTTGAAAGCAGGAGGATATTTTTCTTGGGATAACTTCAACATTTTTTAAAAGAGTTTTATTTTAAAAACACTGGACTAACAACTTCAAAAACAAGACGTTTCGGTGTTCATCCAAACACTTCCATCAGTTGTAATGTTGCAACAGGAAGTATCTCCGGCCAATAAATACACACCAAAGAAGTCACAAGACAAGCACACGGCATGATTCTTCTGTCTCTATCATCTGGATGTTTGAAAATGAGCCTACACATTCAACACTTTGTGTTTATGGCTGAACTGATATTATGCAATCTGGTGGCGTGTTTCTTTCACTCTCTTCAAAAACAAATGCTCACTCCAGACAAGATCTTTCCAACAGTTAACAGTATCGCTTTTGTCCATACATGTCACTACAGTCAGTACAAATGAAAGTTCCTTGGAGGGGCTTTTAAGTTGCTGTGAGTAATGTACACTTTGGTAAAATAAGTGTGAAATAGCTTTACATTCTGACAGCCATCACTGATAAAAGAGTTTGGTTAGTAATGTGGATCTCAAAGTCTCTCCGTTCTGCAGGAAACAGAAAAGACATTTCTGGAATCCTCTCTCCTGATTGGACGACAGTGGGAGGGGGATACCAGCAATGTCTTTTCTGTATACTGCAGAGCGGGAGACCCATGTTACTGACAAAACACTATATAAGTGATATCTGTCTGAGTGCAGAGTTATTTAACACTTATTTATAAATTTTTGGGAACAGAAAATGTAAATACCACTTACAGCAGCTTTAAGGTTCTTCTTCTTATGTGCATGTTCTGGTCTGATCACCGGCTTCATTTATTTATTTAACATGGACATACAGTCACATTGGTGCTGTGACATTTAACCACGCACAAATCCCGGATGGACTTGGTATTTACAGCAAAATGCTAATTTGCAAAACCTGTCCACGAGAAGCTTTTGAAAGTTAGTTAGAAATAAGAAAAGAAAAACACCAAGAAAATACAATACAGTTACAAATACAATGCAATTATGAAGGCAGGGCCGACAAAAATACAAGTACAAAAATAGAGATCTAGAAACAGTAAGTAGTCTTCTGACATGTATGCTCATGTTTTAGGTGTGGGAACGCAATTGTGACGTGTGACATCAGGTTATGTTTCTCTAAAATCAGTTTCACCTCTTTGCATCAGGGCCACTGCCTTTGTTTTGGCATCCTCAGCAGTTTATACCACCCAACCCAACCTAACAACCATTCATATCCAAATTACAGACGATTGGCATTTCTCATCACACTTCCAGCTTTGGTCTGAATGCAGCCCACAGGTGCGAGAAAAGTGCTTTGTTCATTAAATGTGTTTTTTCATATGCAGGCCTATAGTTATACTGGTTTCCGATCAGTTTTGTGTGATTAGATTGCATTTAATATCTGCTGCTGAGGCACTGACCTACCTGTTCAGACTGAAACTGATGTGAGACTGATTAGTACATGAGCACGTGTGTGTGTGTGTGTGTGTGTGTGTGTATCTGCGTCTTCCTGTAGTCTTCTACCTTATCTTGACTGATGAGTTCCTGGTACGGGATGTGTGCAGGCAGATATGTGTGCAAGAGGGCACAGAAAGCCAGACCATCACTCCAACTGCTGCTGAAGTTGGTCACATCAATATTCTGTAGACAGAGAAAATAAGAGGAGGCAAAGAAAAAAAAAAACACAAGTCACAAACAAGCCAATGTGAACATCACACAATGATAATGAGCTTATAGTGCCCATAATTTGGGTGGTAGAGCTACCCTCTTGACAACATGAAAAAATCATTAAACCATAGAAGCATGGGAAATAACATGAAAATTAAAATGTAATGCTATTATAAGCTTTTCTGGGTCTTTTAGCGTCCATTAAAGCCTGGTCGTGTTTCATTCAGAGGATCTTCTTTTTAGATCCCATTGAAGCCTCTGCAGCTCTCTCTGATCTCTCCTCTGGGTGAAGAACGTGCATAGCAGCACGTCCAGCCTGCTGTGTTTCAGTGTGTGTGTGTGTGCAAGTCAAAGAGCATCATCTCCTCATACACCCTATACGGCACATTCGCAGTCTAAGTAAGTAAAAGGAAGAAAAACTTCCTCAGGGCCATTGTTTGGCGTAACAGGCTCCCCGCTGACAGATAAGTTATCTCCGGTGTCTTCCTCTTTCATCCCTCCCGTGAGCTTTGTGAACAGGGCTTACAGTCAGTGAGACTCTGAGTCATGGGTATATGTCTGCTTCATAGGCCTCAAAACTCAACGCAACTCAACTCAAAGGGCTTTATTAGCATGATGTAGCAATGTACACATTGCCAAAGCAAACATTCATTCATCAAACTCCTCCTATACTTACATCTAATGACACACTGAACCTGAGAAGATTACAGCATTCTGATCCAGATCTTCTGTTTACAGCTGGAAACACTTAAAGAGCCCAAAAACAGACATGAAAAACATATCTTTAATTCAGCAGCATATTGCTGCCACTCTTAATAATCAATAATAACAATCAATAAAAAAACTTTATTTTTCCGTTAGGAACTATTGCCCTTACACAATAGTTTGTTTTAAAAATCTTTACATGTTATGACAAGATATTTTTGGTATGTTATTGACATATTTATCAAAATAATCAGTGGCACAAAAGCCAAGTTGCCATGCACATCCAAACCAACGCGGGCAGGTGTTGAGGATCACTGGCATCACAGATGAAGAAAAAGACGGCTCACACACTGCACGGCTCCAGTATTCCAGTTCATTTAATGCACCAACATAGTGACATTTCAAACACACTTGCTCTTGGT
>JAQFJA010000006.1:5861099-5872632 GCA_029874485.1 Naso brachycentron
TTTCTCTTGCACTAATTTTTAGATAAGCCACATTACTTTACAGCTAAACTGTTTAATCAAACCTTCTTCTTCTCTCTATTGAGATAATACTTTCTTTGATGCAACTGCTTGGTTAGTTTCTGCTGTGAACTGTGAACTTCTAACAGTAAATAAACTCAGTGGGTTGTGGGTATGGGCTCCCAAACCAATGACCTTTCATCACAAGTCGATAAGCAGGCTGCTGCTGCCCAAATATCCAAATCAAACAAAGGAGTGACAGTCTAAACCGTGGCAGTCTGTGCAGACCTGCAGCATCTTATCAGTCAGATCATCAGACTGTCCTTTGGCCAGCAGCAGTTTTATCTCTGATATATCATATTTCCATCACAGAGGATTTGCTGTGTGTTTTACCAACACAAGCACCTTATGACCATCAAACACACAACCTCAGATGAATGGAGAATAACTTAAAGTACACTGAGCAGCATTGTGCCTGAGAAATAGGAACTATTGATCTGACAACTCATCTAATTATCAGACCATTTATCACTGTAAACGTTGCATCTATTTTTAGCAGTTATCATCACCCGTGTCTTTTCACACTTGGTCAAGCCAGAGCTGTGAACATCGAGTAATTTATTTTTATAACAATAATGAATCTTCTTTTAGAATGCTGATGGGGCTGGAGTGAGTTTACAGGCCGGGACCAGTCTCCTTGGTGGTAAGAGTTTTAGCATTAACTAGCTTGCATGCTGGCACATAAACATGATGATTACATGGGCAAATCTCTAATCCCACTGGGTTTAATGGGCTCCTTAAACTGTGTGTTAGGGGAGCAGCTAAGCCAGGTGATTGTCAGCACTTGGCTCCATGGACACAGGGAACACAGATGGATAAACAAATGGACATGCATAAAAACAAGGAGGTTGTAACCCTGAGTGTTTTCGCTTCATTGTTTCCATTACTCTGTGATTTCAGAGCCCCAGTGAGATGACAGGTGGTTGGATGGTTTTGTCTGCAAACACAGCAATGTGCCACTACAACATAACACCCAAAAGATGGCTGACAAAAACAAACTATTGAACTTAAGGGCACAGACATAATACTGCATCCTTGCAATAAGAGGGAGGAGAGTGGGAGCTGTCATCTTTCTTTTAAATGAAAACCTGAAGAGTGTGAGACTAAAATCAAAGTCAGACAAAGATGCAGAAAAAAGCATGGTGTAAAAGTGGAGGGAGCACGCCTTGTTTTTGAGAGAGGTCTCTGGCCTGTGAACCCTACCGGATAGCCTTCTGTTTTCTTCTGGCACCACTTCAGTAGAGCGTTCCTCTTAGATCCTCCATACTCCCGCGCTAGTGCAGCCAAGGGGTCCTTTCTTTCCACACTGTCACCAGAGAGACACAAACCGCGATCATAAAGAGAGGCAGAGACAGAGAGAGTTACTGCGTGTTGGTAAGATAAATGCACCATTTAGTTACACCATGAAACTTTGACATTTATAACCACAAACAAGTTTTAATGAATATGGACATGAAGTAAGCTTCATAAGTACCATAATCATTTAAGTAATCATTGACTTTTACAAACAAAACTCCTTTGTAGAAAAAAGAGCATCATGTAAAAGATACAAAAAGCACCCAAGCTGCTGAATTATTCACCTTATAGATGGTAACACACCATGAAGTAAACTAATTAATGGTCAAATATTTCACACAGATCACAGCTGAAACTGGTCATACACAGTATGTAGCATTAATATTATTTCTAAAGGTAAATCATGTACTTAACATTGGTACATAATAACAAACAGAGGAATACCACAAGGGTGATACTGATTAATGACCAGAACAGTTTGTACCATGATGGAGAAAATCAAAATATAGTCCAGCATTGAAGAATTAAAATAATCTATTCGCACAGTTCCTTGATGCTCCTTCACTTTATTATTACAGTTTATCTGATTTCCAGATGTTCCTCTCTGAAGAGCCAAGGGACTGCATATAGTTTGATGTTGTATCATTCAGTATATTTCAGTATATTTGTCTAGAGTTTAGAGTTGACTCAAGGTCACTCTGAAGTGAAGCCAACTGTATACAACTCATTCTGGCTGTAAATATGGGATGTTTTTTTTAGCTGGCATTCCAACTCTTCTGGCTCATGTTCAAATGTTTGCATACAATATTCTTACAGCACTATTATATATAAAAAAAAGGAATTACAAGTAGTATAAAAGAATGGTTTAAAATGCTTTCTGCAGTATTAATCAAAGGGTCTTTTCCCTGGGGTTTGTGCTGGAGCTGAGGCCATGGGAAGACCACGAGCCACGGTCATTGCTCTGAGCATGGTAAACATTTCACACGTCACAGCAGATCTGCTGTTAAATTCATTATTTCTATACTTCAGGCACTGCAAAGTCAAAGGCAGACAGAAGCTGCTCAAACAAATATTGATACAGGGATTATATCATAACCAAAAAAACAGTACCAAGCAAAGGAGTGCACTGCTGGTGATCTGCTGTTCGAGGGGGAAGGACTGCAGGAATGTCTGCAAGACAGACGTGTGTGTAGAGCTCTAATGTAAAATAAATGTGTTAATATGTGACAGTATTTAGACAGACAGTAAATAATACTGTAAATGGTGAAGAGCAGAGAGAGAAGTAATGTCACGACAGCAGTGGAAGAACATGCGAGGCTTCATAAACAGTTTTTTTTCCAGATCACTGAGAGTATTGTGTTTTAATTGCTTTAAGTTTTTTAAGCAACTTCATTGTCTCACTGACAGCACCTGTATGTAAACTCACACTGACTCATCAGACAGTGCAAGCTGTTTTGGTTGAGCATTAATCTAAATACACAGAGAGGTAGTACTGGTCATTTTTGTGCGTACACAAAGAGTCTGTGTGGGAAAAATGATAACAGAAATCAGAGGATGAAAGCATGTTTCTTTAACGTCGGATAAGAGGATGCTCCATGTGATGAGTTAATGCCATCTGTGTTACAAAACACTGCTGACAGTTACATTTGCGCAACTCTAAAGTGTCTCAGCCAGGACTTTTACATAAAAAACTTAACGGGTTAGGGTCGGTACAATAATCTGTCATTTAAATTGCCTAATGGGATTCTGTGAAACATTAACCACAAAACCGTTTTCAAGGATCTGAACAGGGAACCTGTTTCACAAAATGCAGAAGTGAAACAGTTTTTCCTGTAAGTCCACTGCACAAAAAGAGAAAGAAAAAAAGACAAAGAAAAAATATGGATTTCTTGATTTTTTTTTTAAACAATTCAGAGGCAACTGGGATTACATCATCTAACACCAACAGCAGAATTCTTTCTTATGCATTTCTTCCTGATCATTTTTAAGGAGGAATCTCTTTCTCTGTATTAAAGGCAGGGAGGTTTAGACTTTTTCATCAGTTCAAAGAAAACATTATTGTCCACTTCTGAATGATCTCCCAGTTAATTATCAGACAAAGTCACTTTGGGAGGCCCACCTGAGCTTGCTGTTGCCTCTGTTGTAGCTGAAGGAAGCTGTGCGGCTGCCGAAGGAGGCGGACGTCTTGATTACAGACTCTAAAGAAGGGCTCTTCCTCATTAGGCTGGTAGGTTTCAGGTCTTCTCCACAGCCCGGCAACTTGTCTGGGGGAGTGAAAGATGCAGCACAGAGAGCAAGACAAAGGAGATCATACAATACTTTATAAAGCACAACTGACAAATCAAAAAGGCAAGCTAGTGAAATGGAATCAGGAGAGTGATAGAAACTTTTCATCTGCTGTTTTACTGAAATAGATCAGTAATTTAAAAACATTTCTGGTCAGTGCTTTGTTGCTTAGGTTACTGTAAGTTTCTCAGTGAACTCATCAAAGAGAAGCTGGAACGCCTGATTCACATGCAGACAGTCACCACATTTACAGGATTTGCTTTCTAAAAACAAAATCATAAAACTACCCTCAAAAACAACAGTCGGATGTTTGCAAATCCTTATGCATTTGACTTTCTGTGAGGACTAATTACATCTGACATTTTAGCATTACTCATTTCTGCAGGCTCTGAATCACCAAGTACTTTGTCTGGCTGCGTACTGACCTAAAAGCTGTGTGCCGGGCCCTTAATTACTTCAGTGTGATTTCCTAATGAAATATGCATATACATGTAAAATAAAATACACAGCCTCCAACTAAATCCGCATGCATTACATACCATACTGAAGAGAGAATTCTCCATGATTGATCCTTTTTTCCAACGTCTTTGATAAAGGCTTTATGTATGACTGCCTCTACAAGAACACAAAACAGAACACAGATTGCATTAATTCAGAGTCTGAAACAGTTTCCCATACAGGAAGTCTTTCTTACATGTTAAAGGGAGACACACAGGTATCATGGTGTTTACCTGGATGGGGGAGACAGCAGCAGCAGGTGCGGTGCGTACAGGAATCCCACTCAGTGGACTTCTTGGGGAGGAATGCATTTGAACTGTGTGGCCTGGTCCATCTGGAAGATCAAATAATATACTCATTGATTATGGTACCAAAAGGAGTCGAATATAATTTTTAATACTACTGAGTAATTATGACATTCATTCTAAGACCTCAGTATAATCACCATAATAAAGAATTGTGCCATTTAAAACCTGGAGCAGAATAACATACAAATGTTTAAACATCATAGTTATTCGTACAGTAGAGAGCGATGAGACAAATAATCTTAAATACTAATTTCTGTTTCATAAGTATCAAAAACCGCCACACATCCATAGTTTGTAATTATTTTTTGTTATATCTGTAGTTTTTTTTTTACTTTATCTTTGATGGCACACCTGTTTAATGCAATCCAACAGAACATAACACTACAAAAAGAAGCACACAGGTTAAATTCAGGCACACTCGCACCGAGTCAAGGATAAGATAAAAAAAACAAAAACAACAACTTTATTCTTTATAGAGGAGTAAAAAGTCACACAAATGCAGACTGGTTTCAGCCCACAGTGGGTCTTCTTCAGGGTGTGACAGGAAAGACAGTCAAACAGAATGAACTGCTGTGATTTCTTAAATAGTTTTGCTAAATTAGAATTACGTCAGTGAATCAAATAACAACAGTAAAAAGTATAGAAAAAGTTCATCATACGCTATCACAAACTTCATACGGCCAAGTATCCAGTTTATAATTATTTTTTGCAGATTTTTAGTCTTTTTGACTTCATCTTTGATGACACACATTGTCCACTTTGTTAGGCACACCTGTACAGTCTAATGCAATCCAACAGAACATGATGCTGTAACGTTTTCTTTTATGATGCCTGCAATGTTCAGTTTTGTTGACGCTGTCATAGAGGTATTCATTTCAATATATATTCAGCACTGAGCTCATAGTTTACTAATAGTGTTGTGCAACACTTTATTTTAATTTTTTTTGTTTTTTCTGATATTCTGACCCCATCATGTACTAGAAGTAAACATGAGGGACAAAAGATTAGAAACACAACATAATGCAACCTTTAAATATGATCCCAGTAAAATCAAATATAATCAAATAATAAAATTCACAAATTTCTTCACGGCCAAAAACTGAGCATGAAAATGTTTTGAGGGCTGTTGAATTGGATTACATTGTACAGGTCTACCAAATAAAGAGTAGAGTAAATATGACTAATGTAAATGATACATTTGTAGATTTAACAGTGAATTTCATTTAGGTAAGTTCTAGTATTGGTGTTTTTTTAATATACTACTAAAAACTCAAGCATCTGTGAAGTCTTGAAAGCAGCTATAAATATCTGTCATATTAGATTCGCTGCTGAGGCTTAAATATGCCGACATAATAATATAAAAATACACCAAGTTGCTGAGAATATGTGACAGGAATCCACAATACTGCTGTAACTACAGCACTCAAATCAAAGTGCCTCCTTGTGAGGTTGCAGATTTACAGTATAATGCATTAAATGTGACTGTGTGTCTGATTTTTTCATTTTTAAAAAAAAAAAACGCATGTCACATGATTCTGCTGACACACACAGACAAACCTTCCAGACAGACTGAGGTCAGCTCAGGCAACACAGATCTACACAACTGCACAACTTCTCTGCACAGAAATGACAGATATCTACACTGGGGATCTCAGCAGCTGTTCTCCTCTATTGTTGCACTGCCCTCTGTGTGTGTGTGTGTGTGTGTGTGTGTTGAGGTGCTTGGTGCTCACTCTGTCCCACAGTATCAAAGGACTTAATGAGGGATTTGACAGTAGCTCCAGGCTCTGAGTCGGCATCTACGCTGGCATCGCTAGGTATGGTCGGGATCATGGAGATGCCGCACCAGTGATGGCTGTTATCTGAGTCGGATGGCCTCACCTCATCACCTTGGAACCTAACAGACACAATGAACAGGGTTGCTGTGTAGAGACATACACATCACATAATCCTGGGAGAGCAGGAATCTGACAATGTGTCAACTGCAGATTAGACTCCAAACCCTCACATTACTACTTTATCTTCTGAGATTACCTGACGAGATCATGTTACCAAAGTTTAAAGTTTGAACTAAAGACCTATCAGTAATTGATAGCTGGCTGCAGATAGACGGATCTAAATTTGGAACACAAAATCTTAGCAGCCCAGTCATCAGAACACTTTCCACCCATTGACCCTGGTGGACATTGGACTTCAAACTGCAGAATGAGGAATCTAAACCGTCTTTATCAGAGTTGGATGAGAAAAACACATACAGAATTTGACTTCAACATTGCACTCAACTCACCTCCAAAGAGTGCAGACTGAAAGAGATACACAACCACAGTGGGACTGGTGTAGTTTCATTTAATCATTTGCCTCATGAACAACAGTAACACATACATACAATACACTTCCACGTATTCTTTCACAAGCATAAAACCTGTCACAAGACTGTTGCTTTTTTATGCAGAATAAATTAACAGAACATTCACCGTAATGTTCTTTAAAGGGCTTTACTATAGACACAAAACAACCTACCACACTGTTACCATTTTAACTTTTCCTAGATGGTATTTTTGAGTGTCTACATTTTCAGCACCAGCACCTTGTTATCAAGTAGGACAATATGGCTTTTAATAGAAATGCACATATTGAATATCTGATCAAATCTGGACTTTAAGTAGAACCTGAGACCCTGTAACATGCCATTATATTACAACGACGCAGAATATTGTGTAAGGATGTGGCTCAGAGATCGAACAAATCATTTACATCATAAGACACTTTTTAAATAAGTGCCTTCACAAAATTTGAGGTTCTGATATATTAGAGGGGTTCAAGAGAAATCTCTAAATGTTCAACACAGATATTGAAGACTGATCAATAAGGAAGACTATCTAAAGAGCCTCAAGATAAAAATTTGTTTGATTCTTTGTTAACTTGTCAGTGAAGTTTCTGAAAAGTGGGAAGATAGAAAATGAGTCAAAGACACTATTCTACCAGTGGTGTTAAAAAGAAGAACATTTCTTTTATGATCTCTTTGTATTAAATGGACCATTAACCCGTTTCGTATGCTTGCAGAGAGTAACAAGAGACTCTGAGGTACAGCTGTCTGTGCTGTTTGTGGCAGTCCTGAAATCTAACTTTGGCAGTGCTCTGGATGTGCCAGCATGGCTGACAACAAAATGATCCGAGTTATCTTATTTGTCAGAAAACGTAATGTTCTGTAACATCGAAAGGAATATAGCAATCTTTAAAAAATACATATGAGTATAGAGAAACAGCAGCAGAGCAGATAATACCAGTACGATCACATGGATGTCATCCCCATGTCGGAATTGTGTATTCCATAGTGCCACCTACTGGCTGTTAATGACACCGCATTCAGCTTTATTCCTCAGGACCAAACACCAAACTCAGGATTTAAAAAAAAAATAAGCTAACAGATGCAAAAGTGAAATTGATTTAAGTGATACAGAAAAAGTAAGAGAAGCAAATGAGGCCAGCAGGAAAACCATGAGACACCAAGTTCTTAATAATATCAACTGGACTAAAAAGTTACGCTGCATTGCTCTTGCCTTGTAATGGGATCTTTTCTGTTACAAGTCTAACATTGTCCTGTCATAATTGCTGAGAATCTAAACTGTGTCGGCTTTGCCACATACTAAATATTTACCAAGGCGTCTTCATACATCATTCTGTTTTTTTTCATGGGCTTTCTGTAACAGATCAACACCTCAGCTTTCTGAAAAGGCACAAATCAGCATCGCACAGTATAAAAGGAGAGTCTTTCAAACATATGGCATTTCTTCCACATAGGTCAAGAACATTACAAAGAAAGAATACATTCATTGAGAAATGAAACACACAGCTATTATTCAAAAGGTTCCAAAAGACATGAAGAGAAATGAAAACCAGACTGCATCACAAGACTGTGCACTGCATCTACACCGGTCATTGTGACTTTGAATGAAACTGTTTTGCCACATTACATTTTAAATGAATTACATTATGAATGAGACAGAAAGGATTTAAGTGCAACATAACACTGTCTTCATATGGTGCTGAGGTGGGGGGCACTTCTCTAGTGCCCTTCAACTGCAGTCTTGGTATCAAAAGTGGCTCCGGTGCTTATTCTGAAAAAAAAAGAGGAAGGAAGATGAACTGCTGTATGTGACTACTATGTAAAGAACACCATAAGCATTAACATATGCATCGTATATGTGCAGCCAAACTTGAGATCTTTTAGTTCTTCTCTTAACACTGGTGTTGTGAAAAGCAAACCTTTGGACAGTTCTGGACTTTTAACTCTGTTCCATGCATACCTTACAGGATTAATAAGGTCGCTCATGATGTTTAGTGTTACTAAATCACCTGATGATGAAGACGCTATGCAAATATATCTGAAGCAGATATGCATAGCATGAGTTTAATCCAGTTATGCCATGCAGACCATCCTGCTATTAAACCAAAAAAACGGAAGAGTTATTCTTTCAAAGACCAGCAGGTGGCACCAGATACATCTGTTTGAATATCAGGTTTAACCAGGCAAAGAAAACCAAAAAGGTAAAATAGTCCTAGAGGTGTAGTCAGCCAGCATACAGAAAGACAGACAGAGTCAGACAAGCTGAAGCAGCAACACGAAGCCAAACACGGACAGGAAGGTCAGTGGGCAGCAGCAGGACACAGGGCAGGGAGAGGCAGGCTGGCTCAGAAAGGGCTGACAGGGCAAGGAACTCACCTGGACTTTACACAGGGAGGCTTGTCAGAGGGACATCTTTGACAGAGTCATCACAGGGAGCTGCTGGAGGTGGGGAGCGGACGCAGTGTAACAGCTAATCTTGGGGAAAGTTCGCCGATTTTGCCCAAGGCTTTAAAACCAGTAACGCACTAAAGTCAAAAGGACTGCATGAAATTTGAACAAGACATATTTGGTTTTAAACCAAATATTAATAATTCATACAAGCTAAAACTGCTCTCACGTGGTTTTTGGGGTGATATCGTATCACAGGTAGAAATCATTTAGTGATTATTTGCTTGCTTGAAAGATTACACCATGACTGGCCACATAGATAAACAGAGCGCTGAACAGTAGCAAATCTAAGCAGACTTTGCCACAAGAAGTATTTGACCTGACATGATAATGAAAGGGGACAACACTGTCAAAACACCATGGCATTTGCACGCTCAAACACACTTATATACAGTATACACACAAACCAATGCAACGCTCTATAAACATATTCATCAAATTACTGTATGGACCACAGTGCAACATCACTACATGAAGTCCTAAAAAACAAGATACATGTTGACAGTGTTATCTCAATCTGTGCGTATAGCAGAACTGCCACCACGTCTGCCTTCTCATATAATAATTATCTCCTCAATATACTGTAGTTTGTTGTGGAGTGTGAGGTTTAAAGTGTTATACAGGGTAATGGTCAATGTGGAAGAGGGAGACAAAGAGGGCAGCAGCGTAGAGGAGTGGAATACACAGAGGGAAATACCGCAGGAGACTGCTAATTTACCAACAGAGTCTGCCAAATCCCAGGAACCTAAACTCAAAAACTCCAGTGATTTGAATAATGCTTTAACACATCCTAGTTGACATTTTATCCACCTTTGATACCAGATAGGAAATTTGGAAACCTCTTAAGCGAGAGATTCTTGGGAATTAAAATGATAATATATTACCATTTGAATCACATTTATTAAAGGTGGGTGTATGGCAAGACTCTGACGGGTAGCTCATATCCACATTGTGTTCAGAGAGAGAGGAACTGCAGCCCGATGCTGAACAGGGGGAGCTTTGGGGAGGAGGGCGGTTGGTAGAGGGGGGAGGGAACTGAAAAGTCGGTGGAGATGGTACCTGACTCCCTGCAGAGCTTCGAGGTCTGTGGAAAGCTTTGCACTGCGATCCTGCTCCTCCTGCAGCTGCCTCCTGAGTGTGCGCAGCTCCTGCTGAGCCTCAACCTTGATGTCGTTGGCCACCACCACCGCCGTCTGAAGATCCGCCTGGAACCGACGCCACTCCTCTTTTTCATCCTAAAGACACAAACAAGTGGATATAAAGTACACAGTGCAGGTAGAAGAAGATGCAAAATCATGCAGACAAAAATCATCAACTGACACAGAAATTATCTGACAAGTCATGGATTTAGTTTCTTGTCAGCAGTAATTGATCTTGAAACAAAGTACAAAATAGATATCTGAATGAAGTCTGCTATAAACAAACATAGTACTGTATTATGTACTTACCTGACACACTGTGAAAGCATTTGGAGCTTACACTGGAAAAAATTTGGTAAACCTCTCAATCACCTCAAGACAAGAAAACTTTTTCAATCTAAACCACAAAAGGGTGGCAGAACAACAAGTGCTCTTTTGTTTAAAGCAGGCAAACAGCACTGAAAAAGAACTCCAGAGATCCTTGGCCACTGGAGTAAAAGGAAAAATGTGTAAAAGTATATTCCATGTTGTAGAGGCAAACATCAGTGCCATATAGATTTGCAGATTTTAGCTTTTTTTTGCCTTCTATATTTTAAATTTCTAAAAAGGTTTTTCCTCAGCAACCAAAAAGACTCGAATGTCCATCATTCAGCAGCTAAGCAGATTCGTGTAAAGGACAGGATGTTCAAAAGATCACTGCACAAACTTAACATCAAGGAGGTGGCTGTGAAATACAGGAATTGGTATCTCCTGCACTTGATAATGCCTGTTTTAAAAGACCAAGTGGAAAATCAGTGTCAGCCAAAAAATACATAACTGCCTCAACAGCCCACCTGAATGTTACTGAAACCATACTCAGTGGACAGATGACTCCAAGGTCGAACATTCTGGCATAAACACAAGGAAAACCTGACAACCAGAACCTCATCCTGACTTTGAAGTAACACTATGTAACTTTGACCGCCAACTGTGGCTATGAAAAACAAAACTCAAAGGAAGAGTCAGTAGCATTCATTCGTTGCCGTTTGTAAACACAACATTCAAACTGGGCCCCTCCTCCCTGCTCAATGCACCTGAACTATTGTAACTTAGCGTTTACTACATGCACTGCTATACCGCTTACCTAAAGTTACACAGCAAGCTACATTGGAATA
>JAQFJA010000006.1:5901992-5916217 GCA_029874485.1 Naso brachycentron
AGCAGAAGCCAGTTTAAGAGCGTAAGGCACATCACTTATTTCAACAGCCAATCAGTCTGTACCGATGTCTCCTGTCACTAAGAAGCACAGCGTAGTGCAGCCAATAGGAACACGTGCTCACTGTAATTACTGTGATTGGCCGAAAATACCTCATCACAGTCTGAATGTGCTAAGCCTGAATACAGAGCATACAGAGCCAAGGAGATGTGCAGAAGTATTTTGTTCTTTCAGGCCATCTGAAACACAACATGCTGAAAAATTATTTTGGAATTTTAGTGAGACAAACTGCCTACCCCAACTTTAAACTTAAAGGTAGAATCAAAAGGATTCGTCCGAGCTGTTCCTAAACGCACTAGAAAATAAGTTGATTGTTAAATCTCATTCCCTGAATCTCAAATACCAATATTTTGGGTTGGTGAAGCATCCTGGGCACAGCCAAAAAGGCAAAAGTATTACAACTTAAGTAACAGCCTGTTTGGAAAATGTAACAAGTAGGAAGAACAGATAACTGTACTCAAATGTAGGGAGTAAAAGTAAAAAGTTGTCAGAAAAATAAATACACAGGTAAAGAACAGATACCTGTAAAATCTACTTAAGTACAGTAACAAAGTATTTGTACTTTATGCTTTAATTCACCACCTCTGATTATCACCATGTTAGTTTGATGTAGATTTAAGTTAGTTTGTGACTCACCCTGCTGAGGCGCTGGTCTGTGGCCAACATGTTGGAGGATCTCGAGCTCCTCATGGTTGCGGAGGTGCTGGTGGAAGAAGAGGAGGCCAAGGAGGCCTGCTTGGCCCGCTCCTGAAGTCCCGACTTGGGCAGCCCCACTTTGGTGGCGCCCGCTTTCATCATGGCTGCACGTCTGCAAACTACACTGAAACAAACCTAAAAAAGAAAGGAAATTATTGTCTAACAACTTTTAAACGGTTATCCTAAACAAGAGCATTACTGTGTCTCTGTATTCACTGTGGTACATCAGAACAGCTTCTGCAGCTCAGCTGATTCCTCCAAAACAGGTGCTCTGGGTTGTCTTAATAAAGGTATTTCCTCTTTTATTAAACACTATGCCACACTGCTACTTGTCCCAGAGGCACCAGTAAGCACAGCTGAAATATGAAACATGATCTTCCTGAAAAGCACTTTGAACAACAAATATGTCTCTGAAAATAACAAGACAAGTGCACTGTCTGAATTGTCTTCTGACTTGTAAAACTGCTGCAGTTTTTGTTTAGATATATTAATAACCTCTTGGCCCAATGCTGAACTTTCTGCCTCTTTCCTTTGTAGGGCAGTACAGAGCAAAATCTTTCAGGTAAATGGTTAAATTTGACATACTGACATTCTGCCATCGACATTAAACATTAGCATTTGATGTGTGTCAAAATTAGAATTTCTCCCCCAGCTCTATAGCTGCATTAAGACGTACTGCAGAAAAATAGGCAGTACACCTTTGCTTCATTTTAATAAAATAAGACTATACTGTTTTAGCACTGCCAAATGCCATTTTGTGATTTATCCAAAGTACACAAGCCAAGAGTTTCCTCTCAGGGCAGCTAAGGTTACTCCAGTGGCTACAGCACTGACCTACTTTTTGCCAGAGGAAGAGGAGAGAATGAAATTTCTCATCAGATTTGTTCAACCAGCAGCACTGACCAACACATAGCACTATCTACACAGATCCAGTAGGAATTATGCATCTAGCTTCAGCCACTGCACCACTGTAACAAAACAGTACAATCATGTTTTTATTCACCCAAGTCTAACAGGATGTGGTCAGAGAAGGTGTGTATTTGATGTCCAGAAGGAAATGTACTCATCTGGAAAATAAGTATCTGTAACAACTGAAAGGATGGAAAAGTGCATTTAACCAAGGAGAGTGTGTAATGGTAAAAAGCTCAGTAGCTCTCAAAGGACTGGCTGAATCATTGATCAGTGTTGGGGTAACCTGATCTTCGTCTCTCAGAGGCAGAGTGCTGTTAATGGGGATTCCCTCTCGACTTTGAAAGACGGAAATGACTTAAACCTGCACAGGGCTTTCAGGGAGGATGTTTGTTTTTCCCTCTGCTCCTCACTGCTTTGTTTTTTTTTCACTGGCATGATTGACTGAAATATTTATTGTGTTCAGACAGCAGTTCAGATTGGAGCAGGGAATGCTAGAGGAAAAAACTGCAGTAACCAATAATCAGCAGTCCCACAAACAATGATTTGATGGTACTAAAGGCAGTTTTGGATACTAACCACTACGGCTGGGTATCGAACTTCAATACTTTTATGATACCGACTGAACTGCCTCAATACTACAGAGTATCGAAAAATGTCAGGTATCAAAATTTGGTATCCAATGACCAGAGTTAATCTCATCAGCATCAGTGAGTCTATACACGTGCAGTATGCTTGTTGTGCCAAGATTTTTATTGGCTGTACTACTAACACCAGATTACACCCAGAGACAGGGCTGACCATGAGTATGTGGATTGTAATCTTTTGTTAAAAAAGATTAGATAAAATTAAATTGAAAAAAGTATTGCTCAGGAACTGGTATCGAAGTCAACATATCATTGTTGGTACCGGTATCGAATTTTTCTAAACGATACCCTGTCCTACGTAACACTGAGAACAACACAGGAGATCCACATAAGTAAGATGTTTACATCAACAACATACACTGTGGCGACATACAAACTGCTTTTGATGACTGGTGATACTGATTTTTTTAGAGAATGTGTTTGTGTCTGCTGAAGGGCTTATCTAATTATGAATATACTGTAAGAACTTTGTTTTTCACACAGATGACAGCTTGTGTCTCCCTGGTGCTCCATCATATGATACAGAGACCTCTCTAGGCCAGATCCTGTGACTAACTCCTGCCTGGCCTGGGAGTCTAATGACTTGAAAGAAACCTGCACTTTTTTTGGTAATGTAGCCGATTGATCCAAAATCCTGATGTAAGACAACAACATATATGCCTTTCCCTTTTCTGTGCATTTAGTAGGTCGCCAGATACCTGCTCCTTGCAAGTAGTTTTTTACATTCAGTGGAAGTGATTGTGTTTTTCACTGCCGTCTAAAGACCTCTAAAACACATCCAAAAATCTCCAATATGCTCCATCCACATGTCGTGACCGAGCATGTTCACCACACTATAGAGACACTGTCATTGTGGGCAAAAATACAGAGGAACTAGTTGCCTGGGCAAAGTGACACTGTGCCTCGGACACAATGAAAAGAATATTTCATAGCGTAATGTGTGCTTACATTCACAATCGCATTGTGTCCAAGGCACAATGTCACTACAACCAGACAACCAGTCCCGCGGTATTTTCGCCCATGATGACAAGGTCTTCATAGTGTGGCGGATATGCATAGTTATGATATTTAGATGGAACATGCTGGAGATTTTTGGATGTGTTGTAGAGGCTTTAGAAGGTGGGACAGGCGTCACCCTATCACCTCCACTGAACGTGCAAAACAGCTCTTGCAGGGTGGAGATGGTGAAGGCATCTATGTTCTTGTCTTAAATTGAAAGTTTGGATATTACATTCCCAAGAAAGTGCAGTTTTACATTAATTTGAAAACATAAGCCTGTAAACTTGCAAATCTACAGCAAGGAAAGTATAGTTTAAGCCTGATCTGCCTTATTTTCACCTTCTCTGGACTACTGTAGGAATCAGTTCTGCAAGTATGACCTCTTGATATTCCTGTGCAGAATATGACTCTCAGGAGCCAGAACTGTGTCCCACTTACTTTGCAACGGCCTAGTTAGGACACCAAAAGTCTTTGAGAGACAGACAGCGGTTGTATTTTAAACTTGAGCTAGCCAAGAATTTAAAAACAGAGTGCAAGTTAAGTACTGCTCTTAAAAGTAACATACAAAAATGAGAGACATTTCCCGACCTTTACTGCACTACAGCTTGCACAGTCTGACAAAAGAAGCATAAGGGATGATGACATCATAACTTAAACAAGGCTGGTAAAAAGTTAAATACGGAATTAGCTTTAAAAAATGCACAATTACAAAACCAGATATAATTTATAGCCAGCACAGCCATAAGTAAAAGGTTGTAATGTGCCTTAATTATATTGCTTCCAAAAACAGGAAGATAATGTAAAGGCTGAATATAGGACAGAATGGTGAAGGTGTTTTTTAGGTTATTTCTGACAGTTGCTGTTGGATTAGACTGCTGAAAGGAGATAAGCGGGAAACACGGACCGTTAAGACCAACTGTCATCAGCTTGGACTTGGATGAACCAGCCTCTCACATGACATCCAACTTAATATAGCCTTGAGGGAGAGGACATTCTGCTTTCATAACAAGGGATGATTAACTCTTATGCATATTGTAAAAAGCCCACAATGTATAGACAAGGGTGTCCATCTTTGTGAGGACAAAATTGTGGTTAACATCTGTGTGTGTGTGTGTGTGTGTGTGTGTGTGTGTGTGTGTGTGGGGCTGTGGGCCATAAGTGTTTCTGTGTGTGTGGGATAGAGGTGAAGCTACACACCAAGCAGCAGGGGCCCTCAAAATTTCCTAGTTACAGCATACTCTGCTTCATTAAGTCAATAATATATTTTGAATATACCAGTTTAAAAGAAAGAGATCTACATGTATTATCGTTTTAAGGTCCACCCTGCAGTACACGTGCTGCTCAGTAAAAAAGGGACAGACAGACCTTTAGACAAACTAACTCCTTAAATCCACTGCTATATGGGTGACAGAGGAAACACCGTCTTAAATGTACACATGAATATGTAACTCAGCTTGCCATAACCACAAATCCCCTGAAATTACATAGGGAAGTCCTACTTCACCAGTCCTGACCATTGTCTAGGTTGCTCAAGTATAATAAAGGATGGTTCATGTGCAATAAACTTTAATTACTAAGTTTATGTGTAAAATATTGAGCAGAAAGGACATGAAATGCATCCTCCCATCAGATTGCTCTGTTCATGAAAAAAAACCATCCTGTTACTGACATTTACACAGACAAACAAAAACACTGATCAGACAGGAACCTCCAGTTCTGCAAAAAATACATGAGTAATCAAATCAAATACGAGTATGAAGTGCTGCTGGCAAATACATAATTCACTCATCGGATACTGACTGACGTTAACAATCCAAGTGCTAATCCAGATTCCATACTCTCATGTGTTTCTGTGAAACCATTTTTTCCTCCTGATACTAATACCAAAACTTTGTGCATCGGCTTACAAAAAATAATACATTTGATGGTATCTGATTAATGTAGAGATTTCTGCACTCACCAATACCTGATCCAGCATTTAAGACAGCATCAGAGGCTTCTTGATCTCCCACAACTCTATAAGTAAGATATACAAGCAAAGCTTATGCCGGACCATGAACCCACTGTACTGTAAAATGAGACCATCTGTAACTGAGTGGGCTACTCATGACGGTGGGCTAACTTAACATGTCGTAAGTATGGAGAAATTACAAGCATCAGAACTGGACTGAAGATGAAGGAAAAAAAAAAAAAGAATCAGCGCACCTCTGCCGTCCTAAGCTGCAACTTCTTCAGGGCGAAGTGCATTCAGCTGTGACTGTATTACTTTGCTCCAATCAATTTTTTCTTTTTCATCTTCAGAGAAAAACAATAAAAATATTCAAATAGTGCAACACACAAAACAAGCATAGCTAGAAGAGGCTTTACAGCTACGTTAATGTTAAAGGGTAATTCCAGGATTTTTAAACCTGGGCCCCATTTTTCCATATTTTGGGATCTAAATAGATGATAGAAAAAAGAATTTTTGAAGTCGGTCCAGCATTGGGCAAGATCACTCCAGCCGGCGGCCGCCAGAAGCTATAGACTTGCCCCCGCGAAGCAATCGTAAATGCCGAAATACGCACATTAAAAATGATTATTTTTGCTACAAACTGGCTCGGATTGATGTGATGAGTGTGTGAAGAGTGCCCCAACAGTACTCAAACAGAAGTGCAGCTCGAACGGAAGTATTGCGTGATCCCGCGGGAACAGGGAGTGAGTTGTTTTGGAAGAGGACAGTGAGAAAGTTGAGGAGAGTTTGTGAGGAAGATATTTTTGTGTTTGAGCGCTATCTAAAAGATATGAAACAATGGTTCAAGTTTGTGCATATCCAAATTGTACCAACAAAATGGTGAGCTACACGTCACGACTGCCATTGTTAGATAGGGACACACTGAGGTTGTGGCTAGTAGTGTTACAAATGGATGAAAATAGTCCTGTCTGTACGCTGCCTCTTGCAGACCATCCGGTTTGTAGTGATCATTTTGATCTGGATGACGTTTGCCAGAGAGAAAACAAAACAAAACAACAACAACAGCAACAACCCCCCCCTCAAAAAAAACAAGCATGTTTTTCTAAAGAAAAATGTTGTTCCAGGAGTGGAGAGACCTGCTACTGACAGAGTGGAGGTAATGGCTAAATTACTGTGTTTATGTAGCATCAGTAATGTAACACACAAAAGCATGGCAGAATTCTGACAAAAACTCAATAAGCCTGTTGGATGGGCAGAGCTTTAACCGAGCCATGACTGATTATAAAATATACAGTTACTTTTATTCTCGAAATCGGCTAAATATTCTGCCATGGCTGATGATAAATGCTAGCAGTGCCTCTGTATCGCATGTTATTTCACCTACTCTATACTGACTGGATTCAATGTGATTTCCATTGTTACATTGAAAGACACGCCCCCCGGCGTGTCTATCTCTGTGTAGGGTTCGTCTTGAAAATGTTGTCAGGCACTTTTCATAACAATCCGAGCCAGTATGTAATATAAATAATCATTTTAATGTGTGTACTTCGGCATTTATGATTGCCCCGCAGGGTCAAGCCTATAGCTTCTGGCGGCCGCTGGCTGGAGTGATCGTGACCAATACTGGACTGATTTTAAAAATTCTTTTTTCTATCATCTATTTAGATCCCAAAATATGGAAAAATGGGGCCCATTTTTAAAAATCCTGGAATTACCCCTTAAGATATGTCTTGAGCATAGGGATTAAAATGTCTGCTTTAGCACAGATTCATGCTCACCTACACCAAACCCCCAAAAGCAGTAGTGCAAGTGATTCAACTGGTAAGCAGCTCTTATGCTCATTTGAAGAGGAAGAAAAAAAAAAGGGTTGAGATACTAGGTAAAATGTCAGTATGTGTCATCATATCCTCTCATGTTCTTTTCTGCTTGGCTCATTGGTTAGCATCTTAATTTTTAAAATGCTAACATAAACCTTAACATAACTTACTGTGAGTAGAACATAAGCCTGCAAAAATGCATAGAGCCACTTCTGGTAAGCCACTGTTGTACAACCCTATATAAATACTACCGCTGCCTGGAGTATTTGACAGGCTCAAAACTAAGTTTAGTCCAGGCCACATTTCCCCTTCAGAGTTGTACTTCCAGTGGATGAAAGAAATGTGAGAAACCTGGCAGAAATACTGACAGCAGATGTTTTCAGTCTCGTCACTTTCTTTCTAACTCATTTAAAATTACTTCAGTTTTTCCTATTAAAAAAATTCCTATTATAATGCAACAGTTGTCAATTATGTCTTCAAAATAAATACCACAGTACCTATAAAGCTGAAACTGTAAAGCTTTAACGTTGACTAAAGATAAACAACATAATATCTTAGAGCTCACGGCAAGTAATGACAAACAGGATGATGACAGATTGGTGTCAGAGAAAATGCTCAAGAAGAAAAAAGTGGTGCAGTTCACTCACGTGTTTATAACTGAATGCAGTCCTACAGTCTGCCCTCTAACTGTCTGCCCTGAAGCACAACTAACCACAGTATTCGTCCTTTGCTGAGCACTACTGACAGAGTCTGAGGGCGAAAATGAAGGGTCGGGAGCAAAGTCTGCCTCAATACAGTACTCAGGATGAGGAAGTACTGCAGGCTGCCAACCGCTGGGCTGTGAGAGCTGTTGCCTCTTTCACTCTCTCTCAAAGAGGAAGAGAGGAGCAGAGTCTCAGCCATGGGCATGTTTTTCTCCTCACACATTTTTTCCACAATTTTTTCTTACTTGTGAGGCACAGGCAGCAAGAAAGGTAAAATGAACCAGGAGGAGGAGGAGGAGGAGGAAAATGTCTCCAGCATGTGGCACTGAGACTACTTGGTCATGTCATGTCTGAAGAGGGCAATGATTTCTGTTGTGATCCCACAGCCGAAACCTCTGCTCTGTTGTTTGAATAGCAGATGTCTGCACTTCATTGTCAGGACAATGGCTTGCAATTTAATATAACCTGTTAGCAGTTGTGTTTTGTGGTTTGTGCATGATACAACAGTTACATTGTATTTTTAAATAAAAGACAGCCACAGCCACGCAAAGCAATTACTGGTGCTGCTTTAGTAAAATGTTTGTGCAGTGCAGTATGTTCATCTCATATCTGACTCCTCTGAAAAATAAAAATTCACTTATGACAGTGTTGTGACTTCTTCAGTTCTAAAGTGACCTGTAGGCTGTTTAGGCACAAACAGCAGCTCTCAACATTCACAAAGCCAGTCATTGTGTCAGAAACACTTCTTAATGTGAGGGTGGATCATTTGTGGAGGGGTCTGCATTTTATGCTCTACCATAGAGGTCTAATTTGGATCCCACATCGTACGGCATGCCAAGTTCGTGGAGCATGTGGGTAGAGAGCGTATTGCTCTCTGGTCTGGGATGAAACAAGCTTCAGTTTGTGGCAAGTTGTAAACTGAGGAACTTGGTCTGACCACACCCCTACACACCACCAAAACAGCTTTTCAAAGAACACTGCAAAGGGTTGAGAAGCAGTTCAGAATGCTTTTTTAGGCCCTGTATGCTGTTTCACACCCTGCTGCAGATAACAGATTTAGAGCGTGATTTGACCCATGCTGCTTGCTTTTGGCTTTTTTGCTTGCAGGGATTCTGCAGTGCTGCCACTGGCAGACACTATCTTACTGACTGCAGCCTTGTTAAATGTCAAAAATTGTACTGTGTGTGTAATTGTTCACTGCCAGTGGTTACATATCACTGTGTGGCAACACAATGGATTACACCATGACCACAGAAAACACTTTTTTATAATGTTTAGAAGGTGTCTGTTAAAATTCTGCATGGAGTGGGGCAATATATAGATCATAATATGAGACTACTGTCTTGAATTTTGGATAATGTTATATTGTGATATGGCATAAGTGTTGACTTTGGTTTTTAAAGACTGCATCACAGAAAAATTAAGTCTTTTTTTTTACTCACCAATCTGCTGTTCTATATTTACCTTTGCCCTCGTAGTCGGTATATTCACATCAGCGATGATTACATATCAAAAACCTTTTTGTATTAATGTTTTATGAAAGCACCAATAGTCATCCAACAATATTGTCCAAATATTATTTAATCAGAAATATTGTGATATTTGACTTTGTCCAATCCTCATTATGTATCATGACTCTTTAAACTTAGTCAACAGCGTAACTGTTTGATTTGTGCTTTTTTTTTTACAGAATGACAGAGGAAAGCCATATACGGCTTTATTTTCTATATTCTAATGTATTCTACCCTCCAGTGTTATACAAGAGTGCCTTTTAGGGGCAAAAATTTTAAAAAATATTGACCCATGACTTGACTTCTCTGTGTTCCAAATCGAATAACAAAGTTGTATACTCCAAATTATAAAACATCCCTTCAGGAAACGTAAAGTTTCTGCAAGCTGTGAAGTAGGTGTCTAGAAACATTTACTATAACGCCAAGCTAGACGAATTTTCCCACAACTATGAAGTTGGCACAAGATGAAAAGTCAGGTGATTATATTAATTTTTCACTTAATGAGAAAGTTTTTGAATATTCATCATCTGGTAATAATGAATGTCCAAGTTTGAATGTAAAGATATTTCCATCAGTACAAAATATCTCAGATCATCAGGCTGAAATTATTGTCTAGGCAGCAAAATGAGCTACCACTCTGGGGGGAAAACATTGGCGACGTTTATTCAGGAAGCTGTAGTGCAGGATAATGTCCTACGCCATGCAGGTGCCCTGACTAACCTATAGAAGTGCAGCAAACGGTACATCACTTCTCCACTAATAAGAGGCTGTAGCATGAGAACAAAAACACAGTCCAAAGTGTCCCAGTATAGTACTTGGTTAAGCACTTCCTCCCATTTCTCTTACTGACAAGCACCACGAGAGACCAGTAATTACTAGTATACTTACTGACCATCTCTCAGTGGTAAAAACAGCCAAATTACATATGAGGAAATGTTTAAGAATTTTCAACAGGTATAAACCTCTGTACTTCCAAGGTCCCTTCCATGAATAAATACTGAACAATTACACTAAAGGTAAATTAGGAAACAGGGAGCAGAAGACCCCTGGAGTATGAAACTGGCCAAACATTAATAATGAATGATCAAACATAAATCCATGTGGCTGGATACTTGCTGGATGAGGTGGCTCTCAGGGGATTCCCGCCATTGTCAGAATGAAGAGGCAGAGTGGATACACATGGACCGCTGAATGTACCACTTCTCAGACACAAGCATTAGCAGGCACATTAAGGCTCATAAGTACCGCCTGCTCCTTATTGTCTTCCCTTTTCCTCCCTCCATCCACAGGAAAGAGCACTGAGTCACACTCTCCACACAGACACACCACTTATGCACGGGATGTGACAACAAAAAACTGTGCATGCACAATGACGGTGACTCAGCTGAGTGTGCAGCTTAAAATACTGCTTTTTCCGTGATCAGAGAAAGTAGAGCATACTCTCATTCTATCATCCAAAACCGAAGATTACAAAATTACATTTGCGACAATAGTATACACAGTAATGCAATGTCAAACAACAGCTTTGTAAAAAAAAAAAAAAATGGATACTGTGTTACACTGACTGTGGAAAATGACATCAGCTTCAAACATTCAGCTGTGCTTGGACAGCATATTAATGATATGGTTTAGTTTATGCTACTTGTTCTTGATGTGGTCATTATATAGCAATGCTCTATGCTACATGTGTACTTGTCCTGATAAAAACAACCATCCAGTTTAATATGAACCCATTTTTGTTTTTAATTAAAGCCACAACCATTAAAAAAGTCAGTGAACTGAAGTCTTTGAGCTGTAAATCGGCCCTGACAAAAATAAGGTTCAGTCAGTTTATTTTTGTTTGTTTTTCACAGTCAAGGCAGTGGTCATCTTATTATTAAAACTCCCCTCACCCACATACATGAGTATTAAGTTGTGTACTGAGCGTGTAATATTGTACCAGTAAAAACGTAATGATGCACATTCATACGTCGCATAAAACAACAATTTGAGTAAAATCGGGTCATATTTTATGGAGATGATGTCCTATGACTACTCTGCCTCAGCTCTGTGATTCACAGAGGTTCCTGAAAGCAGCACGTAGGCTTCCTGCAGACCGAAGCTGCAGGTGCTGCACCGGGTCGTTGCTGGTGACAGCTCCGCTAAAACAATGGGCTCCAGACAGACAGAGCAGTTGTCGAACATCAGAGGGAAAACCAGCAGACATTTTCTCTGTAAAATATGACCCCCTGTTTTGGGCATCATGCACCATTAAGTTTCGTTTTTTGAAACAGTGGGTCGCAGTCAAAGTTACATAGTGTTGCTCTAACATTTAATTTTGTCATTTCATATTTGAAAACATAAAACGTAGAGATGAAATGGACAGGATGCAATTTAAGATAAAAACAACTGCCTTCCATTTTCCCTGATATAGTATCTGAGGTCACAGTGTAACGTGACTGAAAGATGGACTGATACGAGAGAACACAACTTATTTACTTACTTTTAACATATAAAAACCTTACAATGAAAAGATATCAAACACAAAGAGTAAATAAATGTGTTTGTCTGCCTCTGTTGGTGTGACACTCATATCTTTCAATTGCTGCTACTGATATTGCATGGCTGTTAACAGAGGCTGAACATCTGTTCAACATCTGTACAAGAGTTCCTGAGTCCACAACAGATTCCAGTTGCTAAACGAACGCAAAGTACAAAGTAATTAAGATTTATTTAGCTTTTATATGAGCCTTATTTCAGACAATAATATTGCATTAGGCAATATTCGGGATAGGCAAATGTGTGCACACATGCAGATATGCATTAACGTATTAATTGTGCCTGACCACGTCCGCACCTCTAATGCATCTGCACAGCACCTGGGCCTATGAAAGTGGCATGTACAAAGTTGTTATCTCAGCTAAAGTGAAACAGGAAGAGTGTGAGGTTTGTCTGTATCTCATGCTGAGAGACGGTCTCTGCTCTCCCTCTGGGTTTCCCCTTTCATCTGGAGGGATCTGAAACTAGTACACAACAGGGCGCAAACCTACTTCTCCAAAGCATATAAGGGAAGTTGCAGCCTATTTTCATACCAAAACAATGCAGCAAACATGACATTTTGGGCATACAGTGGCAATTTGTGAGTTCAATGTTAGCAAAGTCAAGATGTCAAACATGCTAGAATGTCTGCAGCTGTATGAATATCAACAGACATTAAAAGGTAAATGGAGAGACATGAGAAGTTAGAAAGCAATAGTTCACAGATGGTATGCACGTTTATATATGTTTTATATCTACACGTTTGAGGCTGGTAATGTAAATTATTGTTGAAGAGTGAAACTGAAATCCAGTGAATCATGCTTCAACTAAAACACAGAAAACCTTCTCAGCATGTGAATATGAAATGGCCTAAAGATGAGAGCAGCTGCTTCCTCAGCACATTTTAGTCAAAGCAAAAAATGAGAGGAAAGCAGAGCTAGTAGGAAATGCTGAGTTGTTGATTTTCTTTGATTGGTACATAGATCAGTAGGTTGTTTGGTTGGCTTTTAGGCCCGTACAGCAGGGGTTCCAAAACTTTCCAAATAATGTGCTTACTATGGAATCCCAGCCTTTTAATTGTGACAGTTCATATCCGAGAGGAAGGGCTGAAATTCAGTTCATTCCCCTTTCACACGGCAACAGTGATATGTACTCATATTTAACATTTAAAACAGTTCGTATTCAGCCACACTTAGGTTGTGTTCTCACTAGCCTTGTTGAGTTTGGTTGAATCAAGCCCTGGCTCGGGTCGTTTGGGTCAGTTTGAACGCAGTCCGAGACCTCCTGTGTGAACCAATGTTCTGGACTCTGGTCCTCTTGAAAAGGGTGGTCTCGGGCTGTTTGCAAGTGAACTTTGAAGCGGTTCATCACTGGTGTGAACATCATCTGCACCATCCATTTCTGTAACATGCATTCATCCATTCTGAAATCCTTCATTCATTCACAAACAAAATGTGTAGTGCTGCCAGAGCACACTGTAACCGCCCTCCGCCATATTTTTCTCCAGGCGAAAAAAGATTCAACCTTACTAAAGTGTATGTTATCATGCAAGAAAGGCAAAAGCAAATGAATTACGTTGACATTTAGACATTTATTTGTATGTGTTTAATATGAATGTGACAAATAAATCCTCTTCAAGTTGTCATATTGGCTTTTAAGGTGGACTGATTAATTTACGGTGTTAACACATGCATTGCACAACATGCAAGAAAGCATAACTCCACCAGTAACGTTAAACTTGTGGTAAAAAATCAACATGAAAAGGTTCAGTAGTAAAACATTCTTTCACTTTTTTGAACAGCTAAAAGGCAAAAGATCTTTCATTTTTTGAAGTAGTTACTCATGCAGGCTAATGTTGTATGCATGTGTGTTTTATGGGTGCACTCCAGCACCTCTTTAATTAGCACTACACCAGATCTTATCAGAGCCAGATGTCCTCTGTGGTACATTCTCCTTACTGCAGAACGTCTTTCACATAGCCTACTATTAAATTAGTTAAAGTGACTACCTGGAACTTTCAGTTTTTGTTGATTCTAGCGGCCCCTTTGGACAAAAGTGGTAGTGACACAAGCTCCAAGTGCATGCCAGGCAGGCAGAACTCGGCATAACACCAGCAATGCATGCATTTGTTTTGGTTGTGAGTGAAAGAGAGACCACAGGATGGATCACGATGAGGTAATGTATTTATATGTGACTGAGACATCAGTTTTAAGCCAGTTGTATGGCAGTAATGTCCCCCCTGACCTGTGGGCTAACATAACACAGGCATTTGCATCAATGTTACATGCTAGGATGGAAACTAACAGCTGTAGGCAGAGAATATAATTACTAGTGCTGTCAATCGATTAAAATATTTAATCATGATTAATTGCATGACTTTTATAGTTAACTCGTGATTAATTCCAAATTAATCGCAC
>JAQFJA010000006.1:5963521-5985417 GCA_029874485.1 Naso brachycentron
TTTTTTGTGTGTGTGTGTGTGTGTGTGTGTGTGTGTGTGTGTGTGTGTGTGTGTGTGACTATAAAATATAAATATTTAAAAAAAAACCAACAACCAAAAAAATCTTAACTTGGAGCTGATTTTGTAGCCAATTTTTCCATCTGCTTGAAAATACTTTCACTGTTTTTCTAATGACTTTCTTCAGTGTTTATTCATACTGTGCATATTACTAAATGCATTCACCAGGCTTTATTTCATTGTCACGAGAGCCTGATGTTGATATGATGTTTGATTGAGTGCTGAGAGATTATATGGGAACAGGAGGTCTGCACTTTCTGCACTGGCTGAGTGCCACCAGTCCACAAGCTTCACCCCTAATTCTCCAGGAGGCCGGTCTGCTAATAGCTTAAAACAAACGGCACCTTAGCCAGTAAACTCTTCACATAATATGAAAATGTCAAAGTTAGCATCTAATGCTGCATAAGAGCTTCAGACCTATGAATGAGAGTGCAGATAAACGTTCTCCCTAAAACTTTACGACCCCTTTGCACCAATAGTTTTACAGTAACGCCGGCTAATGCATGAACCCCTGTCCAGCTGTGTGGCTTTGGAGAAGGAGAAAAGCGCTGCCGGGAACAAACAGCTTCATCCCCCCTCTCACCATTCGCTCCCAGTGCCCAACTTTTGTGGCTCCCATTATCTCCGGGAAGACGTTCAAATCTATTACTGCTTCTTGAGGTCCGCTAGCGCTGCTGTGCTCACCCAGCAATACAAACCAATAAAAACAACCCCCAGGGCCGCGAACTAGGAGATGCACAATTATTAGGAATGCTGGGAGGCAGTAACGTGCAGTGAGGTCGGTCCTTGGCTGCATAAGCAGCATCAGCCAGAGCTCAAATCGCTTAGTGCATGCATACAAAACTATATGAGGTATAACTCAATATTAAAAACACTGCAAAATCAATTAAGTAGCCGGATTAAATAACTACTGAGGCCAGTAGGTGATTTGCTATTTTTTAACGAGAAGGATAGTCAAGCTTAACGCTAGTGCTGTAAGTCTACAGTAGTCTGGTGTTTGTGTCACTTTGCGCCTTTGATGGTAACCTGGGTCTCAGATTTGAGACAGTTTCTGAACCACCAGTGGGTAAAATTAACATTTAAGTCTGTTCATTCTGGATTAAAAGCTCTGTTTTCGCTGCCTGCTTTTGTCATTTCAAGGGTGCGCCATTTAAAATCACTTTTTCTCTGACTCATTTCTTTCTCTGTGGTCTTTCCTCTGTGTGCGTCTCACTTGGATAGTTTGACTGGCTGAGCAGCATCATGTGGGCCTCTCCCATAAAGGCTAGGAATGCTGCGTGTTGTGCCTCAATGTTGCCCACTGAAGACAGCATGACAACAGACTATGCATGTGCAAATTTTTAAAACAGTTTGCGTTTGCACACAAGGCGGAGAAAAGCAAAGGTCAGGTCTGCCTCAGATGCCTGTATTCACACGTTAGGCATTCATTATATTGGTAAAACAAATTTTACTTTTTTTTTTTTTTTAACAACACTAGAACAACAAATCAAAATGACACTGAAGTAAAAAAAGAAAAAATGAAATGTATATAATTTTAATTTGATATTTCTTTCTTTTTTCTTATTAGCCAAGGTGAGGCACTAACTACCCTGCCTGACTTGACTGCACACCACTGGTTGGAGGAAAAGAGGAAGAGCTTGAGGTGGTGTCCGTTTGCTAGGGACATTACTGGCGATGTTACACAACTCATAAGCAATAATAGGATAATCAGATGCAGCCACAGAGACAATCTATGTACAGAATGGACACTGCCGAGAACATGCAGTTCTTTATAGAAACACAGTATGAGGATAAACAACACTGTGAGGACAGTGTTCAGCACAACATCACGTGGAGTTACCTGTGATCTCCTCGGTGACAGTGGACACCAATGTGCTAATGAGAAATGTTTTATAAAGTGTGACTCTGTGTCTCCCCCTCAGACAAACACTCCTCTAAATATTCTTATTCTAATTGGAGCGTAGTCATTCTTGAAGTGTGTGAAGGTGAAAACAGGAAGCATCAGCAAAAATAGCTGAGAGCTGCATCTTGAGCCACGTTTTTTAGCCTACGTTTATTTCAATTTTTGGCACCATTCACAGCATGCAGAATTAGCTATTAGAAACTCCTGTCTGCAGTGGACACACAGCAACCGTCACTGTGATGCTTTTACACTGAAAAACAATCCCTGGTGATTCTCTGGCAAGTTCTTGGAGTTATAAGCAGTGTCTTTTCTATGATCTCTAAATGGATTTATGAGAGTTTCTTTGTGATGGACCCCAAAAGTAAGTATCCTCAAGACGTGCAAGTCACACTGAATCTAAAATATAACTTTAATGTCTGTTTTCAGGTTTGGCTGAGCTATGACTTCAGGAAGGAGCACACATTGTGATGAAAATTGCTGCAATCACACTAAGCATTTTAATGTACCTTAATTGCCCAAATGAGCTGTGTGTCACAGACACTGCAGCAGCGCTGGCTGCTGAACATGCTAATAAGCTGGTCAAACTACAATAACTAACTTGCGGTTGTTTTTAGACCACCATGCATCTGTCTCTTTCATCTCAAACTTGATAACCTCTGCACTTCAGCAACGTCGATCCAAAGCCTTGAGAAACACATTAATCTCAGTCGAATCTAATTTTCTCTTTCCACAGACTGAAGGGTGCTGGTGGTATGAGAGATAAGTTAGTCTTCTTCTGATAAGCTGAGAAATAAAAGCTCTAAGAGATGAGCCCAGGGGAGTCTGGGATGGGTTACCAGATGAAAGCATTGCTGTCTCTGGGTGATATGATGAGTTCCTGCTACACCGAGCACTGGGGCTGTTAACCTAAGCTGTTACATAACCGGTCCTCGGAAGACATGTACTGCAAGCTACAGCCGACACGTTAGGGTCATTTGAGAGAACTTGCACGGCGCATGAGGAGGTTGTTTGCACTTTCTATTTGTAATCAGTGCTTGCTGGTTGCTGCCACTTTATAGCAAGACCGAAAACAATCATGGCAAGCGGAGATTTGCGAAGCATCATGCTGGCAGTAAAATTTTATCAACAGCATCTGACACGCTAGTAATTCAAAATTTTGTGACAAGATCTGACAGCAAAAATAATAAAAGTTACCGATAGTAATTGAGGTTACGTGTGTAGGAAGTGCGTTTGGCCAGAGGACAATCACTGACAACAGAGCAACAACATGAGTGACAGCATGTCAAAGATCACACACACTGAGGGCAACGCTTCTCTTTAACTGGCAACTTTGAGAGCTGATACAGATCAATTTTTCAGATCAGAGGCTTGGAGACATTTAAGAATCCATTTGTGCTGCCAGTTTGAGAGGAAGGGAGAGTGTAACCCCGACATTGTTGCCGTTTAATGGAGGATTAGCATTGTGACCTTAGGGATCAAAGGTTATCTGCTCGGAGGATGTCAGATGGGTGAAGGCCTGGAAATAAATGGCGGGATTTTTCCCTGTGGACAAACAGCTCAATCAAGCTAACAGAGGTGGGCTACTGCTGCCTTTTTCTTAGCTTTTCCTTGCCCGTTTGTGTTTGTGTGTGCTCACTGGTGGAAAACCCAAACAACAAACCACCAGCACATAAACGCAAACTGCATCAAAAATACTACATGTTTTCTTGGTCACTATCAAAATTAAATCTCTGGCAGAATCGTAACAAATTCTGATGACAGAGGCGTTCAACTTTCTCACTGGTAAAAAAAGTGAGGTAACAGTAGTGGGTAAAAAAAAAAGAAAACTTCCAGCCCAATATGCCCATTTACGGTCAGTCAGTATTCCACACGCTTGTTAAATAAATCAGAGGGTCCCCAGAGACGAAAGCAAAACATTGAAGGCTCCTTTTAAACTCAGCTTCACCAGGAAAGCAAACAGCTCCGGTCCGAGTGAAAGTCTCTTTAAGTATGCACTCTGGACTGTGGAGCAGACTGGTGTTCCTCTGACTAATACTTTGCAAAAATGTACAATACTCGGGTTCCCTCGCTGCCTTGTCTGTACAACATGAGAGATGTGATGAGACATCAGTCTCAAAACCATACATAGTCACTGTGCAGTCACATAACATACCATTTACAGTCAATATCATGTCGTAGTGATGATTAACTTAAACCACAAGCAGACAGTTTTAAAGCTGTAATGATAACTCAAATAATCGATTAACAGAAAATGAATCGCCAACTATTTTGACCAACAATTAATCGTTGGTCATTTTTTCGAATAAAAAATAAAAGTAAAAAGAATTGCTGGTTTTAGCCTCTTAAATGTGAGGATTTGCTGCTTTTTTGTATCATTTATGATAATAAATGAAAGTCTTTTGTATTGTTTGGACGAAAGAAGCAATTTGAAGACGTCACATTGGGCTCTGGGAAGCTGAGATGAGCACTTTTCACTTTTTTGACATTTCATGAAATAAACGATTAATCAATTATTCAAAAAAATAATCAGCAGATTAATCGATAATGAAAAATAATTGTTAGTTGCATCCCTAGACAGGATGACGTGTGCATTCAGAGCCTCGAAACAGCTTTGATGGGCACCACGCAATCAGCATTTAGTTATTTATGGTGTAAATACACATTAATAAGCTAACTGCACATTGATTTATAGTGATGATATCCACATCAAAAGTCACTTTGTTCTGTGTAAAAGCTACTAGTGTATTTTTCAATTTTACCACAACAACCTCAGACTAGCAGTGCCTTTGATATCAGTGTTATAGTATGATTTTCAACCAATGAACAGTCTCACGGGGCTGCAAGGAATAATTTTTTTCATTATCGATTCATCTGTCATTATTTTCTTTTCCTGGATTGATGGCTTTTTCTATAAAATGTCAGAAAATAGTGAAAAATGTCCTTTATGATTTTCCAAATCCCAAGGTGACGTCTTCAAATGTCTTCCCCAAAAGATGTTCAGGTACTGCCAAAGAAAAGCATGTTATCATCATATTAGAGTGTTGAAATCAGCAAACATTTGGCATTTTTGCATTGAAAATGATTAATACAGTTATGTACCTATTAAAATAGCCGTAACCAATTGGTTTTTTTTCCAGTTTCATCGTCAAAATCGCCCACTTCTGTCTTTGTCAACAACATCTAAAACCTTCCAAACTCCCTCTATAGTACACACTCACACACCGTTCCCACCCTCACAGAGTCTGGGATAGAACATGCCATTCTCTCTCTCCATTTCCAACCCCATATCTATTTTCCCCTTCTCACAGAGAGTCAGCAAACATGTGGTGTATTTATTTGTTTTTTTCCTAATGTTGGCTAGAAGTGGATGTTCCCAGCAGCTGCAAGCAGCTCTCTGACTGGCAGCCATGACAGATAGGATGGGTCTTCCTGTCTTGTGTAACTGCACACTCACACCAAAAACTTCACGATAGCCTGTGGTTGCTCTGGTTGCTGGCATCACGCTGCCAGGGCGGGAAGTCCAAGCAGTGCTCACTGTTGATCATCATTATTTATTTATTTCAACCACTGTTTTCATTGTAAAAAGAAATATATGAACTTTTTGATTCACCTAGCTCAACTGGCACATGGTTGTTATTGGTTGTTTGGATCTAAATAGCGCAGCGGGCTTAATCACTTACTAGATATCCCAACTATTTCTGATACCTTCTTCAGACGTCATTTTTTTTGCTGTGAGCAGTAGCTCTACAGGTCACTCTGTCGGTTGGTTGGTCAGAGTTGGCCTACAAAAATTCCTTTCTCTTTGGCAGCCACAGTTTTCTCTCTAGGAAGCTGAACTTTGGCACGGTGTTCAAGTGTGTGTAAAGGTGTGTGTCTGTGTTCGTGCCAATGGGCTTAAAGGGGGCGTGGCAACAGGACTGACCTATCGCAAAAAGGCCACAAAACTTCCAAAAGGATTCACGGGCTTGCACAAGATCTAGTTGAAAAGTTGGTCATGAGCTAAAGGACAGCTGATTAACTTTTCAAGCCAACTGGCAAAGATGGGGCGTGGCAGTGGGAGTGGCCTGTAGCAAAAAGGCACATAACTTCTAAATGGATTCATGTAACATGGCCAAACTTTGTAAAAACACACACACAAACACTTTCATTGGTCAAGGCTCACCCTGCCCCTACACATTAGCCCCACCCCCTTCTAGAACTCAACAACCATTCGTTTCAAACTGCTGGTCACAGCTTTTGGGTATCTGTGCTTGGTTTTGGATGTCACTGTAGATGAACAGTGATGCATCAAATTCTCCCATTGTAAAGGATCAGAAGGAACCGATGTTTGCTAGGAACTCATTTTGCTTTCGAAAGGCATTCACATCCCGAACTGCAATTGGCTGCTGCTTCAGCATCGCCGCACCTATTTGCATAAAGTTGAGTTCGGCTCAGCTTAAAATCGATGCTGAAGGTCACTCAGGTTGCTGGCATCGCACTGCTCACTGCAGCCGAGGAGCCAGATGCCCTTCGTCGTGAGCATTTATTGAAAATGAATGACGGCCAGCTGCCTTTGACACTCATGAAGCTTTTGGTGTGAGTTTGCGGTAAAACACAATGGGGACCTTATGGGGAAAGACCAGATGGTTCCCTTTAACTACGAGACGGGAAGTAAACATCATATAATACATCTGTGTGGTTGTGCTTGAAAAATCTGAGGTAAAACCAATTGTGAAATCTCTTCTTTTGGACAAATGTTTAAATAAAAGGCAATTAACCAAATTACTGCATGCTTAACTGAGGAAGCCTTTCTTCTGCCTTGGTAATTACTATACACCCATAATGTATTAACATATGTGCACACATACACACATACATGCATGTGCATAATTAATTTTGTTAATCCTCTTATATTTCAGATGATCTTTATCGGGAGTCACCTCTTGACCAAGTAAATAATTTTCTACTACACTTGCTTGACAAAGATTAATGGCTTATTACTTATGGATTTTAATTCACATTTAGATGCATGTGGATCTAATAAGTTTGAATAAGAGAAGAATGCCTGTGTGCTGCACACTGTCTTATTCCAACTGACTCTTCAGAGGAAACCAAAGGCAACACTCAAGGACACAAACCATCAAACTGAATTATAAACGCATGGAAAAGAGATGGTGACAAACAGGAAGTGCTACAGCAAATATGTTGTGAGTGTTTTTTTCTATTCAAAGACAGTTTGAAAGATGTTCAACAGAAACCTCATACCCGCTCAAGAACATAAGATTCATAAGATATTTTTGGGACGTATCTTTTCCTTTAAAATGTAACATTATGTGAGTGATGTTTGTCCCACTTTCTCTCTCTGTTAGAGAGGAGATTTGCATTCCCAGTGCAACTTGTCACTGATGCTACCTTTACTTGCGACTATAAATGTTGTTCTACGGGCGGCAGCAGCAAACAATCCTGAATGATTGAAATGTTGAAATGATTTAAATCTTCTGTTATGTTTGGAGAGTTAAAGCATGTTCAAAATAACCTGCTCAACTCTGCAATGACAAAAACATGAGGGCCTTACCCGAGCTACCAAAACCCTTCAAGTTAACCTGAACTCATGAGGTTAAACTCTTTTAATTACAGAGTGGGAAAATGCAAGCACAGCAACTGTTCTGATTTACTGTAAAAATGACAAGAGTTAAGCTTCACTTGACAGAACAGATCTTTCTAAGAGGTTCTGGAAAATTGGAAATTCAGCTCCTCTGTAAATCTGAGTAACAATGCAGAGTGAAGGAGAGCTTTTTGCCTTGATATCAAGAAACCACAGATTCCACTCTGTAGGCAGGACTTAGTTAACAAGGCTGAGAGGGATTTTTATAGGAACATTTCTCACAACAAGAAAGGGGAAATCCCCTTAAATTAACTCTCTCAGACTATGAACCAAACCAGCACCATTAGAGGGCATTACGAAAAAACCACTCTGCCGCTCGTAGAGGCTAGACAGCCAATTAACATGAGTCACATGCTGGGAAACCTCCCTTAGACAACACACACTTCTTTTTTTGTGTATGCTCTTTTTCTGGGATGGCCGTTCAGCACTCAGCTCTTACCTGGACTTGCCCCTTTCCCATGATCTTGTCCACAATCTCATTGTCATCCTTGTTGAGCATGCTTTTGTCGTAACACTTCTCATAGCACAGGATCCGCAGGTACTGGGAGCCTTCCAGCTCAATCTCAAACTCCTGTTCAATGACACAGATTCAGAGAGGGAGAATGAAATAGTTGTGATAGTGCAGCAACAACTTCGGAGCAGTGTACAGTAAAAGGAGATCTTTAAGTGGCTCACCTCGTTCCACTGGGGCTCTGTGGTGTCTCTGAAGACGCGAGTCTTAGCCTTGCTGACAAAGTATCCAAACGAGTCCACTTCGAGGGTGCAGTATAGATCTAGAGTTGAACAGAGGGTAGACAGATTTAGTAAGAAACTGGAGCCTTGCAGACCACTGAAAACCACTGAATAAACATTTGGTTTCTTGAAAGCTTTGTCATTGTGTTTGTCATGGTAGTTGTGTTTTGGAAACATGGTGCAATGCTGTGGAGTCAAGTGACATGCCTCTGTTAATCACATTTTATTATCTTGCAGTAAAAGTAGAGCCATTAAATAGTCATTACAGCCATTAAAACAGACTCTTAGTGGGCAATGATGTCATTGTAAGAGGATATTGTCTCACTGACGTTGAACATTATTGCGAACAGTAGCATTTCTTGTTAATTATTTTCAGTCATGTCTTGGTATTATGTAGCACCCATGCAGCTGCAAAGAAAGCGACAGTAAGTGAAAATCTAATTTTGACAACAGCGTTTTAATAAATGCACACTTAAAAGATTAAAGCTACATTCCATTGCAGTGAAATGGCCCCTTAAATTGTCAATATGTTGTAGCTTGTCAGCTGACAAGACATCAATCTCCTGCCTGTGTATACAACCAGCACCCCTCCTCCTTCACTCCTATATCCTCGTATCACAGCCGTCACTCCCCTGGGATTAGCTCACACTCAGTTCCTACAAAGAGCAATTAAATCTGTTAATGTGTGTCTTTTAATGCTGCTGTAGAGGTTCCGGCAGTTCTTGTTAGCGGCTGTCTGTTAAGTTTCTGTAGTACGTCCTGCAGTTTGGGCCTGGTCCCTGGGGTTAACCTCTATCTGACAGCAAGATGGATGGATGTACTGTTCGACCTTTAACCAGGAGAGTCGACAAGATTGGTCGAGGGAGACAAGAGACGCGGGGCGATTGAACCTCATATACATATAAACACACGCATGCAGAATAACAGAGTGTGTTTACATCGCAACATCAAAAGTAATGGCATCATCAAAAACAAAAGAGATACCAAACATGCTACCAAGGTGAGCTAAAACTGCTTCACACATGCAGCCATATGAGCATCCCTAACAGGACTATACAGTATAATGGAATCTCACTCCATCTGATTTCATCCCATCTTCGTTTATTTTCTCAGCATCGTGAAAGGCTCTAGCATAATTACCCTCAATGAGGAAGAGATTAGCAGCAGTGGTAGGAGGGGAGTTTGGTCAAGTTTGACCATCTGGGGAATATTTATGAAATGAGGGCATTATTGTACAACTTCCGCTGCATACAGGAGGGATAACTTGTCAGAGTCTGCTTCGGCTCTGAAGAGGCGGGATGACTTTGTTGAAGTATAAGAGCTGATCCTGTTTGTTTTTACTAAAGCACACGGCTGCAATTCATCCAGGAACTTTTGTTGGTTGAGCTCCATTTAGAGAAAAGTAGTGAAGGCGTTTATTTGAGACACTAGAGTGATTTAAATGTCTCATCTGGTTGTGGAGAGGAGGACAGCATATTCATATTCCTGAGCAGCTCCCACTTTTCCCTGGAAGTTGATTTCCTTTTAGTCCGAAATGGGTTTCTGTGCCCAGATAACATTCAAACAAGGCCAGAGAGACCATATTTAGAGAGGTCTCTTTTTGTCCTCACATTAGATCCAGGAGGGCTCTGAGAACTAGGACAGACTAAAAAAAACCCTGGAACTCCATAACTTTTTATTTTCCTGGCAGGTCACCATCAGGCTCAAAGTATGAGGGGGATAAACTGGTCAGCGTGGGGTCTCTGACCCTTAAATGCAAGGGTTAATGGATACCATCCTTTTCCATCTCAATAAACTGCGGCCTGCAGCCTTTCTGTGAGTGTGTGTGTGTGTGTGTGTGTGTGTGTGTGTGTGTGTTCTTATGGAGGAGGCTAATCTTTGCCTGAGGTTGAATGTCGGGTCAAACTGCGTGTGCACAGCATTAGGAGACAAGTGATAATCAGTTAAACTAATCAGTGTCTCCACAGCTACAAGTTTGCGCCTCCACAGCACCTCTGTGTGTTTAGCTTGAAGGCTTCAGGGGGAAATTTTTCTTCTCAGAGAACAAAATTAGGAAGGAAGAGGCATAATCCAATTGTTTTCATGGAATCCAGAAGGAGAAAACCAATAAAAGTATGGCGAGCAATGAATAGGAATGTATGCAGTGATGTCTGGAATTGATTACACGCAGAAATCACAAGAGTCATGAAAATATGCGGACACTTTCGACAGTGTTTTGCCTTTACTCTGTATGAGAACAGTAGCCAGTGATGAAAACTTAAGTTCAGATTCAAGCATAGGACTGATGCTGGAAAAAATAAATCTGTTACACAATTTTCTTCTGCTGGGTAAATGTTACATTCATAGGTAATATATTAAATATGAATTAAATCTCTTTAGGTAAAGCTGATTTAACTAAGTGCAGATTAATGTCGCAGTGCTCATTTAAAACATCTGATTTCTCCAAGTCAGAGCAACTGTTGCAGTTGTTTGTATCTTAAAAGTGGCATGAGCAACTGCAATTTGACAGCATCACATTGTAGCAGCTCTTGAGCATAAACAAGGGGAACAATGCACATTGCTGACAAATTCACACTTCCACGGAAATAAACCAAGACCAAAGTGAAAAATGTTTTGCACCTCTCTTCTAGGTCATGTTTTCCTCTGAGTTTTTGGGAGATGCTCGACTCCCAGCTCCCTCCTCTGTGACCCAGTTTGAATACTTTGCCCTGGGCTGAATTTAAAACCCTTTCCCACTAGGGAGAGAATGTTGTGACAGAAATTACACAGCTCCAATAACATATTCTACTACGTGCAGCTTATGTGATTTTTCAATTAAAAAAGAACAAAAGAGGCTGATCATTTGTCTACTCAGTAATAATCGATAATCTGAACCACTGAATGATGTCACTTTCCAGTCATTACACATTTAAACTGTATTCTAAATATGCCATTAATTAGCATCAACAGAAAGCACATACTGTACACACACAGTGTTATGCAAAATAGCAGAAAATGTCTTCAAAATGCTTGTACAGAGCTCATGGCCTACAGCGAAGTCAACATAATGAGATGTAAAGAGACATCAACAAAGCAACTGAAACCACATCAAAAATGTCACACACGCACACAGGCTGAATGACACATTAACATAGCACAACATCAACAAAAAAAAGACAAATTTGGTCCCATCACTAAGCTGCATCTGGAGGAAATTGTGTAATTTTAGTCATTTGTGGTATTGCAGGAAATTATAGAGGCAGAAAAACAGTGTGAACATGTTGTTTCTCATCAACAACCATAAGATCTCGAGGCTGTTTTTCAAAACATCCCCCTATGAAAAAATGAGAAATTCCGTCAGCGCTTGATGGGTTCCATAATCAGGACTCTACAGACAGAGATATATTTAAAAAAAAAAAAAATCAATAAATATCAATTTCTGAGAGAGGTAAAAAACAAATAACTGCTGCCACAGGCTGCCACACAACTCGAACTTCTTATGAAATCAGAAATCAGGTATTTCAATGCAATACATGTAAAACGTGTCAAAATATGGTGTTTGATCTTAACATGTGCATCAATGTCACAAGTGACATGAATTTTCAAAAAAAATCAATTCTACTCAAAACCACAAGACCAAAAGCTTGAACTAATGATGAAAAATCAGACAACTAAATAATCTACCAGGATAATTAAAGTAGTATTATGCAGAAACTGGTATTTTGTGAGATTTAGCGTCGCCATAGTTTCTGCTTGCAAATACTAAACTTATTACTTCAACTGCTAAAAGTCCAACTCAGCATGTGTCTTGCAGCCTTTTATTTTGTGATGCTCCCAGCAACAAATTAAAACCAGTCGGACATTTACTCTTCTCACTCTGTCGCTCTGTTTCTCTTCTCCGTCAGCCATTTCATAAAGGGGCTTTAATAGTGTTAATAAACTGTAGGGCTGGTCAGTTGGTTGATTAACATGTTCCTGTCTGACCAAATTCTAATTGGTCTGACAATTGGTGCTACTTTCATAAGGAGAAAAGTGCTTCCTTATCCGTTATTTTTGAGAGCAGGAGGATCACATGCAGACCTGATGTATTTAATTTTTTAGGTGCTTGATGTGTCAGAAATAACATTGATTATTGTCTAATCTGGTGGAGACTGTTAGGCCTTACTAACTGAAGATTTACTCTGCTCCAAACTACCAACTTAAAGAACGAGCACAAATGAAAACATCAGTTTTCAGCCTAAAACCAAAGAGCTGAGTGAATAAAGTTTATATTTGATGGCAACTAGTGAGTTTACAACTGTATGTGATCCAACTTTAACCTGAAAGCTGTAGTTTTGTCATGTTTTATGTTGTTTTACTTTTCTTTATTTTGTAGGTTAGCCTGCAAGTGGAATGTCAGTCGAACATGATTGTCTTCAGCTGACTACAGTCGCACATTTAACACTTCCCACTGAATGTTTAACTGACGATAAACAGCTGTAGTGGTGAGTAAAAGGTTTAAGGGTAAACCTGCTAATTTTAGCATCATGGGCACAGCCAGTATACTCCCACATATAAACACTTAACTTCCCCCACGCATGCACACACACACACACATGCACACGCACACACACACACACACATATATATACAACAGTGAGCACAGGTGGCTGTGGCAGTGGTGGAGCATTGTGGGTGCAGCCGTTAACTCTTTAGTGCAGTTGTGAAAACAGCTGAATAAAAAAAAAAACAAAAACATGAGTGACGTGAAATTATGTTTAGTTAACTGAACTGATGCATACATAGTAAAATAATTACATCAAATTCTGGACTTAATATCCAGTACTGTCAGTATCATACTGTGTTTCTCTTGATTTAAAGCTTTAGTCACACATATGCCCTAACCATCAAACATATGGTCTTTGCTCTAACTGCCTCTGTCTAGTCTTTCTGCTCCAGAAAATTACATCAGTCATATATGTTGCTGGATTCAGTGAAGACGAGTGAGTTTTCTTTCTTCACCTGGCACAAGTTGGGGGCATTAGTGATGCCAGAAACACACCAAGACATGTGGCTAAATGCTAATCAGAGCTGGATAAACAGCATTCACGCTCCACAGCAAGCAGGCCTGATCACTACATTGTGTTATCTTCGAATTTCTGCAGAGAAATATTTTATTAATTTTGATAAATTATTATATTTGGCTACAAAGCACCTTTTCCAATTAAACAGAGTGATACATTCATTCGTTTAAAGGATAAATCTCTCAAGGCGATTATCATTGTCACTACTAGAGTGACCCTTAACAACAACACAACAGCTTCCACACACAACCATCAAAAACTTACATGCCCCACCCTGACTCTGTATGCCTCACTGGACGCACTAATGTCAGACTGTATCAGTGAAACTACCAAACTTCCCTCTACAAACACACACGCACACACTTTTTTTTTTTTTTTTCATTTTTAAACCCCTCAGCTCTCTGCACTCCACCGAGGATCAAACGGGCTTTCAAAGAGAGAGCTTTCCAATCCATTACCCAGGAAATTCTAGCAAGCCAGCTTTCACATTCTAAAGGCTGTCATGGTAACCAAGGAAATCACATTTCTTCATGTCTGTCTCTTTTCCAGATATTTGATACTGAACTGGTGATTGTGCAACAGGGCACAAAGTGCACTGCGGCACCAGCTGTCCACTACTGCCATGGCCCTGCCAAAATCAAGCTCTACTGATGCTAAACACACACAGACACACACCACACACACACACACACACAGCTGTATCTGCACACACATTGTTATACAAAGGACCATTTGTGAAAGGAATGCAATATCAAAGACAACTGGAGTTAAGCCAGCGCTTCACTTTCAAGCTTGTCCTTTTCTGCTGTGCACGATTTTAGACTTTTTTCATCTTACGAGCTTTTGTGTCAGTTGAAATGTCTGCTAAATAAAAAGGACCACAGAAATTCAACTGCGGCTTCTACTTCTCCACACAGACTCTCTTTCCTCTTATCCATTCAACAATCCATCTGGACATCTCTGCATTGGGCTAAGGCCTGATGGAAACTGCACGTGCAGACAGCAGTGATTGACTGGATCATGTGTTTCGCTGGCAAACGTGTATATGCACAGCAGCTACGTGTAAGGAGATGCGAAGCCAGAGAGTGTGCAAAAAAAGAAAAGAGAAGCTGTTTCTGGCCGACTTACTCGCTGACTCCTTGAATCCTTTGGCAGAATGGACGATCACATGCAGAAAGCCGTACAAGCCAGGAGTCTCCTCATCTGCAAAACAAGCACACAGAGCAATTACTCCAGTTCCTAGTGTAAATGTAAAAGTCATTCAGAATGGGAGTTTGTGTACAAAACAAAGACAAATAGTCACTGCAAATTATAGCCTGTAAGCCACTCCTGCATGTTTTCTGTATCTCCACATGAATATTGTGCAGAGAAGAGGTGGATTCAAGGACAGAAACAGAAAGAGATCACTCATCGAGCTCAACTGTGTCTGTCGATTTCATTTCAGTCACAGCATGTTTTTGCAATTACTTCAACACATTGGATCTGACTTGGGAGGGATTTCTTAAAGTCCCTCTGAGGAACTTTTATTTTGTGTTGACTGTAGCAACAAGTGTGCAGCACGAGCATTTGTTCTGGAAGGGAGTGAAAGAAACACACCACCAAAACACAAAATAAAGAAGCTATCTAAAGACATGCTCATAAACAACAAATCGTCTCTTCTGGTCTGTGTGCCGGAAAGCGTTTCACAGCATTTCCGCTGACTGAGAGAACCGGGCAAAGGAATTGTAAAAGACGGGATAGTAATCTCCGATCCCTTCGCTGATGGTCTCATTTGCTGCTCTAGGTAAGACGTGAAGCATCAGCATTAAATTTCAGCTGCTTCAGTTCAAAGTTCCTCATCGGGATTTTAAGATTCATGTTTGAGTGATTCAGGACAACTTGTGGCATTCACCAATTTTCTCAAACTTGGAATTTTCTCTTGTTTCAAAACAAAATTCATAAGTGATTCAGACCTGTTGTATGAGTCACGTACTCATATTCCAACATATGACTCTGTTACTCATATCATCATTTCATGATTTTTTTTTTTTTTTACAATGTTCGGGCAAAGGAATTTCTATATTTCAGTAGTTGTAGAAAAATTCCCTCACTCCAACAACTGCCTCAGGGCATGTCTGTCCATGAACATTCTCTGCTGTACCTGACAGAGTAACTTCCCTGCTGTAGGATATTTTATTCTCTTGGCTAATATCTCCACATACCCATGAACGCCTCCGACATCAGTCATGGACTGCTTTTCTTTAGACGGGCAGGGTTTTTTTTAGCAACTAAATTTATATCAAACAATTCCCTCTTTATTTCTGTCAGTGCAACACTAAGCCATGTCATTAGTTGAGTACTATCAGTATTTTCTAATCATTTGGGTCCTTAAATGACACTACTACAACACTACACTACTATGTCCACTACTGTTTCTGTCTCCTAAAGCTTTGCAGTGTGCATGTCTTTTTCTCTTCATTTCTGTGAATGACACCTGTTCAAAAATGCAGCCAAGCCAACCATTTTATATGGCCTTAATCTTGTGAATGTGCAAAAGGGATTAACAACAAGTTTGTGCAGTTTGGTGTTCAGTGAATCCAACTTCAAACAATTGTAGTAGTCAGCCAAGAGAGATTTAGGACTAAAAAAAACAAAAACAAAAAGATCTTTCATGAATCTTTTGTAAGACAACTTTTAATTTTGACTTTACAGACAAATTTTTACCTCAGTGTTTAGCATCATTTTGTCTTTAAAACGGCTCGTCAACATTAAACCACTGTGGGCACTTTTCATTCACTTCAGGTTGGGTGGCCCAAAGTGTGGACAAACTTCATTATTAACATTCACTCTAATAACTTTTCACACCCCCTCCAACAGCCGAGTATGTTTTCAGGGAAGACACACTGAACTTCAGTTGACATTAGCTGAGACATAAATATAATGCAGTGGAACATAGCTGAGGAAAATAACTGATTTGAGGACCTTCTGTTATCACAACCTTTTGTCAGATTGGTATCAGACTTCACATCAACAAGCACAGTCTTCTGCCATAACACTGAGCTGGCTGCTAAGTGGAAATCGTGGGTGGACGTTTTTTGGGTGGCCAGATATACCCCCCCCCCGTCCTGCCGACGGACACATAAAGGGGGATACACTGCTTTGGTTGAGGCCTGTGAAGCCAGGCTGCTTCCTGGTAAAATAAACTACGATGGAGGGCTGCAGGCTGTTTGGGGCTCCAATGTCAGCAGCTGAGGTTAAACGTGAGTGTGTTTGTAGTGATTACTTGAAACAGTTTCACAGGGAGAGGTTTAGTTTTGGGTAAAAACTGAAACCAAAAAAAGTCAAGGGTAAGACTGAGATCTGTTTCTTTTGATTATGATACAATTTTGGCAATAAACTGTGAAAATCCATTAACTAATATGTGATAATTGATGTCTATCAAAAGGAGTCAAGGGTAAGTGTGAGTATTTAGGGGCCTTTGCAATATCATCCATGCTTTTAGTAATGAGAAACATTCCTTCACCAGCTGGTGTCCATTTAAATTCTGCTCCTTGCGTCACATGTCACTGAGATTTGTGCGTGTCTGTGTGTGTTTATGACGAGGTGCCTGAACTGTGGCTTAACACACAGGGATATTGCCTTTCTGGGAAAAAATCACAATATCATCAAACTGAAAACAAATGGCACACCTGTTACAAAGCAGAGGGTTTAATTCAATCAGCAAAGTCAGAAACCTCCTGGAGTCTGCCAAAGCAGTTAACACTGTTATCCCAACTACTATGATAATGTTAATAATCGAGACATTTGTGAGAAGACATTTGTGAGAGACATACTGTAGAAACAGAGAAATTCACAGCAAATCAAAGATCTTATTTGGAGCAAATCAAAAGAATCTTATGTTGTTTTCACAGCTAAAAAGCCAAAATGCTATTAGGAGATTGTTCAAGGAAAATTTAAGGAGACACTAGAATATTCTTGATAAGAGCTTAAGTATTCTGCAAACAAATGTATATATAATTACCTATTCTCTCAGTAAACAACACACTGGAATAGGCATGGTAGCACCATTTACTGTAAAAGTGTAAAATATTCTGTTTCACCTCTTTTTATGGAGGCAAATCTTTCAATATCATCTTAATGATGTCTTGTTTTTCAGACGGCTAATCCCTGTTTTGAATAATTAAAGAGGAACTGGGTAAATAGCATGAGCAAAAAAAAAACATCTCTCTCTCTGATCTCTCTGAGATCCGGAAAAAAAAAAAAAAAACAACTCAAAACACAGTACTCTACTTCACTACTCAGCTGGAAGCTGACATCTGCAAAAAGTCAGTGCAGAGAGCGCTCAAGCAGTGACTTCTTGATTCCCTTGAAGTTCACCGGAGTAAAAAATTTAAATAAAATCGCAGTAAAATTGTGATCACCACTTTAAAAGTACTGCATGCCAAAATCATGGCTGACTTGCACAGAGATGCCATTGTACAGGAGGCGAACTTGGATCTTTTCTTCTGTAGGATGTGAGAGATATTAAGACAGTGTGTCTCTCAGTGTCTTGAACACTTTCTGTCAGCTCTGTGGTCATGCATGTGTATTGTGTATGCATGTAAAACGCAGAGACCCCTTGGGGGAGATCAGAGTAGGTCGGCCAGATGGCTTTAATGTCACCACCAGCCTCTGAAAGCAGTGCAACGTGGAGATCTGGAGCAAAAACAAACGTATAGGAGCTTTGGAGCTCGGCACAGGCCACCGCCGACACACTGGCTGGCACTGACTGCAACGAACTAGATGAGAAACATATTGTAACCTAGATTCTCTCCTGCAGAGCCCCCTCTCTTGTTATGTGGCTTTTGTGTGTTGAGAGTGTAATAGATGCTCCTCTGTTGGAATTTAAACTAAAGCAGAGAGGAGAGGAAGGAGCAGCGGAGGACTATGTGTGTTCGTGATTGTGGACAAAAAAGAAGAAACCGAGAGAAACACACAAAGCCTCCGGATAAAAAGGACCAGAAGAAAGAGGATATTGTGTGCGAGTGTTTTTACCGTCTTTGTTACTTGTGACAGGAATGTTGTGGACGGTTCGGAGTTTGAAGCAGGAGCTGGTCAGAACCTGGAGCTCGACAGAACTCAAAACACATGCCTGGAGATCTGAAAAACACAGAAACCACACAATCTTTCACTTTTCTGTGGTACAGTGTGTAAAAAGTGATTTAAACCACTTTAGTAGCACAAAATGTTTTCCTCAGCGAATCAAACAATTCTATTCAAGGCCAGTGTTACCTTTCTTTTGCAGCTTCTGGATACTTTCCCTCCACTCTGACCTCTCGTAGTCAGAGGAGAGGAGGAACAGGTAGCTCTGTATGCACACAGAAAACAAACTGTGAAACACATCAAGGATGTCACCTCTGCAAAATAATCATCACTAAAAAAAAGTGCAAAAAGAAAAGAAATTTGACTGAAGTATTGCAGATTTTATACAAACACCAGGAATGCATCACTTGAAATTTTCCCTTTCTAATGCATCGACTCTTTCAGAAAGACACACGTCTCCATCTAGTGGTGAGAGCTGCAGCTACAAGGAAGCAGAAAGTGACGAGCAGATCACCTTTCCATGTTTGTTGTGGATGCGGAAGGGAATGGTGGGAGAGTGCAGGAGCAGCCACGACTCCTGCTCATTCATCTTCTTCCTCAGACGCTCCACACGACTCTGACCTTTTGGTGCTTTCTGCAAAACACAAACACAAACAACACAAACAAGGAAAGAGACAAACAATCTCATTTACTGCTGCATCGATCCATAGAGAACAAGAGAGACACATTTATCAAGCAAAATGTTGATGCTGATTTCGTGTGTAGATTACACATCATTTTTAAATGATATATCAAAATTAGAACTAAAAGTTTTATAACTAGTATTTATTTCTCATGTCAGGTTCTTATCAGTATAGTGCAAGCTTACCGAAATCTTTTTCCTTTTCTATCTCTCTATTTTTCAGGGAAGACTATAAAGAAGAGCCTTAAAAGTGCGCATTGTGCTCTGAGAGTCTTGATATTTAACTCAAGGATCTGTTTCTTTTCATTAATAAAGGAAAACAAACACACCCACCCAGCCATCACCAGGAAGCCATGAGTCAGAGCCCGGACACTATCAGCTCAATCTCTCATTGCGTTGGCCTCCTCTGACTCTAAATACCAGCCGTGGTCACTCGCTGTGCCCTGAGTGGGTGACTCTACCGCTGCGAGAGGGGAATAACAGGAACTCTCTGCTCCTGACGCCTTCAGTGTGTCTCAGCCAGGGCGCGGGCATGTTTCAGAGTACACACTTGTGACTGTTGGAGACTTCTAGCATTTTTTTTTTTTTTAAACTTCTGTCACTGACTAACTGTTGCAGCACTCATGGGAGAGCAGAAAGGCCAATGCAATGGCAGAAGACAGAGCTTTTTTTAACTTTTACATAAGGAAAGGGAAAGTTTTTGTTTTCTTTTCTTTGCTACATGTAACTTTTCTGTGACCTCGTCTTATACAAACAAAGGTGCGGGTGATGGAGTTCAAAGGAAGGTGCAGCAGTTCCTGTAAGGAATCACTGACAAAGGGGAGTTGTTTTAATTAAAGTCTGTATATGCTGAGATAATAAATATCCAGCTATTAAGGGTTTCACTGGACACATCAGGCCAAATTTCCTTTTTGAAACACAGTCTGACTCACCGGATGTAGACTGTGGGTTTAAGCCTGCCACCGGGTGACTGTTTCAGCAGGCACTTTCCTCCCTTTCCGCTATTTGCGTGTTGCTCTTTTGCAAAGGCACCATGGCTGCATCTTGGATAAGCTCTTCAAAGAACTACTGCGATTTCTTTATAGAAATTCAAAGAAGCCAGAGCATTTTTCTCAAAGAGCAGAACAGTATGTGTTGCCAAACCTGACACAATAACAACTCTAACAATTAATTTTAAGAAACCTGGAAAGGTTTGGCTCAGATAAGGTTGCCAGGACTGAATTTAACCTTGCTCACTTTCCTTTATCGTGTGTATCTTGGCACCAATAGATCCAAAAGTTTCTACACATGTATCAACACACTGTACAACAACATTTGCATATTTCCTCTTGTGTTTCTTCTGTCCCACAAGTGAACACTGTGCCAGTCTCAGATGGCTTTAAATCTGTGTTTTAGACATTATACAAACGTGTGTTTGGGAAACACCTTTAAAGTCAGTCCCAGCAGGTTTAGCTGTCAGTGATCAAAACACACGCAATCCCAGCATTCATGTTAACAGATGTTTCATTTATCAGGCCCTGCAGTGGGAATCAGGCTGTGCTGTCATACTGTAAATCTACAGAGTCCTCTCATAGGCGACACCATTCTTTAACTCTGACCTAATGTACCCAAACTGCCCTCGAAACTCACATTAACCCAAGCTGAAACTTGATGACCTGACCCATTATTATCTACACTGTATCTATTTAGGCTAACCCACATCAGCTGGTCCCCCCGGCTTGATGGGCAGCTTCATCTAAGTGCAATGGCTCACTCTGTGCTTCTTCCAGTCTTAAAAATAGTCACTAATTAGGAACTGCTCTGCTATGAGAAACTTCAAACACACCAAAGAAAATAAGAAATATTTTATCCAGTCCCTGTGCAGCATAAACCATAACAGTTCCTGTTCACATACTTGTATTTTAGTTACAGTGACTCAATATTTTCTACATTGGCTTGAAACTATACTTATAGATTAACTGTGGTTTTAGTCCGTGTGTCATTGTTTGACCCACACTAATCTTGGCCATGGAAGTACATTGGATTTGGCTGAAAATGCCAGTAAAAACCAGCAGGGTTACCTTCTCTTTCTGTATCTCGCTCTTTAAGACCGAGATCTTGATCTTCATCTCCTCAATCTCGTGCTCGGGCAGGACTTGGACACTGGGGACAGAGTCGGAGTCGTCCAGGGTCTGGAAAGTCAAATCTGCCAGAGGAATGTACCACTTGCACTCATACTGCTGATGGCGGCTGCAGATGGACAGAAAGGGGGAGCATGAAGAGAATCCAGTGATTAAAAGACAGTTCAAACAATAAGGCAATTAAGTCTGATTCATTTATTGTATGTTGTGCATAATAATGAAAACCATGCACGCTTAGCACAGCTATGCTATCACCATGGCTGAGAAGACCAGTGTGAACTATTAATGAGACTCTCATTAGCATTCCCGGATGCTGCACAGTTAACTCATTTCCAGTGCGACACCTTCATCAGAAGGAAATCTGAGCAGCTTGATAATGAGAATGTATAATGCAATGTTTCAAGTTTAAATGTAAGAGCATCAAAGGCTATGGTTTAAATAAGTACTACATAGTTTATTGGTGACACACATACCAGGTAAGGTAACAAAGATATAAAATTACTTGAGCAGTCAGCCTTAACATGTTATTTGTGATCAATTAAAAATTTTGTTTGTTTTTTTTTATCGTGTGCTGCTGTTTTGCCCCTTCAATGCACCCTTAGTCATGCCATCGGAGCGGTTTACTGCTTCTTACAGGCAGTCATGGAGAACGAAC
>JAQFJA010000006.1:6094433-6113376 GCA_029874485.1 Naso brachycentron
ATATATATATATATATACATGTAGATTTCTGGTTTACCCCATATATTAATGTTAGTCCTTTTTTATGGTGATTGCTGTTCTTTTATGCATTACTGAAACAAGCTTCAGTGATGACTGGACTGTTCAACTGGAAAATGTGCTCTCAGTGAATTAAATCCCCCCTTTTTTAAAAATTTGTTTTGAGCCTTACCAAGATGTGGAAAAGAACCAGAAAAGACTCTTGGTACTATGTACCACTATTGTTTTCTGACATGTATGTGTACTTAATCTATAATATATTTAAATTGTGTTTGATTTAAATACATATATTATGAAATGTTCCCGTCCTCAGTTCTTCTTTGACACATTTTAGCTGACGTGGTTGTATAAAGTTGCGGTTTCTTCCTATTGCAGGATGGGTTTTTTTGTTTTTGTTTTTTTTTTGATACAGAACAGTGTTTGATGTTTACAGGATGTTTACGGGGGATAAAATGGGCAAAAGTATCAAGTCCTGTCCCAGCAGATCAAAGGTGGACTATTATCACCTCTTACCAGGTGGGGGCAATGTTGTCTGTATTGCAATGTGAGGGTAAAACAGAAAAAAAATGACAGTTTATTACTTCTGACATAAGAATGTCTACAGGTCTGGAAAAATTGTAAAGTTCAGTTCAACCCAAAGAGCTTACAAGTCACCTTCTGTACAGTTCAAAGCCTTTAATCTGTAATTTTCAGAGGTTTCACTCTTGTAGCTCCCTCTTGCTGTGTGTAGTTTTAACCACAGTAACGTTGGCTCATTAGTAAATCAGACTGTGAAACTATCTTGTCAAACATCAGATTTGATTTGTAGTAAATTAAATACAATTGTGTGTATTTTAAAAATAGGAATACGCTACCAGCAAAGCTACTTGGTTTTATAACTATTTTACAAACTATTTAGCTAAGTAGCAATATGCTAATTCACTGCTAAATTCTGTTAATGGTGGTTTCCAGGCTGAGTCTATCTGCACGTGCACAGGCAACTCCCACCTCAGCACAAATGGACAGTACCTGTCCTGAGCTCTGAATGGCTGAGATGCCAAACGTCACAACACCTGACATGGACTTGTACCTGTAGAGATCAGATTTAAAAACGTCATTGATTTCATGTTCAGACATTTTTGAGCGTCTCTGTATTAATGAAATCCCAAATCGATGCATATGTCATCGTGCATTATTGACGTGCCAGGTACATTTAGACAAGGAGGCTACCTGCGATCAGGAGCTCCTTCTGTCAAGTTAAAAAGAGTGAATATGTGCGACACCGGAAAAGAGGCTTTTGGCCTTCAGAATAATGCAAAGAGGTCACCTAAAGCCTCCAATAGAAACATATTTTCCATCAGTTATCTACCAGACTGAACATAAGTACCATCATTTACTGTTGCTTTCACCAAATTCATGAAAACGTCTCTCTATGTGCTGTACAAGTAGGGTCATGTTGTTGTTGTGTCTGCCAAAACTTAGTGTTTATAGGCCTTACCACTATTTCAAAGTTCAACTTGTGTTGACTGGCTAATGTTGATACACTAAGGTGTAATACATCATTACACATCACTTCATGTCATCAATAAATTTACAGAATCCTGTTTCACATTATTAGGCTTATTTTTTATTTTTTTAAAATGAAATATATCTGCAAAAATCTTACCAGGCTCACCTGGAGGGCTTGTTCCACTCATTCACAATAAAGAGCTGGAATGAGTCAGTTAGACTCAATAGAGTAAACAAACTTTAAAAGACAGTACATATGTTATATATATAGTCCCAGATGTCCCACTGGTGACCCACATCTCCCATTTTCTTCTAATTCACAGGCTGTACAGCTATAAATTCAACCTCCAAATGACAGAAATGACTCAACCTGTGTCAAAAAGAACCAAACAAGAACCACATCAAGGCCCCATTTTGCTCCAGTGTGGGCAGCTGTATCTATTTCTGTGGCACACTGTGAATGAGACATGCAGCTTTAAGATATATTTCTGTCATGATTACATATAATATATATTTAAAGGTGGTGGGCCCACTTCAGTGATTTGTGAGTCAGGGGACTCACGAGAGAAATAATAATAATAATAATAATAGAATCAGAGTTGAGCATACCCTGACTTAAAGTCTCTCATACTCCTCATAATGCAACAATTAGGCTATAATATATAGCAGAAATTATTCGGGCCCATAAACTCATAAAGGTGATGAAATAGAGATGTAGGATACAACTAATTTATGTGTAAAATCAGTGCAATGCCCCTTTGGTTATAAAAATGTAACTGTTTTCCTTGTTTGGCTGCCTCATAACTCGTCGCCCCTCCTTGCGCTGTTTTTTTTATTCTGAAAAGCAAATCCGGAAGTCGTCATTTTAACCTCAGTGAACTTGACGCTGTCCTATGAAACGCAAAGTGCGCTGGTGTCCGTGTTGAGGCAGAGCAAGTGCGTGACAGGAAGAGAGGAAAACAGCGGCGCCAGGACGTGTTTGTGTTTGTGTTTGTGTTTGCGGCTGTGAATCAAACTGCTCCTCCACCTGCGCTGCTATGACAGCTGCGCATCCAGCTTTGGGTGTGCCAAACATCTTGTGCGCGTGTTTCAGATGGACATTTTTCCAGGCTGAGTGGAGGCGCGGATGACTTGACTTTATTGTATCCCCATCACTTCTCCTGCTGATGTGTTGTGGACGTTTTCTCAGTGTTTTGTCCGTCCAGACCAGATGTTCCGGCCACGCACAGACAGCATTCTCTCTGCGGATGTCCACTGGTTTGTTTGCTGATGTGGTGCTGCTCAGGGGCTGAAGTTAAAGTCCTGCTCTTGAAGGTGTGAGCTCCAAATGCATTCGCTCCTTGGCCGGGAGAAGAAAGAAGAAGAAGCCGGGTTTGGGATCGAGCTGGGTCTGTCTCCGGGCTTTCTGCCCCAAGCTGCCACCATGTTCAGCTGCGTGGGCTGCTTCTGGGTGCTCCTCTCCTCCGCTCTGGTCGCCGTCTGCAGTTTTAGCTTCATATCTCCTGCCTGGATTGTTAAGGACCAGCTGAGGAACAATCACCACCATCTCAACAACAAGGACTCCGTGAGCTTCGGCTTGCTGTGGCACTGCTCGGAGTCTCTGGATCACATGTACCGTTGCTACACCTTTGGAGGACTGGGCAAATTCGCAGAGATCCCCTCCAGCTCCTGGCAGGTAGTTAACGACACACACACACACACACACACACACACACACACATACACACATACACATCCATGTCCGTCACATGTGGATGGATGAGAGCATGTGGGACATCAAGTGGGAAGGGCATGGCAGAGGCCCCTCGGCAAGGATCCAGGGATGAATGAATGGCAGGGTGAGCAATCTTTTAGGAGCAAAAATAAATAAATCATCAGGCTCTCAAATCATAATTACTGCTCCAATCAAGAAAATTACACTTGATTAAAGAACACAACTCTAGAGACATTTAATCAGACATGTTGATTATGCATCCAAGGCCATTTGTCTTGAAGTACTCGATTAACTGACTTATGCTGCAAATTTTAAAAGCCAAAATGAATGTATCCACAATTTTTTTTTTTAATTTGTTCACTGAAACCTCATGCCCACACCATATGTGTCACAGCGAACTGACTGACACAATAAGGTAATGGCCGTGGCACTGATGCTCCTCCTGAGTCAGTTTTCGGAAAACACATTTGGGATGATGTGGCGCATTTCAGTCAGAAGAAATGATTCATTGATTTTGGGGGTGTATCATACAGAGCAGCATCTGCAGCACAGCGTGGCAGACACACATCAAAGCTGCGAAAGTGGCGCTCGGTTGGCAGGCTGCTCACCGATCAGGGCTCCCCCACCAGCCAGAATTTCAATTTGGTCTCTCTTTGTCAGACTGAACCCGCTCAGGGGATGTGCGAGAGGTTGTTTCAGTCGAATCACACTGCATACGCCCCACTGGCATGAACAGCTGTGCAAAAAAACACACAAACAAATGGGAATGCTGAGGGTGACCACTGGATGACATGTGATCCAGCGAGGGCCTGTTTGAGTTTGGAAAAGTTTGGACATGACTGCTGGGTTGTAGGTAGCTGCTGACCTTGTAAGAAGACTTGTATCTGGGACGCTCGCTCACGGTTCATACAGGTTGTGGGATAATTTCATTCACTGGCACAGACAGGCTGTTTGGACCCCCCATCCTTTCAACCTCCACTAAAAGTCTTTTAAAAAAAAACCTGCTACACTGTACAAGCTACCTCTGGAGTTATGATTTATGTATGAAGGAGAATTAGCATTTGAAAGGGAGATATTAATAAGTGGGTGCTTGTGTCATTGTAGCAGAAGTATCTGCAAAGAGGGTAGATGGAGCCCCTGGTTTTCCTCTCACAGGTGTTTAAACTGCAGAGACAGGAACAGAATGTAAAGGTCTCTCTGCAGATCGTCTCATTTACATTGATAGATCAACTGCTGCATGTCCTTTACTGACCTTAAGTGTGGCTCACTCTTTAAGACTCATTTGGCTAAAATCAGTAGTCATTTGCCAGTTAGCCAGTTGTGAGTGAGTCAATTAGCAGGTCCTCCTCCCTGTTATGAGCTTCTCTTTAAGTGAGTTAGTGAGTGCGAGGCTGATGGAGCTGCTTTCCGGCGCAGAGCTGCATGTGTTATTACGGCAGTGAACGCGAGCGCACGGCCCTGTTCGCAGAGCCATTAATGAAGGTGAAGGGTCCATTAAGTTTTCATCAGAGCCACTTTATTACTCCACCACTCCTCACTAATGTGCAGGCGTTTTGCTGATGCCTTCCATTTTCAACTTGTCAACAACCTGCACACAGAAACACAAACCTGTGTGGCACGTATACAGCATGTGCTCAGGCGACAGTACAGTGTAGCAGAGGAGAGGACGATCCCTGCATATTGAGCTCTGTGGTCTCCATCAGAGTGGAAGAGTGTGCCGTTGGCTCTGAAGACAAGCTGAGCCCTGTGGATGCTGTGCGAGTGAAGCAGAACAGGGTGAGGACAGGACAGTGGAGGAGGAAGAGGAGGAGGAGGAGGCTCCCTGAGAGGCTGGCCTACTTCTGCTGCAGTTTCTGTGGGCTTTTCTGTTGTCGCTTCATGTTGTCAAAAGCTTTTGCTTGGACCATGCTGCCATCCAGAGCTGCTGGCACTCAGGATCCCAGGGCTGTGGGCCATGGTCGTGCTGGCAGGTTACTGCCTCCTTTTCGCCACACACAAACATATGCACAGACATCCTTGTAAAGCTGTCTTTGTAGGGACCTGTCTTTGACAGAATGCTTTCCCTAACCCCTCAACCTAAGCTTAATTATCACACTTAAGTGCCTAAAACTGACACAACAGAACACATTCCTAAAACAGCTATCTCAACTAATTGATCCCCACAAAGCTGTTGGACCCAACAAGTGTAGTGGGCAGTGATGAACCCCATATGTACAGTTAAACAAACACACATACACATACAAGCAAATACCTGTCATACATGAAAGAGGTTTGTAAACAAAATGGTCCAGATGGGAAAGATTCCCCAAAATGTTTAAAATGAAAATCCATATAATGTGACAACTGAAGATGGTTGCCTCATTACAGAGTTGGTTGTTTGCGGGTTAAAAACACTGTTCATACATGGATGTTGTTTACAAGCTGGAATATGGTCTTTCTGATGACTTTGTGTTATTGTTGTTGATGTCATTGTCAGTTGATCAGTGCAGCACAACAGCACCCAGCACACATTAATCTTATTGCAACAGGAAAGCTGTTGAAAAGAGTCTCTTCTGCGTAGTGGTTTTCTTCATAAATTATTCCTTGTATTACTCCTGCTTGTTTCTGCTGGCTTGTGTTATTTTCCATCAGAGCACATGTAGAGTCGTAGTGGCGTGTGAGCGTGCCTGTGCGGAACACATTAGTGTGCGTGAGTACACGTGTGTGCAGAAGTCAGTGGAGGTGTGAAAGCATGTGGTGGTGGTTGCCAGGTTGAACGTGTCAGTGGAGGAGGTGCGCTACGAGCTGCTGCTAGGTAAAGTGTGAAGGAGGACGAGGGCGCCTGCCAGAAAACATTTTCACCTTAACTTGTTAACAGCTTATGTGCTCCCAGCTGCTTCACAGCACTAAACACTGGAGCTGGATTAGCTTGGCCTCTGTAGTAAGCAGCCAACAGCTCAGACACACACAACTGTTTGCACACAGGAGGTGGTGTGTCCGGGTGCTCTTGGATTGGGCCGTGTATGCTTGCTGTCTCTGTGGTGGCATGTGTGTTCTCATACAGTACATGCCCACCTAATGTCAAGGTCGTCTTGTAGCCTAAATGAGTCGTGGCCGAGCTCCAGGAACACTGATTGGAAAACGTCTGAGTTGGTCCTTTGCTTTTGTCCGTCTGTGCTGAAAATGGCAACATGACAAGGCCGGGACTGTGTGCTGTGGAAAAAGGGGATGTGACTGGCTTCTATTGAAATCCACTGACACACAAGACAAAACAATCGGCCCATGTTGTCTTCCCCACATGCCAGACAGATGAATTATAGACGTTGCCGGAGATGTTTTATCATGCTTAATTGCCTGCTACCTATGAAGAACGCTTACTGGTGCATAAACCCTGCTAGATGCTCCAAATGTCATTTCACCACTCAGTGAGCCAGAACTAGTTTTAAGTGGGTAGATAACTCATTTAATGAATTTCTCTTAAAGTTCCTTTGTCTGGCCACTGCCCAGCTCTTGTCTGTGCCCTCCCTCTTTAATGTCAAGTTTTGCTGTGAAAAATGTTAACAAGAAAAAAAAATGTTACTGCCATATTTTCAGTTTATTGTTTGTGTGTGAGCACATTATTTTACATAAAAATCTCAACACTTGTCAAATAATAAAATGATATACAGCATCTTAAAAGTCAGGATGTAGTTTGTATTTTACACTTTACTGTTTTAGCTAAAGGAATACTATTCATGTAGTGCAGTAAAAAGATGGTGAATGGTTGCGACATAGTCACTGCTTGTGTTGCGGTATCTGCTTTGTAGGACGGGTGATGAACCAAAACAGTGAAGACTTCAGTTTATAACCAAAATAATTACGCAGAGAGTGGAAGTAAATTCCATATACATCTCTCCTTCATTTAATTTCCTCACATGTATTTGGATCTCTATTCTTCCTGGACTCCACCCAAAACACTGTGAACTGTAGGCTACATCGCATTACATAATCACATAACAATCTTTCGCAACAGTGACCACAACAACAAAAACACAACAACAGTAGCAGTAACATCAAATAAAGGTGGAGAAATAAAACACTTGTTTTGACTTAAAGTTCCTATTATAAGATAGAAAAGTAAGCAACTGTTAAGGTTTAGTTAAGTTACTTCAGTGACATAGATCGGATTATTTGAAGTAGGATTGTATGAGCTGCTAATAGTAAGTGTATTGGGGAGAGCCGGCAAAATTGCAGCATTTTTCATTTTATGTATTTTTACTCAGAGATTTTTTTCACCTACATATATAATATTGTCAGGCAAAGGGCCCACGTACTGTGTGTTTTCTATCATAAACCGACTTAGAGATTTTCAATAAAGAAAACAAGTTGTGAGAAATTAAACTGAAAGTGGACCTGTCCAACGACCATGGCGATATGTCTGTGTTTTAAACATCCAGTGTGTAAGATTTAGTGGCGTCTTGTATCCTTCAGCTCAACCTTCCTTTCCAAGCATGCAGGAGAACCCAGTGTGGCTGTGAAACTAGTGAAAAACGCTGCTTGCTTTGTCCACTCTGGGCAACTTAAACATGGCAGACTCCGTAGAGGAGGAGTATCCTCCTTTGTAGATATAAAAAACTCTCTCTACAGTATGGTAATAAAACAGTTGTTGTTTTCAGGTGATTATACCTCGGTGAAAACATATTTATTATGAATATGAATTTCTTTTCTTACATATTCTACATATAGATCCACCTAAATACACCATGAGTTGGACCTTTCAAGGGCTAGAGTGGATTCACAAAACTGGCAGTGATTCAGTACAGGACATTTGTCAACTCAAAATATAATCTCTTAATTTTTAAAGCCGCAACAATGATTGATTAGTGCATTTGTCTATGCAGAAATTAACTGGCAACTTTGATAATCAATTAATCATTTTTAGTTAATTTTTAAGAGAGACAGCCAAAATCCTGAGCAGAGCCCAACTGATTAATCTGTTGGCTGGTTTTAGCCTGTCTCTGACTAATTGCTATGAGCATATAAACTGGCCGACAGACACAGTTTTATTTTCCAAATAAAGTGCACGGAACGTGTCTTAGTTTAACCAAAATGATGTCTTTGTGCTATTTATCAGCATGTTTTTCCAATGGATTTTGTTACGGTGAGAGTTCCCTCTGCACTCAGTAGCAGAGGCAGTGGTCATCTCTTGACTGTTTGTGACCATTATCCACTAAAAATGAAATATTGCAAAAGATGACATGTTTGATAAGCAAGAAAAGTCATTTCTGGTTGGAGTTTGGTTCATAACGACATAATGGTTCAGAGTGATAGTACAGAGAAAATGTGATTTAACGATTAGAGGGCATCAGAGAGTTGGATTTAGAATGTTTTGCCAGTGACCTCACTTATTGTGTCACCTATACACCAACCTATTATGGATGATAATAAATTCATCAATAGTTAATAATAGCTATATTCACGTAGACATGCCTTGCTGTAGGAAAAATGCTTGAGTCTGAATGTCTGAGTGTCAAAATGCCCCACATAACATTAACCAGACATTTTTCACACTTTTTTTTTTTTTTAGCACAATGCATAGTTATGTCTCACTGTTTTTAAATTCGTCCATATGGTTCCACAATTTGTGCCAATTATTAAATGTTTTTTAAGCTTGGAAAAAATGCTTTGACTAGATCTTTAAAATGGTGTAATTACATAGTTTTCGGCTCGTTATTTAATAACTAAAAAGTTAAGTGTTTACTCTTCAGTGAGCTGAATTTTGGAATAAAACTTTTTAAGATGCAAGATATCCTACCTCCATTACATGTCTTCGTCACAAGTACTTTATAACCACATTCAGCTGATATTATACATGTGCAAAATCAGCTGATTTATATAGGGATATCAAAATTTTCTATTAAAAAAAACCAAAACAGTAAAATCTTCTGCCACCAGTCCATGTCTTTGTCACAAGTGCTTGAACCATATTTGAGGGATCAAAAAAAGTTATGTTTTTTTCTGTAAGTTTTAAAAATTTAATCTGGATCAGAATTTTTTACTCCTCATTATCGTTACCTGCAAAAAATCCATATTAATTGGGCTCTAATCCTCTAAATGATGTCTGAATTTCTTATTTTTTTATTACAATCAATCACATATCTTTGGGTTTTGGACTATGTAAACTTGTGATAGACATTTTATAAACCGAGTAAACGAAAAAAAAAAACGGACAGATGAATCGATAACGAAATAGTAATTTGCTGCAGCCCTTCATGTTTTCTAACAGTTCCTTACTGAAATCGACGGCTCCGAGACGAGTTAGGTTGTTGTGGAAATGCCTTGTGATGACACTGACAACAGTGCATGCACTGTTATAAAATATTTCTCTTTAACCTGATATGACATGTGGCCTCCCAAGCAGAACATGATGGTATGCAGTCAGTGGACGGCAGGTTCAGGCACATTTACCAGTTTGTGTGCAGCCTGATAACAGAATGTAAAAGGTCGGCCCTTATCTCTTCGAACAACATGGGGGAGGAATGAAGGGTCTGTGCTCTGAGCGGGGCAACAGGGCCCACAGGTTCCACACACACATTTTCCCGTTAGTCTGTGTATTCTCTGCCACTTGCTGACAAACACACCAGCTCAACAGACTGGCAGAGGGCTTGTCGTCAGGCCTCGTTTTCGTCCTTGATGCAGACTGAAGTTGCTTCTTAGATTTACTGCAGCAGTTAAAATCCTCTCTTCCCTGTCTGCCTCTTACAGCATCTCTCCTTTAATGCTAATAGGGATTCTCTGTGGTGAAAGCCATTTGTGTGGAAGTGTGTCTGCCTATTATGAATGATGTTATGGGGCCTAATGCACATGTTGTATTCCCGCCTCCCCTGTGGGGAGTCCACTGCCCAGTTTGCATGAGAGACAAAGGGAGGACTCGCTGGAAGTGTTTTCCTGCCGACCTCATTCTGTTTAGAGCTTCATGTGCAGTGTTTTCCGGTGGGGCACGCTCACCACAAACCAAGTATGATTAGACAGCTCAGAGTGGTGTGATGGACCCACACAAACACACACACACTTGCTTTTACACAGCGAGATGAAAAGAGGCACGCCGATGAAGATGCACACACACGAAAAAGTTCTTCCACCCATCAGATAGTAATAAAAAGAGACACTGATGTGATGTGCAGTGGCTGTCCAAGTCAGCACCGATGCAGTAATTAGGGGATCAGGGAGGGAATGCAGTGAGCTATTAAGAGAGAAGAGAAAGAAGAAGTAGATCTGGTAAGTAATTTCAATAAAAATCTTCCAAAAACTAGGGCAGGGTATCGAAATTCAATACTTTTATGGTACCGACCAAACTACCTCAATACTATCAAATATGGAAAAATATCATCAGGTATCGAAATTTGGTATCGAATGACCAAAGAAGTTAATCTCATCAGCATCAGTGAGCCAGTGCACATGCAGCATGCTTGTTGTTCCAAGATCTAATAGTACTGTTGACTGGCTATACACTCGGGTTTTGCAGGAAAAACACCAGATTACTGACAGTAAGTATGTGTAATGTGATCTTTTGTTAAAACAGATTAGATAAAATTGGTATAGAAAAAAGTGTTGAAGTCAAGGTATCAGTATTGGTACCGGTATGGAATTTTTCTTAACAATACCGAGCTCTACCAAAAAACCCACCTGTATAACTCCAAAATAGTGCCTCTGTCTGCAGCACAAAGGAGCCATCATCCGTATTCACTCTCCATTATAAGCCAAACTCTGTTTCCTTTCAGCTAATATCATAAAAAGACTTCCACCTGTAATGCTGCAACTAACACCTCTAGCCCATTTCCCATTCTGCTCCCCCTGACCTTTAATCCAGCCTCCTGATGTCTGCGCACTTACCTGTGAACAGTGAGGAACAAAAAAGAGCAAAGAGTGCAGCACGGATGAGAGCGGCGCGAGAGAAACGGGAAGGTCAAGAGTTTTTACTGCCATCTCTTCCACTGAGCTGTTTTTCAGGCGGCTGGTTTAGAAGCGAGTGACACATCATCTCGCTGCTGGTGGCAAAGCATACAGCCGCTGCTTTATGAGACAAACATATCCCTGGCCCCAGACTCAGCCTAATATAAATTAACGGTGTTTTGTGTTTGGCTGTCTGTTCACCTTGACTTATACCAGGTTCATAAATAGACTTGTTGCAAAAAAAATGCTGCTGGAGAGTAAGAGAAGGCACTGGGACCAGAAAGAGAGATAGATGTCGGGTCCTTTGACAGCAAGTCTTGCGTGAAATGTGGTCTGCTGACTTATTATCATACAGTGCATGTTTACTTCAAGGCCGTCGTCTGACTGGTGATAGAGTTAATGGTAGGAAGTGTGTACACAGAGAAGCGTTATACAGTGATAGATTTTTGAATAAATGGGCCATTTGAATGACGCCCCAATTTCTACTCCATTTTACGTAACAGTTTGCTTTTTCTTTTCTCTTTTTTGACCCTAAAACCATTCTAAACCTCAATTGTACTTTAGTTACGTAATGAAATTTGACTCTAATATATGTTGGAATGGTGTCAAAAGTGTGTAACGGCGTGCTAATACGTCAGACAGTGTTGTCTGCCTCTGATATGAGCGGTTTGTAGAAGTTGTCTATACAAGGCACTTAAAGGATCAGATTAGAGGATCTGTGTATGTTGCCTTGGACTGCAAGCTGTGCACACTAGACCGTATATAACTGCAGTGCTCACCTCTTGAGTTTTCTCATTGATTTTCTACCATCCGGGCAACTATCAGTCCATGTCAGCACACAATGAAAACAACATACAGAGACTTGAGACTAGTTCACTTCAGTGAGTATTTGGTGGCTTTATTTAATTCACAAAAATATGTTATTATGTGGGAATGCAATACAAGCAGGGACTGTTCCAAAAGCTGTCTGTGTCCTTTAAGGATGTTCTGCCGTTTGAGACTCCAGAGTTGGCAACATTCAGTAGCTCATTTACCTAATTTGTTTTGTTATGTCACTCTCAAATTATTATAAGTATTGGAGTGTTCTTCAAACCCAACAAGGGAAGTTTATGTAAAAATTGCAGGAAAGTTTCAACTCTTTCCAAGTTCGTCTAGAACAGAATGTAAAGCAATGACTGCCTGGAAAGTTAATCAGTTTAAAAGGCTGCCAGTAAAGTAAAGCATATCGAATTTGAGCTTCATTCAATTCAGTTGACCTAAAGGGCCACAATGCCTTGTTGTTATTGGCACAGTTTGTAGCAATAAGCCTCCATTTCAATTATCACATAGATACAGAACAACAGACACAATTTACAGTCAAATATCCAATGAAACATCAAAAATAATGCACAAGACTTTGGCCCACATGAGATATAATTGATTTCCTGATATTAGCCGTCAATGCAGTATTTTTTTCAAGTATTGGGGGAGTGTGTCGACAGGCGGAGCAGGTCAAGAGGTCAATGCTGCATACTGGCGAGGAATTGAAAGTGCAGATGAACAGCTGTCCAGATGATTGATAGAACTGACGGAAGAGGGATGAGGAAGAGGAAGAGGAGAGGGAGGGAAACATGTTGATCTGCATTTCATACCTGTTGGGATGAAGGAGAGGGGAGATCAGTCCAGCTGACGAGGGGAAGGATTTATGATCTCATCAGCGTTGATGGATGGATGTTACCTGCAGTGTGTGATCGTTTTCTGCTGCTGCTCATATCTGATATTTGATACTCGAACAGCGGCGGGCACAGGAAAACACTCACTGTGATGAAAGCCACCAATGGTCAAAAATGTGATTTACCCCCCCCCCAGCAGACAGGAAATGTGTCTTCAAACATTGGCTGGATTCCCAGCAGTGGCACGTGTGTCGAGGCTGTGAGCGTTTATCTCTCTTATGAATTATACTCTTTGCTTTGCTGATATTTAAGAGCCTCTGATCAGCAGTTCGCAGGTAGACTCGGCGAGCTGTCCGACCGAGAGAGGGAGAGATGGGGCAGCACAACGGAGCGCTGTTTGCCTCACTGAGGGGAGCGCGCTGAGTCAGCGGGCTCCTGGAGGCCGCCGTCCATTTGTTAAGCGGCCTGTCACTTCCACTGCTTTTGCTGTGGATCCTGCGGGTAGTTTATGTATTGATTTAACAGGGAGGCTTTCTCCATTTTTTAATATAAATGATGGCTCACTTGGCTCAATGCACTGAAGCCAGTCGTAGCCGTGTGTGTCGGCCTCCATCAGCAGTCAGAGCACAGGGGTTGCAGGTAAAAGAGCTCAGGGTAACAATAATAGCACTTTAATACGCTAAATCCACCTCCGCCTCACATCTTAAAGCTGACATTCTGTAGAGGAAATAAGAGTTCTTTATGTGGAGGAAGATACAAGTTTGATGGAATCAGCTATATTTGTGTGATTTTCAGCTGTGTCTCGATATAGTTTTACTGCTCCACTTTTTCCCTTCTCATAAATCCTGCTACATCAAAACACAAAGCTCCTGGGATCCAGCTGCAGATCAGAGCTCCCAAACATAACTTCTCTGTTGGATCCCGGAGCGAGCTGTGCCGCTTCAGAGAAGAAAATCCACGAGTCCCACATGTGCAGACTTATTCAGTGCTTTATAAAGGGAAATGTCACAGAATTTCTTTTGTGAAATATTTTGCTCTTGTAAGCTCTTAGACAGTTTAGACATGTCAGATATAAAAAAAAATTAGCCGCTGCGGTTTTGGACATAAATTGCCAGTTTTTGGGTCCAGAAGGGAATTGAAGCCTCTAATCAGATTTCTGTCGTTCTGTGGAGAGTTGGCTGTTCTTCTTCCTCTCTTGCTCTTGCTCACTAAAATCAGCTTAGACGGGAAAATATTCCTCAATAAAAAGTTGACTTCTTGCTGTGCAACAGTGAAGAGTTTGACACTTCTGTTCTTATTTGCGTCTCCACAGTGAGAACTGAATGAAAAGGAGAGATGAATATGAGAGCACCGAGGATATGGGTGAATGCAGATGTATAATAAAGTCATTTGGATGCAAGTCATTTTGTGCATTAGTGTAAACTCTCAGATTAAAAAATAAGTTTTTCATTTAATACTGTTTATGCTTTTAATGTCCCCTCTCCAAGACCAGAATAATAAGATTCCTGCATTTGTGTTTATTCTCATTAGGGGGGCAGTAAGTAATGACTTTAATAAGAGTAGTGGCTCCTAGCTGACCGCTTTTCCTTTAAAACACCATTATACTCCCATTTTAAACCAGAAAAAACTTATTTAAGCAATAAGTGGATCAAGCTCTTAGATTCATAGGAGTTGTTGCTCATTTATACACTAATTTTCAAATTAAAGAAAGCACACTTCCTGGTTTGACACAAGCTGCACTTATTATTATTCATCAGTTTGCCCAGCATGCTAAAGCCATTTACAGAAGTGAGCATAATTAGTGACCTACTGTGTAACGATAAACTGTCATCATGGAAGATGAAGCAGCTCAGCAGCATGTTGTTGTCCAGTTACATCATTCTCTCCTCGAGCCTCCATAGGCCACGCTGAGCTCCTTAACATGCAACAGATGCTCTTTCTGACATGATGGTGATACTCTCTCAGTCTGATGCAACTGTGACCCAGGCCTGGTAACTCTCCTATTAGCCCCACAGAGGTCTGCTTTCTTCTTGATTTGTGTGAAAAAGAAGACTAATTTAACGGTTCACTCCTCCACCTAGAGATAAAACCTTAGAGGTGTGGTTGCAGAGGTGAGGAGACTCGAGTAACATGACCTGACATTAGAGGGCAGTAAAGCCTTTACCCAATGGATCCGTTTTTTTTTTTTTTTGTGCGAATAAGCTGCCCAAAAAATATTTTTCAAACTGCTGATAGGGCATGAGTATTTTCACACATAATGCAACCATCATGCTGCGAAAAAGCGACCCTTTTATTTTTCGGATCGAGGTTGATTTTTCCAAACTTTCGCCCTGTCAACAAATGCATCAACCAATCACGATGGTTGTATGGAGCAGACATCACGTCCGTATCCCACAAGAACAACATCAACAAAAATGGCTGACCGCTCATTATCTGTGTCTCTCAACACCAAGCGTTGTTTGACAAGAGACATGCAGATTATAAAGAAAACGATCTTAACGACAACAAATGGCAGAGTCTCACCAATCAGTTGAGCAATGCAAATCAAGAGTAATGTTATCTTGTGTAGTTTTCTTTTGAATGAGGTAACATTAGCTAAGTATGGGATAATGTCGAGTCATTGTTGCGAAAAGAACCCTGACGGGGTGATGCTGCAGTTCAACGAAACTCTTCCAAACACTCCACACATGCAAAACTCACCGCTCCTTCACTCATGTTCGCTTTATCACACTCTCTTAAAGGAGCCACACTGCTCTTGCAACAGTCGGCCACATGTGTGTCCATTTTTTCCTCTTCGGAGTAAGCTGTCCAAACTTTTTTTTTGCAAATTCGTATTTCCGTGTTTCTGTCATAAATTCATGTTGCTGCCACTGTCGTGTGAAGAGTTTTGATCTGAAGAATACGCATTCAAACAATTTACATTTTCGTGTTGTTCATTCGTCACGCACCCGCTGTATTAATTTATTAAAACATCACGATTAACTTGTGAATTACGTGAATAAAAAGTATTTCTGGTAAGAAACAGGTACCTTTTCATTTTCCTTTTTTAAAATCATACTTCTACTCTTTACTTGATGTTTGAGTAAGCAATCTACTTTTTTACTTCACTACATTTTATGAATAACTTCATTACATTTAATCTGCTTTAAGTGTGAGGATTGAGTGTGTGTGTTTATATGGGGGAGATGTGTGTGCAAGGAACACCTTTTACTGCAGTTTCACCGTTTCCAAGTGGCCTCATGTAAAAGATGCACCACCTCTCTTTAGACCACGATGCAGCGATGACAGAGCAAAACCCAGAAGATCCCTGAACACATCTGTCCACACCTGTATACCAAATTCTAAAATGCAGCAGAGCAACAGTTAGACTACTGAAGTGCTTGCTGTGAATCCTGAAAACAATGATCTCTTCTTTTAAAATCTCCTTAACTTGCAGACAAATGAAAGTAATTAGAACACAAGCGACTGTAGGTGAAAATGTAGTGAACTAGCCGACAGTAGCGAAGTTAATTTTTCATGTGTTCATGTGTTTCATCTTCCCTCTTTGATGTTATGCAAATGACTCTATCTTTTGGCTTTAATGGTCTGTTGGGCTTTTAAACAGAAAAATATAAATGGAACATAATTTATTCATAACATTTAATTTTAAATTATTATTAAAATGAAAAGTAAGTTGTACTTCTAGTAATTAATTAACCAGGTACTTTTTTACTTTTACTTTAATCAATTTTTATGGGAATTTTTGTATTTTTACTTAAGTATTGACTTTCTGTTCTCTATCCATCACTAGACTTTAGTCAGACTGTGACTTGGTATCAAAGTCTGGAGACTTGCCTTAGACTTGAGACACATGACTTGAAAGAACTTAATTTAAAAAAAAAATTGAATAGCTGCATTTCTTCTATATATTGAGAAATTACATTATAATCATAATTCTGTGGCTTCACTCTTCATTGTTGTTCATGCAGAAGACCTATTATTGATTGTCGCAAAGTGTGAAATGAATAAATTTTATAAAGTATAAGCAGGCTGCAACAACAACTCCGATTAAGGTGTTAAATTCTATAATTTTGAACTTCTCTAAGTGTTGCTATGTAGCTATACGTTCATTTCAGGAGGTCAGGAAGTTTCTGTAATCTGAGCTTAACATGGACCAGTCTGACTGATGAAATGAAGCAGAGTGGGGGAGGCAGATATAGTAGCATTTCCAGTTGCTACAGTACAGTTTTTATGAATTATGAAATGTGCACTTGGGACCACTGTTAGTGCAGATCATGCATAAATGCAGGAGCAAGCTGGGCTGGCTTAGTTTTTGAGGGTGCGAGTGTGTGAAAGCTGAAGGACGGCCTCCAGTCGAGCCCTCACGCTCTCCTAAACTCCTGTGCAGGTGGAGGAGGCTGGGCCTGTGACTCACCTCTGTTCCTCTCTTTGTTAGAATTTAGCCATAATAAAAGCCGATATTTTTAACTGGAAGAATGTCTGTATTTTAATTGAGTGCCGTTCTGCTAGAGCTATTAATATTACATCCAAATTCTGAAAAACTTCTAGAGTAAATTTGCCCTTTTTTCCTGTCATCTGGGAGTAGTCACCCACTTCGAACAGGATTGTAGAAAGAAGCTCACTTGTTAGAAGATGCTCTCCTCTACAAATCACTAATTAAATCATTTGCACACAGTTTTCAGACTAATTAATTTTCAGACTCTTCAACTCATCTCTGCCTTTTAAACAACATAATAGAGTTTATTGATCCTAACTTCTTGTAATGAAGTGTAATGAGTTTGATGGTCAGCAGACAAACACAGCATGTCTGAAAGTCCTGTTATTTAAGTCTGATTTAACTTGTACATTATTAGCTTTCTGTCAGGCTACAAATCATGTTTTAATCCCCATCCACAGTCTGAGAGCTGATTTGTTCATCTTAGATGAAGTTATCTTAATAGTCTACCAGTGCACTCTGTGAAATAGCTTCCCAGCATGCACTGCACCCACATTGCTGGTAATCAATGGGGTATAATTTAAGTGAATGTGAATGACGATGGGTCCACAATGGATGATGTCCTGATAAATGGGAGGAAGAGAAACTTGGAAGTGATAATCATAATCAAGCTGAAACTAATAATTCTCCTGGTGCTGTGGAAACCTTGTATATTTTAGAATATCTGCTAACTGCAAAGGCTTATCATAGCCTATACACTACACATTTGTTCTCTTGAAAGTAAACTTGCTAAAATTTCCCAAAAGTTAGCTTCAAAGAAATAGTTTGACATTTTTGGGAAGAGTTAAAAAATTCATACCACTCTCATGTCTGTAACATAGGCCTATACGTGCAGGTGGTTAGCATAGATTAGCACAAAGCCCTGGAAGAAAGAGCCTAGCCCTACCCAAACAAAATCTCTGGTAAACAGATAATTAAGTGAAAGCTGGGGTAGGCATTTTATTTTTGGTGTCATCAGGCAAAAAATCCATGTGCGTCTAAGATTATTGTTATTCAGATGGTTTGAAAGAACACTAGACTTTGTACCTCTTCTAAGCTCTGATTTCAGGCTTTAGAAAATGAAGACTCCACTTTTCGGGAAATCATTTTCAGACAGCATGTGTTCCCATTGGCTGCTCTTGGCTGTGCTTCTTAGCAACAGGTGACGTCGTTAAGGTAACCAGATTTCTGAAATGAAAACTGGGGACATTTCCAGCTTGGCGGACAAAAATGATTGAATATTATCATAATGAGATAAAAAATTGAGGAAAATTACGGTTTTGTGTATTTTGAGAAAGGTTTATTGCAGAGAAGTGAGGCCAGTGAGTGCCTCACACCTGTATTCTTCTTAACGGCTCACTGTACTGGCTGCAAAAAGGAGTCGGATTTTGAGAAAATGAGAAAGTGTCTGTGATAAAGTAACCCTACTGATTTATGACTCATTGAATTTTCCTAATTAGTTTATGGTCAAGGTTGCTAGTTTCGAGTCTTCTTCAATACAGTATCATGTTCATTCTCTCTTTCTTCCCTCCTCCTTTCCTTCACTTAACTTTTTACCTCACTCTTTCACACTCTCTTTGCTTGACTTAACTTTTCTTTCTACTCTGTTAATTTTTCTTTCCCTCTTTCCTCTCTTGCTCTTTCCTGCTGTCTCCTTCACTCTTCTCTCTATCAATCAGTCTTCAT
>JAQFJA010000006.1:6113476-6124151 GCA_029874485.1 Naso brachycentron
GCTGAGCCACATTGTAAAATACTGTACTACTATCACATGGTAAACTTTACAGTAAACTAATTTACAGCCACACCAACGATAGTAATATAGAAACAGTAAAATAGGTCTCCAGTTGGTCAACAGACGGTCTGCTTCAACTGGAAAACATTATTTAATGGAGTTTTAGCTATTTGTGCCTCAACAACAGAGGGGAAGCAGTCTGCTCCATTGCTCTGTCACAGTTGGACTCACAATAAACCTGCTTTGGTGTTTTCTTGCAACGTTAACAGCAGCACGACCAGCCGCCGCAACAACCATTGCTCTAGTCTGTGCACAACCATAATCATAGCTGCAGCATGTATATCACTTTGGGTTTTTGTTGTTGTTGTTTTTTTACGGTTAAAAGCTGGGACAGCTCTAGCTGGGGACAGGGATTGTCACCAAAAATCGGGGATGCTTACCTTATGCTACGAGCTGACTGGCTGTTGAAACAAGTGACGTGCTGTATGTTCTAAAACTGGCTTTTGGTGACAAGCTGAGTAGCAGGCAACACTGTCGACTCAAGTTGAGCTGAGACCACCAATTTACTCCGCTGCAACTTTTCTTGCAACTGTTTCGTCTAGTCATGAATCTTTGTTGTGAGCTGGCCTTGCAAGAAAGGGGGGTTGCTTCCTTAGGGGTCTCATGCTACAGTTAGCTTGATTTCCAGACATTGCCTACCCCAGCTTTAATGTTTGAACACAACAAAATGTGTAAATTACTGATTTGTGATGTGTTGGTGGGCAGACTTTGCTCCCTTTTAGAAAAATCAGCTTACTTGTTTTCTGGTGTTATGCTAAGATAAGATAAGCTAACCTGTTTCTTGTGGCATCTCAATATTCACAAGAGAATTCTTCTTAAATATAAAATTTCTTTTAGAAAGTGATAAAGCCTATTTTTACTGTCAGTTTAGCAATCAATTATTTATTTATTTTTAAAAATACAGCTAATATGACAAATTAAAAGGTGCTTTTATTTTTAAGTGTAGTTTACTATTTTATGATGTAACACAATCTCTTTACTAATGAAAATTAAAAGGTGATAATTACGCTTATTTCACAACAGATTATTGTGGGAAATAATTCAATGTTTTTTTTTAATCATGATGTTATTTGTATCAGTAAAGGAGTTCATAGGAGGTTCAACCAAACATCTGGGTCACAATTCAGCTAACTGTCAGCAAGCGTTTACTGGACGTTTTTGGCTTACGGCTTTCTGCAGAGTTACAGATAAGTTTTAAGACTGCTTCAAAGAAAAGAGAAACCAGCACTCAAAGTTTCCAGCTACTCACCCACTAAAAACTGGCTACAAGCAGTGCTTTGACACAAGTCCCAAATCTGTGCCAATGCTGCATTCTCTTTACCCCTCAGACTGTAAAAGTGACAGTTTGCGTGTGCTTTGCACCTCAGTTGTGGCAGTTTGAGTTGGTGGGCTGATGCTTTCTAAGTCATGTTATTTACCTATATAAAGAACAAAGTTGAATAAACAGGTGGAAAAGAAGTCTACAGATGGAGCCTTACTGTATGTGGGCTGCAATGTTATTTTGCCAGCGTGAGAGAGCACAGTACTGTATTTCTTTTACACTCCGAAAAGGCAAAGTGCTCCTCCCTCTCTCCCACATCTTCTCTACATTTCTTTACACTCTCCCATCGACCATCTTGTACTCTTCTCTTAGTTCTCTCCTCTTCACTGCTGTGGTGTTTGATGTGATCCCTGATCAATCATAACTTCGGCATTGGACTTCTTTGTGCACCAGTTACACTCTGCTGTTTGTTAAGATGCCAGACATAGATTTATATTAATGATCAAACATGCTGATTAACAGTTATTACTTGTTTCTTTCATCTCTTTTATCCCCCCCTTAATTTATTCAGCAATTCATTCCAAATTTTAACAGCATGGTTTTCATCCATTTCTTATTAGCATCTGCTTCCAAAGCCAAGAGACAAAACAAGACAAATTCCGTGGCTGGTGTCTTTTGAAGAGACTCGGGGGGGAAAGAAGTGGAGGGGGAGGAGGCGAGGTCAGACACAAAAGTATCAGTTGCGCTATAATTCAATTACAGCATCTATTGAGAGAGAAGAAAAAGGGGGAACTTTGCCTGGGGTTGCTCTCTTTTGACTCCCCATCAGCCCCCACCACCAGCAACCTATTATAGGAGCTGAATAAAAAGCTCTGGCACAGCTCTGAGGATGTCATCATTAAAGAAGGCTGTGAGGGATTCCATACATTTCAAACCAGCCATTTGATCCTCCTATCTGATCTGATCGGCTTTTGTGATCTATTATGAACAAGGGTGGGATGGAGGGGAGCGAGAAGAGGCGTTATTAAGAAGTTTCAGGTTAGAGTCTGAACGCACAACAACATGTGCAGCCCATCCATTCCTCGCCCTCCTTTTGCAGCATTTAATTGAGAGAGCGCTGAGGAGAAAAGAAGCAAGAGAGAAAGCTTGCATCATTGCACGCTATTTGAACCCCTTCCCTGAAGGTATATGATAACTCCTATCTAATGTTGTAGTGTGGAGGTGCATGGCGGGAGGAGGTGGTGTCAGGATGAAGATAGGAGTTTGTGTGTAACAGATCTCTGTGAACGCTTGGCTCTGGTCATGGAGATGCAGCTCTGCAGGGAACACTGGGACTCGGCCGTAAGGTGCTGTTTGAGTGTTTGTGTGTGGGCAGGTGGTGCTCAGCACTACCAGATGGACACTTGATCACTAATAATAATACAATTACTGATTATTCCATTAAGGAGAGCTTTTGTGCAAGCCCTCATCATACCTCAGTGAATCAAAGAGGGAATTTACTTGTCTCTTTATGTTTCTCCAGCTTTTTATTTTCACTGTTTGCCTGATGTGAATCAATGGGACTGCCGTGCTTCATGTAGTTTTGAAAAGGAGGTCTTTTTTCTCAGAACAATGGGCCTAAAATAGAAGCTTTTCTCTGTGCCCTATAGCCCTTTATACGAACCGTTGTCTGTACTACTTTACCTGAGGGTTTCATAAAGATGATTCTCCTTTGGGATGACACCGGCATGCATCTATTTCCTCTTCCTGCACCGCAGCTTGTGTGAAATAGGAACCGTGGTTTATGTGTTTCTGGTACCAGGGCTGCCTGGAGATTTTTGGCAGCTTGGCAGGTACCTGAGGCAGTTCATTTTTATACAACTTCTATTCATAGACTGAAATAAATCAGTTTTTAAGAAGACATGACAAAGCTATGGCTTTTATTGTGCAAAAAAAAAAAAAAAAATTAAATAGTTACAACTTAATCTATCTGGAGTAATTGTAGGTCTCATTTTTACTTCTGCTTGTGTGAATGCATACTGAAACATTGGAATCTTCGAGCATCACTGACATGCAGCGTGTAATGCTTCAGCATGTCCTTCTGATCGCTGTGTTATTATTTTTGGCTGCATAGTTCATCCAGTCAAATGTTGAGCAGGTTTAAAACAAACTTCAATGAATCCTCTGGGGAAACTACAGAAAATCACAATAGCAGCAAAATGAGAGTAGACTGGGAAAAATGAGAAATGATAAGGACTGAAACTGCATTATTACCTGGTTGTGTAGAATTTGGCAGTCGCAGATATTTGATATCAGCTGTCACCGTTCAGGTTCACATATAAATGGAATGTGACCGTCCATATACAGGAGACATTGCACGCCACTATCAGTGTAAACAAAGTTAGTGAATAGTCCATAGTGACAGGTCATAGTGCAGCTTTGGCTCATTGCTCAACAATAATTTAGGTTTATCCATCACACCAGAGTCCAGACGTGAAGTCTCTTTGGTCTCCAGGTGTTGCAGCAGCTGCAGGCAGCGGCCTGGCAGGGAGGCAGCTGCCTGCAGCTCGGAACAAAATGGAACAAGGCCAGCTACAACTGGAGTGCTGAGGGCATGTCTGGATTCAGCTGCTAAGATTGTTTTTGTTTACTTTTTATTGAATTCCACTACATAGCAGTTGCAATAACCCCTCTGGACACCCCACAACAACCTGACACTCCTACGCTGGAGTTAAACAACCTGGCCCTGTTTTTTTTGTGTGTGTGTGTCAGATACATTGAATAAATTTAATTAAACTCAACTTTCACCAGGAACGTAGATCATGTAGGTTCAATACAATCTAAATGAATAAATATCTTGTTACTTGATTTTTACACTGAACCCCTCGACGAGACCAGGGGCTGTTTTCATTAAGGATCTTGTCGCGGGAGTCTCTTGCCATGAGTGTTACGTTATGAACTATTATAACTCCAAAGCTGAGAGAGAGTCGACACTCTTATTATAGATGTTTTATGAGTGAACTGACTCACACCAGTGACTTGTGGACAGGTGACCAGTCTGCATCATTTTAATGTAAAAGGAAATATTTATCTATAAGCAGGGGGATGATGTACAGATTAAATTAAACTGAATGAAATGAAGCAAAGTTAAACACGGATAAATATCGACTTTTTAGTGAAGTTAGTAGTCATGGTTTGATGGGTATTTGTGACAGATAGCAGAGATATTCAAAGTTCATCTGCGCTGCAAACTGCATTTCCAAAGTAACAGTAATGAAGAGTTGTGCAAAACCATCACTGACTTACTGACATGCCATTATTCATTATTGTTGCATTTTTCTGTATTATAGCTGCTTTACCTGCAGCAACTGATGGATGATGAACATGTCTTAGTGATGCAGAATTGCATGAAACACCCCTGAAATGCTCTGACAGATGAGGAAACACCCATTAAGAGCTCTTGTTTCATACCGGCGCAAAGCCGGTCTAAGCGCAGGTTGAACCCTACCGGTAATTTACAAATTTAAGTTACAGCGCAACTGGCAGGCCAATTGCCTGCACCAAGTTGCTATTTTTGTGGACCGACATGAACCCAACTGCGATGAGCTGGGTGGAACAACACAACAAAGGGTGTGTTGCTAAGGATGCACTGGTGCATTGCAATTTTAGTGTCATTTTTGAGGTGAACTTCCACCTCTGACAGTCCAAATCAGGTCTAAGTGGAGCGCAGCCAGCGGAGCGTTTTTTTGGCTTTAGTGGTCAAGAGTGCACATAAACAGACCTATCCGAACTCCCACAGGTTTGGTGAATGTCATCCTTGTGTCATTCCACTTACAAAAAAAATCAAAACATTACTTTTGAATGCAACGTTCTATTTCAGATAATTGTATTGAATCGGATGTGGATCAGGCCATAGGCGGACTTGTAGTATAGAGAAAATTAAGTGATTACAAGCCTGAACTTCCCAGACAAGTATGTTTGTTTCCTCCTGCATAAAGTTTGGCTGGCACCTGTCTGCTCCTTCTTTACGAAATTCACAATACGGTGTGTCACAATGTTCTTCAAAGGAATGAGAGGAGCTGATCTGATTGGCCGTGATTGAAACAGCTGTGACACACCTTCTGATTGTCTATTCCTCCTACTTTACCACTGCGCCAAGCTGCGTTGCAGATGTGCCTGCGTTTATGTTCACCAAATTACCCCAAAATTTTGCCACACTTACTTGCACTCCCTGCGCTGAGACTGACAAAAAAGAGCCCTGTGTACAGTTTATTCATATGAAGAGAAACAATGACTCTTCCTGACAATATGGAGCAAAGAGGCCTTGGCTTTGGGTCTGGATGAGTGAAGTCTGGAAGATAACATCAGTATGTTCAACCACACTAAACTTTCTGTTTTTGGATGCAGACACAAAAAGCCCACAATGTTTGGTTGGTAATCAGAGTCCGTTTGACAGAAGTTGGAGTAAGAACCGAAATGACAGATTGCACGGCCTCTGGTGACTCCAAACCAACTTCCTGCCTTGAACTGTGGTCCAAGTCAAACATCCGTGCACACCACGTATTGTGCATGTCTCACAGTACAGAGTGGAATAAAAAACTGCGTGTTTCCGTTTCTCTGATGCCTTTTTGGGGTGTTCCCTGCATGGGCTCATATTTTGCATTTCTCCCACTTTATTCAACTGTCACTGTGTGTGTGAAAGCCACAGTGTGACTGTTGGAGAAACTCCCAGCATGTTTTCCTTTGACATGATAGCGAAGAGTCAACACCACATTAAAGCATTGCTTTGCAGCAGGGAGCATCCTGTGCGTGCCTGACAGAAAACATTGGATGTCTGATTATAATGAGGCTCATTCTGTGTTTCTTGGCTCTTATTGGGCAAAAAGATTAGAGATATTGACAGTGATACTATACAGTAAAGTGGCTGTGGTCAAAGATATTATATCACAATTCAGAGCCCAAGCAAACTAGAAGATCATCATCAGCAGCAGCAAAATATGCCTAAAACTCTTCTAGGTAGTAGTTATTCTGTACTCTTTGTGTGACAGAACATGCATCAGGATTAAAGTCTCATGGTGTTAAAAGAAAAAAAAAGTCAGCTCATTTAATGAGATTAATGCAGGAAGTTGGCTCTTTTAGATATTAGTTAAGGAAATGTGCTGAAATGCAAAATCAGACCCCTGGAGCACAAGCTTTAAATTATTCCAGTATTACATTTTTAAATTATTAATTTTAATGTCATTATTTAGATAAATTCTTCACGTCTCCAACTACATAATGACATTAAAGCTGGCACTTGATTCCATATGCCCACACGTCCTTTAGGAAGTCACAGAGTTTTTCTATCTGACTCACAGTTGAGCAAAGTTGCTGCAGAGCCGAGAAGAGCACAACTAACAAGCCTATCGCATTCACGCAATTAGTTTTAAAACTGGCATTTTCTCCATCTGTGTATCAGACATCACAGCGGAGCGACAAATTGTTGAAATTGCAGAGGACTTGGAGCTGAAATCAGCGCAAGGATTGCCCTTTCAAAATATTGAAACCAGCTTTTAGAAAAGATGTGTTGCCTCTAGTGTAAGTCAGCCTGTGAAGGGAGTGTGTGTCTTTCTTGCAGAATGCAGGCCAAAATCTCTTTTTCTATTTGGAAAAACATCTCCTAAAGTGTATTCTTTCTTGTTCCTGAAGAACAAATTACAGACGCTGGCCTCAGGCGCGAAATGATATAAGACTGTGTCTTAAACACTATGTTTCGAAGATTAACCAGAGGCGGTCGACAGCTCAGCCATCTTGTGTTCCATAATGTTTTGGTCACCTTATTGTTGAAGGCAAACCCACACATCACCCTTTATTCATGTTTTGTTCCCCACTTTTACTCCCCATTCAATTATTTATTCTTCTTCAACCAGCTGACATGTGATCATGCCAGCAAGACAGAATAAATATTGATGAGAGACTCTTACTGGCTCTGTAGTGCACGACCGTCGGTAAACTATTTGAAGGCTTTTCCCTCCTTTGGTGACTCTTCACGGCCATCTGAAGGCAGCGGGTATCTGTAAACATATGAACTGCTTTTGTCTTGCTTTTACAAACACATATAGTTATTATTTATTCAAATGCATGTGTATTTTCTATGGAGGTTTTGCACATGATAAGATTGCATATGTGCATACATGAATTTTTTATTGTTAGTATGTAAATCAACTGCTTGCTGATCTTGTTGTTGTAAGAACAGAAAATACTGTATTTCTTCTTATGACTTGAATTCTCTGAATATTGTTTTTTTCTAACTAGTTTGTAGTTTTTCCATGAAGTTATGATGATCTGTATCAGCTGGTCATTTGTTGGCTTTTGTTTAATAGGAGTCAAACCCACAAATGTCTTAGTACATAAAAGCATAAAGCTGAACAGTTGTTTCCTTCTGCTGCTCATTTAACCTGTTGCATACCAGACTGCAAGTAATGACTTCATTTGATATTTTGTGATTTGCGGGGAGGCGCCTCTTGAATTCTGCATTTTTAGAATGATGTTACACTGTCAAGGCACAATTATCCATGGCACCAACCAGCATCAGACTACTGCAAAATGACACCAAAAATATCTGTTTATTTTTACATCATACTTTGTTTTTAAGTCATTTTTCTACAATTTTTACTGCAAATCAACAGATGTGTTAAGGACAAATATAATAAAAACAGTTTATGTAAGAAAGTGTAGATCAGTTGAAACGTATCTCCCATCCCAAAAAACACCAGGTAACCATAGCAGCATCTGTGCATATCCCTATTTTAGTAACACTAGCTAAATTGTCATTGTAAGTTAAACATTTTCAATTAAAATACATCTAGATGTGTGGCTGTGATGACCAAAATCATGTGATAGATGTCATTGTTCGGGTTAAAGCTTATTGTGGTGCTCCTTATTTATCTGTCAAACATTTTGCAGATCATGTTACAGGATGCAGGTTAAAGAGGCAACTATTTAATTCTCAGATTGTCAGTAGTGTTTTGCACGTATGCGTTTTGTATATGAAACAGTTAAAGCAAATAGAATCAATCTTCGATAATACTTTCATAAATAAAAACCTTTTAAAAAGATCAGGAATGAATGGATCGTTGTCATGACAAATACTCAGTAACCAGAACCATAAATTTAACTTAACAATTCTTTATTTATATATATTCTTATTTAATTCCCTACATGTCCAGAAAAAAGAAAAAAATGAACTCTGAGGAAACCTTACAAGATTCCCAGTGTCAGTGTCTCAGGACGGGGAGAGCTTAAAATTAGAGCTGAAAAATCTTTTAACAACCTGGAGATGAATTTACTAGGTTTTTTTTGTTTCACTGATGTCTAAGAGCTTCTGAGGAGTTCCCGATCCAAACTGTGCCAAACTGTCAATTACATGAATCCATCTGAAAGCATCAAAAACTTTTCTGTCACACAGTAACCAATATGTGTTTTTCATGTGTTTGGAAATACACTCTCGTCTGTGTGGGATTTTGTTTTATTGTGTTACAGTTCTTATAGCCTAACAACACAGAGTAATATGAATCCCCCTCTGAACATATATCTGTTTGTATGGGAACATTGAGTGACTCTGTATGTGCGTCACTGTGTGTGCATGTGTGTGTGTTGGAGTGGGAACGGCAAGCGCTCCCATGTCCTCCTAAGTGCTTCTGAATGTCACATCCTATCTGCAGCCTGTCCCCGAGGCACAAATGGACACTCCATCCACTTGTCAGGTGATTAATCTCCGCTCCCTCCTCGCCCTCATCTCTTCTCCATCTCGCATTCACTCTTCACACACAGCTTTGTCAGCCATTCAGAGGACCGTCACACACACATGTGCGCACTTAACTGTACTACGTTGCCTTTCCCACTCTCCTCCCGCCGAGGATCAATGAGGAAGACGGATGTATTATTCAGCACATTAATTTAGAGGTGGGGGGCGTTTTTTGTATTAGTGCTCTGGCAGGATTATGAGTGTTTCCCTGAAAGATAATCAAGTTGAGCGACAAGCAAAGAGAGAAAAAGTGAAGGGGACAGGGAACAGTTGATAGAAAGTGGACTGGACAGGGAAAATCTGATGCCTTGTGTGAGGTGGAGGGAGCAGAAACGCCTCACCTCTGGCTCTGGGAAGCTGTGTTTTGGTGCTAATGGGCTTCCAGAGGCAGAACATGTCAAGGCTGATGCTTTAGTGTGACCACTGGGCTCTCACACCGCTGAATGCTGATTCGAGAGGGGATGGCTGAGGCGGGCTCGCAGAGGGTGAGACGGCAGTGGCGTGCGGATGGCATAGCCTACTTGTGCACATTAAAATCACACTCACACACACACTGAGAGCCGTCGAGCGATATGGCAAACTCGTCACGTCTGCTTATCGGCGGATCTGCAGTGCTCTCGCTTCACCTCTTGTCCTCCATAAAGAAGAGGCATTGGATTGTGAAGTGGTGGGGTTATTTCTGTCAAGGGCCGGCGCCGAGCATTAACTGTCTCCTGTAGCTGGCACTTCTGAAGAGCAAAAAAGCTGCATTTTCCAAAGCCGGTCCTGCATTGAAACATTTAGCCATTCAGCCCGGGCTTGAAAAGGCAAAGTGAGTATAATGCGACATGCTTGGCCATCTCCGTCTTGTAACTCCCAGTTGAGCAGACAATGAAATTTCATTGGTCCGTGCAGTGTAATCCCCGACTTCCTTAATGTAATTGGAAATCAAAGAGTCCCCTTTTGTCCCTTTATTACTCAATGCAGCTGGATGGAGTTTTTTTGCAATGGTGTAGTTATTGGTCTCCAACTAGCTCAGGACATGGACCATTTATTGTGGGAAACCAATAAAAGTTTCTTTATGGTGGAGTCAGGTAGTCTTACATGTGTATCAGAGCCCGTAGCGCTTGGTTTTATCAGCACTGTAGCACTTGTAAGCCTATATTAAGAGCTTCTCTGGCTGCTTAGTACTATAGTGGGATTAAATGTTGCTCAAGGGTCAAGTCTGCCAGGTATTGCCTGTATTCATTATGGTTGTGATGTAAAAGTTGTACTTTTATGCCTCGGCATACCATAAGTCACAATGTCCAGAGATGATTACCTTCCAAATTAAGTTTTCAAAATCCAGTGAAGCAAATGACAAAGAGATTAACACAAGACTGCCTGTCTCATTATATTTTTTGCTAAATGAAAACTTTTATTTCATTCCTCCACAATTTTCACTCTCACTCCTCCCTTTTCCTCTCCAGGTCCAGCTGTTGCAGTTGCAAAACTGGTTATTAACACCATAATTACAATCTATTTAGGAAGCATCAACGAGAGGACTGTTGCTGTTAGCAGCTCATTTTCTACTAAATTAACTTGTGCTCAGAGCAACATATGTACATTTG
>JAQFJA010000006.1:6178331-6191342 GCA_029874485.1 Naso brachycentron
CAGAATACCTTGCAGCTTTACAACTCAAAGACCCCATTTCTATACAGTTTATGTTGCTCAAGAAACATCTAAGACATTGTCAGGCATATAGGGTTTTGTTCAATCAATTTTAATTATACTCTGGTTATGAAATGTTAACCCTGAAAATTTGTATTCTTATTTCCTTTCTTTTTTTAAAAATCTTAGTATTTCTTTATTAAACTTTCCAAAACTAATTTTGTTGATTCCTTTCTGGCCCCCAAAACAAGTTTTGAACAAAACACACGGCATTCTTTTAACTTTTAAGTTGATTTGGTGATCTTAACACAACAATACGACAGCGGAAGAGCAGCATTAGCTTTTATTTAAAGTCAAGTTTCTGACCACGTGTATGGAAGTCCAATATTTACCTTTTACCTCTGGTTTACTCTCAAGGTAAATATACAGATCTTTAGCTCAGTGCTTAAGTATGTTCACCAACAAGTAACTAACTTTGTTATCAGCAGTGAGTTAACACAGAAAAAAAAATCAATGAGCTGAAAGTTGCTATAAAGCTACATAGAGCTGAGAGAAACAGCCAAATTTTCTGATAATTCTTTGTGGGTTTGTCACTATAAGTGCCTCCTTCAAGTTGTTCAATGACACATTGTTGAAATAAAGTAATGGTTTGTCACCACTTAATGTAACAGCTACTTAAGGGGATACTCCAGTGATTAAGAACTGCTTTTACATTGAGTTTGGGGACTCGGAGGAAAAATAAAATAATCAAAGCGATATCCTTAATGTTAGTCTCGGGTAAGTATGCTCAATCATACATTAAATATGATGGAACTCAGCAGCATTTTTCTTTACATCCCACTGCTCCTAAATGCCTCTTCTGTCAAACTCGAAAAGCAGATGTTCTCCTAAAAATGTCACACCATCAAATGCCCCTTTAAAGTGGACTATGCTTAATGGTTTGACCCTTGCAATATATTAGGATTTGGAATTTTTATTCCATTAAAGTGGTTATCTCGAACATTTACATTTCTCTGGCGGTAAGCTACCAAACCAGTCAGTGTCGACTGTATGATGTCGATAGATCATCTGTTTCCCTTCTTCGGGATGTTGAGTTTTCTTTTTCTTTGGACCTGTACTTGTACTTGAACTGTCGTCACCTGGATGCTGTATTTTCCCCGTTCAGGAAATGAAAAGTGCCTACGCCGGTCAGACACAACTAAGAGCGAGTCTGTGGCGTTAGCTGCGCCAACCCTCTGGGTAGACCAACCCCTGCTGACTGATGTAAAAGGTGTCACTAACTGTGCACTGTTACTGATTTAGCGAGGGAATGTTGCCACAGACACCCAGATCATAGTACTCGACAATACTGCAAATACAAATGCTTTCATCCATGGGTTGCAGGCCCAATCAGCTTTGTTTTATCTCACTTTATGGTGAGTTAAACATTTATCTAAATGGAAATCATTGAAATTACCACCTTAAAAAATTGTTTGTCAAATTTCTTTGAAGGTAGTCTTATGACTTTTTCTTGCAATTGAACTTTTTATGGAATGTTTGATCTGACATTATTACCATGTTGGTGAATGCACTTACAGCTGATAGATTCATATGCCACGTCATCTGTTAACATTTCTTTAATGTCAGTTCAAACTTTATTTTACGATCACAGGTAAATATGTTCCAGTCAACAGCTACTTAAAGTGCAAACAGCAGTCCTCAGACATTCTGGCCACATGGCAAGCTCTAATGACTTTGAATTAGAGGAGGATGAGGACAAGGCGGCTTCTCTTCCCACCATCATGAAGCTTCTAATTACCTGCCATCTTCCTTTGTCTCATGGACTTCATGCTGGGCTGTAAATGCGGAGAGAAGGAGAGGAATAGAGAGGAAGAGTTATGGAAAAAGGGGCAGAATAAAGGAAGGGGGTTGAGAGACTGTAAGAGAAAGAGAGAGTGAAAGCCAAGTGAAAATCCATATACATGATTTATACCAGAGCGACTGTGCGCGGTAGGCAGGAGTTATCTTTTATTTATGAGGGCATCAGCGGCAAAGCGCCCAGATGTTAAGCTGTGTGGGGATCTCATCTAGCCAGAGTCGCACTCTGGCAATAAAGCTAGAAGGTACGCTGCTCGGAGCCGGGGAGGGCGTTGTAAGGATATGTGTGGGGGAGAGACGAGGCTTTGTCTTCTTTGACAGAAAGCTTTGTCTCGATAGTTGCGACTGTAAGCAGTAGCCTTAAAACTTCTGTTAGATTTGTTACAATTTGTTAAACTAGAAACCCAAGAGGAGAAAACTCCAGTGCTGATGGAGTAATTTACTGGCCCGGCTCATTTTCCGCTCCTCCATTATTTATCTGAGGAAGACGAGTCACTTGTTGTTTTCTCCTCTGTCAACAGCTCATCAAGGAGGTGCTGAGGATTCATTATGGAAATGAAGCCCTCATTGTCAACCTCTGCAAATCAGATGCAAGATCTCCACGCCAGGCATCATCATCATCATCAATCTAACCTTGCATTAACACAGCCTGGATATGAAAAACACACGTCACGTCCTAATAGCACTAATAATGTTGCTAATGTTCCAGGGACGTGAGGGTGGAGGTTGCAGACGGGGCAGCAGCTCACTCTGAACATGTTTGCTTTTTCGAAACATAGCAGCGTTGGTGACAAATGCCTAACAGCCCCGAGGCCAAGTGCAGAGAGATTTGTGAATTGTGACAGAAAGGAAAAGGTTACGTTATGACCGGGTCACCGAAACCCTCCAGCAACCCAGCAGGTCCTGCTTTAACTGTGGCTTCTTTACAACTCCAACAGCTTTGGTTGGCAGGATCGCCACATTTCAAGCCTCATATAACCAGACTCTCTTCGTTTGTGTAAGGACATACAAGTACTCTAAACCCTAATGCTGCTATTAGGGCTTCTGTGCATGAACTGTTTGGCTCTGGATGCTGCTTGATAGTTATAATAGAGGCTGGAATGATATTTTCCCAAACCAGTCTGTCTCCCCAGGATGAATTAAGATCTCATCCACTGGCTTCAATATAAAGTAATTATGGAAACTGTGCAAATGACCTTGAGGAGCTGCTGAAGACAAAATGAAAGCCAATATGACTGAAAGTGTTTACTAATATTGTAGGAAAACAAGTTTGGTGTCTTTGCATACTGTGTATGAAGGTGGACGTTAATTTGCCCCTGCTCCATTATCTCGATTGAAGCAGTTACAGTAAATGGACAGTATTAACGTGACACTTCTTGGCTCCTGAAGCAGGTGCTTACGTTATAAAACACATTCAATTTCAGTGCTGAGCTGCAGTTTCTTAACAGCTCATTCCGTATTAGCAATTACTGGAAATGAAAAAGGTCTTGCCAAAGTCTTCTACTCTGCCAGTTCGGGATTTGAAAGTATCTTAATTTGCCTTGAAGAGATCAAAAGTGCAATTAAAGAATCCCAGAACAGTTCCAGTTTTCCACCTGAGTAACTGGGGCGTCCCAGCCGTTCCGTGTTTGATAACAGAAATTCACAGTGTTCACATCAGCTTCGCGCTGCTGCTGATGAAAGGTATAATCTCCGTCACTGACAAACACAGACTGTCTGCTGTCTGCTACAGGAGCGTTTCAGTGTGTGCATGGGTGACTGTGTGTGTATGTGCAACACAGCGAGCTGAATGCAGGGAGTCAGACAAAGAGCCACTCCCTGCTGGTTGTTGGAGGCTTTTGTGAAGATGCACGTCATGTTGAAACGCCGGGGAAAGACTGTGTCTCCTAAGCTAAAACAATATTCCACTGCACAGGGGATGTAGAGTAATATATGACATTTTATTGTTTATCTTCTATCATGGGAGGTTTTTTAATATCAGGCACTGTGATACGCAATTTTCTTGTCTAAATTAACATGGACGAATCTCTCCCAAAGCAACTGATAATGAAGGTTTCTGTTTCTGTAAGCTCCAAATTAAAATACTTCAACTGCAGAACTAGCACTTTTTATACATAAACACATATTTTTACATATGAAAATATATTAACTTCTGTCTGTTATTGATTTTTTTTTCATGTCACGCAGTCAAACCAACAGCCTTTCTGTTTTTCAATAGAACATTAGACAACCCAGAACCAGAGGTTTTGTCCAATTTGTCTTCTCTCTGTCTTTTATCATTTCTAAGAAAAATTGGCCCATACATTTGTACAACTTTTGTAAAACCACTGATATAAAATATCACTTGCAAGACACCATTAAATAAATATAATACTTTGAAGTTTAATTTAGACCTACTTCAAAAATCAAATCTTTTTTTTTTTTTTGGATATGTTCTAGGCTTTTGTGCCTTTTTTTAATAGAACAGCTGAAGAGAGAGAGAGAGAGAGAGAGAGAATGTCATGCAGCAAAGGGACACAGGGTGGAATCGAACCCATAGCCACTGCAGCGAGGACACAGCCTTTGTACAGGGGGCGCCCGCTATACCAACTGAGCTACAAGGGCACCTCCAAAATCAAATTCTTAGAGTGACACAAACGGCATTTCAAGAGTATCTTACTTCCATAATGTGATGTCTTTCCAGTATAAACAGGTTACAGTTGGGGGAAAACGTTGGCTGATTTATACAACGAGCGATACAGCGTTAAAGGCTAACGTTAGCCTTCTTTCTATCGGGGAGGACCACTCGCCTCTGTCATCACCCTTGTTACCCGGACAGAAACAGCGGGAGGTAATGGAGGAGGCCGTGTGTGTTTGAGCATCTGGCCCCTGCCGACAACCAATGATACTATTGGTTGAAATTGCTCTGAACAAGATGACGAAAGTTGCCAGACTTTTTTTTTTAAAGGAAGAAAATATGATTCCGTTCTGATGTAAACATACACAGAATATTTTAATTTTATTTTTTTAATTTTTTAATGGCAAATAAAGTAAAAAATAAAAAAGTGAACTGTATGACCAGAGATGTAATCTTTCATTTACATTTTTTCATTTTAGGTGGACTTCTGGTGGGAGGGTGGCTTTGTTTTGATTTGTGTACCCACACTGGGAGAAACCACTCAGTATTTAGAAAGGGAAATATGAATTCACTCTCTTGATGAGGTTAGATGAGGACATCAAACCTCTCTCATCTGTCCAATCAATATGAGGCTGGAGGCAGGTGGTGGTTAGCTTAGCTTAGCATGAAAATTGGACAGAGGTGAAACCGAAACAGCTAACCTGACTTTGTCTGACAGTAACAAATTTTGCTTACCAGTGCCTGTAAAGCTCACTAAACAACATGTAAAATCTTCTTTGATTATTTATTAAAAACAGAAGTGACAAAACAACAAATTCTGTGTTACAGGGGTTATGGACTATGGGCTATTTCTTTGCCAGAAGCAAAGACAGAGAGAAAATCTTTATTGAGAAAAGGGATTTTTTAAATATTAAATTGAAAGATTATGGCATTCAATTCCAGTGGTCAAAAAACTGTATTAAATTATTCAACATTTCATTTTACCTAAATCAACAGTTCAATATGCGCCTATCGCATTCAAATCTATGTAATGCAAATACAATCTGACATGAATCTCATTTCTCCACCCTCAGCTTCAGATGCCTACCTGCCCTCTCCAAAAACAAATCACTGGGAATGAGAAACCACAAGAAGCAAATATGTAGCAGAGGACATTACATCTGATAAGACTGGAAGAAATGTTTAGATCAAGATGCAACAAGCTGAACCAGTAGCCAAGTTGCTGATATTGTATCAGCAGGCAGCACATCAGCCAGAATGGAATCTACTCCCTATAGAACCTCCATTATCATAATGTCCCTGGGCTTAGCACCCTGTCCCAAAGGCTGATGGGGTCTCCATTTCACCACTCTAATAATGGAAAGTGCCTCAGAGCCTTGCCACACCTTCAGGCTTAGCCTGCTCAGGGTTGGGCCATTAGGAATATAGTGAGGAAGTCTGATACATGTGCATGTGTGGTATTCGCCTGTGTGTGTTTGTGTGCATCGAAGCTGGAATGGAGGTAATATGGGAATAATTCATTGGCAGTTAATGGAATTTCAGTAGGAGCTTGTGTTGTTGGCAGTTTACAGTAGCCGCCTACCTTGGTGTGAATTATTAAACGTCTGTGAATTCCTATTAGTGGATGTAACGGTGGCCAGACAAAGAGCTGAATTCACAGACTGCACCCCCACACACAAGACAGACAACAGAGAGGTGGCTACATGTCACTCTTCCTCTTTCTCATCATCACACAAACACACACACACACTCCAACACATTTAAAAAGGTGAGGCTAATTTTGATATTCACACAAAGTTACAGAAGTGAAAAAGGACTTAACAAGATTTAAATAAAAGCATCAACTCCTCAAACTCTGGCTACCCACACACACACACATTGAAAACACGTGCACACCTACAACCAACACAACTGAGGAAACAGCACTTCCCAAGTCGCAGGGAGCCTTAATTTAATTTCCCAGTGTTTGCTTCCAGATGAGACGAGGTCATTTGCATTTCCTCCCCGAGTATTTTTTTTAAGCTGCTACTCAGCCCACCAGTGGAGCAGAGACACACACAGGACAAGGGAGATGCACAAAAAGCTTAGGCTTAAATAAAAAAAGCATTGTTTTGGGCTGTGGGCTTGTGTGTTGAGACTGCTTGAGGTTGTCTGTTTGTCTGTCTCATTATGCAGATACACAAGGTTACAGTGGCTGCCTGCTGGGTGTCAGTGTTTCTTGGTTGCAGTGTTTTATTATCTGTTCTCAACTTTCCACATGCACATGGGCATCACAGACAGCGCTATTAAAAGCTAAGGTGTGCTCTGAACCGAGCTGTCTGTCAGCATGATTGGTTGGCTGTTTGTAATCGATGGAGCCTGGCCCACAGGCCTGCCCCCTAAATCCATACAGACGGCTTGGAAAGATGAAATGGCAGCGGGAACATAGGCTGCAAGAAAACTGTCAGACACACACATTCAAACACACACACACACACACTCCTTGTTTAAATGGCTCCCCACTGTTTAAGACCCCATCGATCAGTTAGTGCGCGTGTGGCATTTTGACTTAAACCGTGCATGGATAATGGGCTTGGCAGGCACCACGGAGATAGTGGGACAGCAGCCCAAGGAACAAGCAGAGGGGGGCTCATTAATCCAGGGGCATGCCGTGACATTGCCAACAGGCTGCAGCTGGATTGAGGAGCATCTGCAGTACCCTCCTCATCGCTGAGCCACCTCTCTCAGCAATGGTCTGGCCTGGTCTGGTGCAGCTGAATGCCAAGGCAGATGGTACATTGGGTGGATACTGGCTAGGCATGAGATGTGCATGGGCAGTGATGTGGGTGATTGAAGAACACAGACATGCTTTGGATTGTGCTGGGACGCTGGTCATGTTTACTTAGTGAGGGAGTGTAATGGAGGATTCATGGTTGTGCATTTTGGGGGCATTTATGGGCTGGACATGGGGAGGCTTGGGGAATTGGTAGCATGTAGGGACTTTCTGCACAAACTTGGGTTCAGACTGCACCAAATCGGCCTGAAAATGGTCTGATTCACTGGAAAAAATTTAGATTGGGTGTAACAATTTTCCTGTGTGACTGACATAAGGTTATTTGTGTTGAGTGCCTTTAGAGGCCCACAGACAGCATGTCATGGGAACTTTTGCCTTTCCTCAGTTGATTTGACAACATTAACAATGTGCTGTGACATGTCTGGGATGCCACTCCTGATCAAGTGATAGCAGGACCATGATTACCTTCCATCCATCCACTCACCCATCCATCCATTAAAACTCCTTTTGCTTACCCGGAGTTGAGTTGAGTTCTGGGTCTACCCAGGGTTTCCTCCTAGTTGGGTATGCTCAGAAAACCTTCAGAAGGAGTTGCCTGGAGGCATCCTAATCAATTGACTCCTTTGAACTAAAGATCAGTGGCTCTGTTCCAAGCTCCCTCCAGATGTTCAAACTCCTCATATCCGTAAGGCGGAGCCCAGTCACCCTTCAGAGGAAGATTGTTTTGGCCGATTGTATCCACAAATTCAGTTTTTCGGTCACTACCCAAAGCTCATGACAGGGTTGGGACAGAGATTGACTGGTAAATCAAGAGCTGCTAACCACTCTGCACCTTTCAAAGCAAGACTTTATGAACTAAAACTAAACTAACAAATGATGCTTTCTTCCTTTTGCAAAAATGAGCTGAAATCAGAAGCGATAAAATGCTCTCTTGCTCAGTTCATCACCTCAGGAGTTTTGCTGCTACAGTCTCACTTGGTCTGGTAGGCACCACAGAGATAATGGGACAGCTTATAGTGGCAAACTTTAAGCTAGATACTGCTGTGTAACTTTTGTTACCGATTGAGTTTGCTGGTCAAAAGCCTAGAAAACTAGTTTTACTATATTTGTAATGTGGCACAGATAACTTTTAAATAGGTCTATGAGTAAAATAAGATTTAAACCCAGAGTCATGTTTGTTGTGTCCTTCCTGTTGTTCTATTCCACTTCACTTGACATATGATGATGTTTTTAAAGCAAGTGACGTAAAGATGCTGGAAAATGAGGGAAAACCTCCTGTCACATCACTCTGTACTTACCACACTGTAAAGTATGACTGAGTTTGGCACACACAGAAGGATCCAGCCAGGCATTTGCTGGCCGGTCATTCACAGTCACAATCACCGGCTTTACAGATGTTTTTCTGTTGATATTTAGTTCACACATTCATCACGCTCTGCTGTCCAGATCTGTGTGCCGGTCTGCATATTCAGTTTGTCTTTGTTGTTCAATCATTAACGGTGCTGACAGGTTCTTTCACCTCTGATGCATCAGTCCTGCAGCACCTCTGTGTTGTTCTGCTCCTGCAAAATTACATCGTCATTACGTCTAAATACACACTCATTGCTTTCCAAACTCAGACATCAATAAATTAATCACACAACCAGTACAAGACAAACACCATGTCAGTGCGGCACGACTGCAAATGTTTACGCTGATGAATTTAAATGAATTCAGTGTTGAGCAGTTAAACTGTCAGATGGCAGAAAGATGTACTGGCTCTCAAACCAAATGGCTCGATTTAGTTTGAAAATCCTCCTCGCGTCTGAGGTGTCCTTGGTGTTTCATGGTGTTTTCCTGCAGCTAAGCCTGACCTCTGACCTTTCTGTGCATGTGGCAAAAAACAACAGTGAACTTCTCCTTTGGGATAGCAGTATTATTTAGACTGAGTGGTGGATTTGTGTTGTCTTTTCTAATTATACAGATTCTTTTCTGCACACACACACAGTCTCAGCACATCACCTCTCATTAGCCAAGATGGGCACCAAATTGAGCTGCTTAATTGGCCCAAAACAGAGAGGGAAGAAAATTGCTAATGACAGGGAACACAATCCACATTATAATAGAGCATGCGCAAAAGTCTTGATGTGTGATTATGTGTACATATATCTATCTGTGTGTGTTTAGCTGAGCCTCATTCTTCTCAATACAATGTGCTGATGAACATAATCTGGACTACATATGGCTGCATTCTTGTCAACAGCCGACAGCTTCTTTCTAATTAACCCACAAAATTAGAGGAACAGGAGGCTGCAGTTTGTGTGGGCGTGCTGGACCAGCGCGATGAAGAGAAACCTTATCGTGGTCTCATTGCTGGGACCTGAACTGTGGAAAAGTAGACATCTGATAGTCTGACCACTCACCCCACAGTGAGGATCCTCTGGGCCTGAGCTGTATTGTAGCAGTTCAGTAGGGGATTGTGGAGGAGAGAAAGTGATGGTCTCATAGCTGCTTTTTTGTGCATGCTAATGGCTAATTAGGCATTTCATGACTAAAGCTGCATGGTTATTCTCATTACATGCTACTCAGTACTCCCAGAGTGCTGTAGTATTATGCTGAGGACGAGGAGAAGGCCCTCCTTGGTTTTCTCAGTGTAACTGCTTTTTTTGGGGGGGGGGCTATTTTTTTATTCACTGGTTATTCATAGCTGTTGGGTTTAATGGTGTGATGATAGCAAAATCCCCATCTCACTCTCCGTAAATGTTTTTTTGACTGTTCAAAGTCTTTCTCCCTGACATGATAGAGGCCCTATAGATGCTTCTGTCAGCTTAACTCCTCACCCAGGCTCTCGGTCATTAAAATGCTGTCTGTCAAACAACCTCCAAATTGGACACAGCACCACTGCATTTAAATGGACGCTGTGTGTATGTATGTGTGTGTGTGCATGTGTGTGTGTGTGTGTGTGTGTGTGTGTGTGTGTGTGTGTGTGTGTGTGTTCAATGGTTTTTGCATGTGTAAGGGAGAAATTGGGGGCGTGGGGTTTTTCTGCTGTTGCTTAGTGATAAAGCTGTTAATATAGTTACCACTGATGATGTTAACCAATCTTTGTGCAGTGCCATGAACGCCCCAGTTATCATGATGATGTGACACAAGGGAACCAGGCACAGAGTTAATGTGAGTTGGGGATCTTTGTGTGTATGTAAGTGTGTGTGTGTGTGTGTGTGTGTGTGTGTGTGTGTGTGTTGGTGCAACTATAATGGGTCACATGGGCTTGTAATGATAGAAATTCTGCATTTTTCATGTTTTGTCTCAACACCATCCTGAAATGGTGGGGTTTTCCAAACACTCATGGGATGCGTTTAGGATGAGGGAATGTTTGTACACACGGGAATGACATTCGTGCTGATTTAAGGCCTTAATAACAGAGACTTTGCCTTGTTATTAAAGCATGACCAGTCAGTTTTGCACCTGGCTTTGTCCTCTGCTTACTCATCCACAGACTATGTAACAACCAAGTGGCAGTGCTCCTCCCTTTGGCTGAGCCACAACTCCAGAAAAAAGCAGATTCTTGAAAAGCTTTGTGATAAACAAATCTTCTTTAGACTTAAGTTTTTTCATCCATTGTCCGCACATGCCATGAGACTTGGGAGACTGACCGAGGGTTTTTTTTCTTTTTTTTTCTGTTTATTTGTTCATTCTTTCTCTTTTTAAGAGAGACTGTTGGATTAAGAGAGACCATTGGAGAAGACAAAAAGTTGAGTTTGTGTTGACGGGATTGTTAAAATCTGAGATAAAAGGATTTTTATCTTAAGGTAACCATATAACTCTATGACCACATTTTTAAATTCATACCAGAAAGTGTCTCCATGTAGCTTGCTGAAAATCGAATGGGGGCATTTTGCTTTTAGCTGTGTATTTACACTCATACAAACACGTACTGTAACAGCTTTTGGGAGAGATAACTGTTCTATTTACGTGGCCCTGCTTGCCTCGCAATTCTCTGGTGATAACACTTAATAGTTGCACACAGTTGTGTGAGAGCACCTCACAGTGTGAGCTGAGTGGCCTGCACCATGAGCAATCTGTACTCAACCACAAAAATACAAATAAAATATAGCACAATTTTTGCCTTTTGCAATGGAGCAGAGACTTAAAAGACAGCTCGGATTCAGATGTGACATGTTGCAGATGAAGGGCTAAACATGATATTCTGCCACCAGGCTGATGTGTTTGATCCCTAATGTTCAACCTGGTGACCATCCAACCAGACTCCCATCTAGTTCACCTCTCAGACCCCTTCCTCTTCCTGGCAAATTGCTTGTACACCCTCCTGAACAATAGGAGGTGTGCATTGCAGAAATTGCATTTCACATCACATATGACTTCAAGTGGACTGAGAATTTGTGGAGGTTGGTGGAGGTATGTACTGCTGTTTTGTTTAATTCAGATTTGTGTTCTTGCTGGGTGGAACACAAGACCAGAAACAAAATACATATTAATAAAAAAACAACAACATTTTCCTCTTGTGGATGGTAAAACTTTTTCCTTAAAAAGAAGACACCTTGCACCTTGTTATCACAAATACACCAAAATTACACCATCTTTTTGGAGTTAGCCCTCATCTCATTTACATGCTGGCTTGGCTTGACTATGTTTGACTCGACCCGTCAAACAAACACTGCAAGGATTTGCATCGCCATTACAACAACGCTATTGGCTTGAAGATGTGTCCTGAATGACACACTTGTCTTGAGGGTCTTCAAAAGCAACCCCCTCTTTAGTGCTGTTTCAAACTGCACTGTGCACTTTGTCGTTAGCCAGCCACTTATCATCAAAAATGATGAAGCTCATCTGACTTCACTACAACCTGCTTGGAGGTGGTTCGATATGCTTCGACCCAACTCTGTCCATCTCTGGCACGACTTGCAGGTTTAAACTGCTAATAGAAATGCAAATCATCGCAGCATGTTTTGCCTTCCTACAGTCAAAATTGCCTGTGGAAAAACCCTAAGTGAGTCCACTTCACCTATCAGCGTGTTGTGAGTGCTGTGATTTCCAATCAACATGTCTGTGTGTGTTTGCAGGAGAAGTGGTGTTCAAATTGAGTTTCTAAAGCATGCAGAGCACCAGAGAGGTGCAGCAGATCATAGAATTGTAGGGTTTGCAATTATACTGGACCTAAACACGCTGTGTGTGTGTGTGTGTGTGTGTGTGTGTGTGTTGACATACAACTGTATAAATGATGCATGATGCCATTAAGTTCTGTGAAACATTTGAGAAGAATAAGCAAGCTGTCAGCAAAATAGCATATCAAGAAACTGAATCCAAAGCAAATTTCAACTTTGTGGCCTATAAATAAAAATAATGACAATATACAACAGTTTATTCTCCTTTTTTCAATTAGCATTTCCTACCTTGCCACCCTTCATAGATAAATTCAATGTCTTTCAGCCTGTCAGTTTTTTCATGATAAATGCTCAGACAAAACAATAAGTATGTGTGATTAAGCCTCCATGTCACGCCTGAATGAACAGAGGTCACCCTTTGACCCTGACCACTGACACTCTGCGTGTGTGTGTGTGTGTGTGTGTGTGTGTGTGAGTGACAGAGAGGAAGACAGGGAGAGGGTGAAACATTAAATAAAGGAGAATAAGGCTCACTGTTGTTACTAAGACTTGGTTTTCAAGAAGGCCAAATGTCGCACAGCCACACACAGGCCTGTGTGTGTGTGTATGTGTGTGTGTGTGTGTGTGTGTGTGTGTGTGTGTGTGTGTGTGTGTCTGTTGAG
>JAQFJA010000006.1:6308030-6320074 GCA_029874485.1 Naso brachycentron
GATTTATTTCTGTCATCACCATAACCATCATGTTTTGCATCATCCCCTCTCCATTTCAACATGTCCAATCTGTACATCTAAAATACTATCCATGGACATGGCATGTAAGATAAGCTGCAGGCCATGATTATCTTTTTCCTGCCATCAGTAAAGTGGATTTCCTGATACATCAGCAGCACCCTTCGGTCATCCAAAATCCGGTTTTCCAGATTTCCCAGTCCTATCCCTCTGTGGGCGCCTTAATGGGGAGATGGGATTCAAAGGTCTTGCTCAAAGCTGCTTTCTGTCACTCTCTCTCCCTGTTTTTTATGTAAATCGATCCAGTCTTGGGTTCCAGTATTAGATTGGGGGTTGTTGTGTGTACTGTACCCTGCCTGAGGCGGCTGGCTGTCTGGCTAACACATTACCCCACATCCCCGCTTTACTCCCTCTCTCCAGATTGCTGAAATGTAGACTGCAACCATATAGATTGTCCCCATATGGGTTAATGTTTGCAATTTGATCATGCATGGATAGAGAGACACAGAGCACTTCCATAGCAGAAACATTCACACTCACAAACACAAAGAGCAGTCAGCTTCTCTTTATGCTTTTTACATCATTTTGTAATAGAAGAAAATTGAGCAACCAAAAGGCAAAAAATCCTGAAATGACTGTGTGCTATTCTTTGTGGCACCTGCTTAATCCAGAGAAGCACAGCTCAATATGCTCTAATAATCCCTCTGGCTCTCTGCGCCACTTCAATCTAACACCACATCTATCTTGTTTTTAAAGAGCTGACCCAAATACCCCAGTGTTCAGACTCACTCATGATGCTCCTGGGTCTTAAAAGTCATCCATTCTTTAGCAGCGCTCAGCCTCACACACACACACACACATATATACACACATATACACACACACAAGCACAGTGAAACCTTGGGAACATTTAAAGCACAATACCCATGAAATGGATTAATATCAAACCACACCAACCAAGTGGATAAACAATGTCAGCTTTTAAATTTCATAATGATTGTGCTCTTCAGGTTCCACTTGAAGTGATACCACTTCACTGTGTCAAAAGGTGGGAGGTAGAAATAAGTGCAAAAATGGAGTTTCATTTTCAGTGAGAAGAGTCGGATTGGCTAATGGTGATAGACATAAATCTGCAGCAAGAAATATAAAATAGGCTTGAACTTGTAAATTAATACAGTGACAAATGGTTCCACTCATTAATAATGGCACAATGATGCATTTATTTTCTACTGCAGCTAGTATTTTGAAGTCCAACATCTGATATCCCGTGAGGAGATATATTAGTACAACATTTTGGAGAACAGATTGTCAGAATGACTGTTACAATTTTCACTAATAGATTTTTGGAAAGATTTTCCTTGTTAGGGTTATAAATGAGCAATAACTACCAGGGAAAGAGAAACAATGTGCTTTGAAGAACCCCAAAGTCATACACAAATGTGTCATTATGGGACATTAAAGACAAATGAACTCAAAGGAAGTCTGTCATATATTGGATTTTTTATTTCTTAAAACTTCATACTTAACAGCTTTAAAAAAGATATTTCTCTCTTTGTTGTTCTCCAGGACTGACTAGACAATGGTACATCGAGTGACACATTCTGCAGCTGCAAATAAATCTGAAGACATAATTTTTTTTCATACTTGTCGATTTTATCCTGATTAGACGTATTTTTGTTTTTGATGCTTTACAAGGAGATTGGTGTGGGCTACACACATTGTTTTTGTGGATGTAGTCTGCCAGATGGTTTGACCAGTAGCCACAGAGAGGGGATGACATGATTATGAGAACACTGTCGTAAATTTCAAGATGTAATCATTTTCATTCATCACTTGCACTCTGTTGTTCTCATGAAAAATGACAAAAATTTTCTTGTCAAATTGCTGACAAGAGTAAATAAAGGGAGTTAGAGAGAGAGAGCACAGCTGGTCAATCACAGTAGCAAGTGGATGTGGATGCATCTGTATCACAACACTGGAAAGTTATGAACAAAGCCCTGAAGCTGTTAAAACATACTATATGAACCTCAGAGGAAGCATACTGGAAAGCTTTAGAGGTGTGAAGATAAAAAATGTTAAATCCCTGCAGTCCAAACAAGTCAAGTCTAAGATGATGATGAATAGGACTGTCATGAAATAAATCAGCTGTAAGTGCTAATAAGTGGTAATAAATCCTCCATTTCAAAATAAAATTTACAAAACAATTGAATAGAATCAGGACAAAGGAGAGTAATTACTTTTTCAATAAATAATTCCTGACCACTCACAGCTGAACAACTGCTGGAGAGTCTGGTGATGTTTAGTCTTTCTAATAATGATTGACTCCACTTGAAAATGACTGAAATGTAAGCAAAGCTTTTTAACAAAATCTTCAATGTTTTGCCAATGACTAATCACATACAAATTAATGTTTGTAAATAAATATTCAGCAAAGTCAACTCCGAGCAGAGTTGTCATTTATTCGGTTAATTACATTGCTGTCTAACTTAAACTCCTGGGAGTCCTGTAATCTGCATGAGATCCGACTGGCTCTGGCAGATCACCTCGGATTTGTGAGAAAATCAATAACATAGCCTGACTATGTTTGCTGCTGTGTGGACCTTAACAGCTTGATTAATGGCCCTGGTTACTGAGGATTGTGATGGGCTCAAGTTGTCACTGTGTAGCAATTTACCAGTTTCCATATCTCTGTAGTCAGTAACAACAAAATGCTGTGATGCCAATCAAGTTCTGAGTACAGCTCATGAAGACTCCCACAGGATGATTTTGGTGAATACAAAATGTCACTTAGTTGTCACATCTTTTTTGTTCTGTTGCAGATTAAATACTTTACTATTTTATTGTACTTTATTTATTCAGTGCAACTAAATTAGGAAGACATGATACGTGTAGAAGTTTCTGGGAAGTTTTATAGTGAACATTGCTGTCTTGACTGATAAAAGTTTTGCTCTTAGAGATGATGAGCTAGAAAATGTTCTTTTGTAAATAATGTTCTTTCTTGATGATGACAAGTATCTTCATCTCTGTCTGGCTAATGCAGCCATCTGCTGGCAACTCCTGATGGAGTTATGGAGCCTCTTAAGATCTCTTAAATAATGAAGTGAAGTGGAGATTATTCCTAAGACTTCATATTTATGCACAAGGCTTAATTCTTAATGTTGGATTTGATTCGTCAATTATTAATATTCACTCTGCTTTGAACATTCATTACAGGACACACTTAGGTTTAGTCTTACTGCGGTCTGTAATCTTGTTTACTGTTGTTTATTCAACATAATGATTGTTGACTGTACTGGCTTTGAACTGATGGCAGAACGTATCAAGAAGCTGTGATGGAGATCCACACAGATCCATCCATGTGTGCACATCTCCCTAATGGTATAAAAATTAATTCTTGGAAAGAAGAAACAATCTTGTTGTTGAATGCAAAATGTCTTTGTAGTTTCTGTTTAAACGTAAAAATTGTAGCATGTTCCTAGATTATAATAATGTATAATAAACATAAGACAATAAAAAGATAATGCTAAGCTGAGCTCATGAAATTTCACTGAAACAACCTTTGTTCCCATTTGTGTCCCAGTGCTGACTGTAATTTCTCTTTCTCCCCCAGGGTGGAGGTCGCAAGATTCCTGCTCAGTACAACAATTTGAGGATTAATAATAGACCTAAAGAAGACAGACAGTGCCTATGTTCACCATAATGGCACCTTTAGGTGTGTCTAAACTTTGGGCTTGGCTCTTTCTGCCGTTTCTTTGCTTGACACTACGTGCTGGAATGCTTCAGTTTGCTGCAGCCACGATACAAGGGTACATTGGAGACAGGGACATGACATGCCCATCTGTATGCAGGTGTGATGAGGACTTTATCTACTGTAATGATCGTGGCCTGAGCTCTATCCCATCACTGCCTCCTTCGGCATCCGTTCTCTATCTTCAGAACAACCACATAAACAACCCGGGTTTGCCCACCTCCTTGGAACACCAGCTCACTGTCCGTGTGGTCTATCTCTATGATAATGAACTGGATGAATTCCCACTGCACCTGCCACCATCTGTGCGTGAACTTCATTTGCAGGACAACAACATTCGCACTATTCCTCGTAGTGCGCTGGCTCGGATGCCTTTGCTGGAGAAGCTCCACCTAGATGACAACTCTATTTCCACTGTCAGTATTGAGGACCAGGCCTTTGCTGATAACCCTCGATTGCGCCTACTTTTTCTTTCACGCAATCATTTGTCTAGTATCCCCTCAGGACTGCCTGCCTCTCTAGAAGAGCTCCGTTTGGATGACAACCGAATCTCCACTATCCCAACCCATGCCTTCAGAGGCCTCACCTCACTTAGATGTCTTGTCCTGGATGGAAACCTTTTGGCAAACCAGCGTATTGCAGATGACACATTTTCCCGCCTTTCCAACTTAACAGAGCTGTCCTTAGTCCGTAACTCCCTCCAGACCCCACCTGTCAACCTGCCCAGTGCCCATCTCCAGCGTCTGTCTCTACAGGACAATGCACTGACTCATATGCCTCGTGGTTCCTTGGATGGCATGCGCAGGCTGCAAAGATTGGACTTGTCAGGAAACAACCTGACTACCCTCCCAAGGGGACTATTCAAGGACCTGGACAGCCTTGGACAGCTGTTGGTGCGAGGTAATCCTTGGCACTGCGGCTGCAATCTGCGCTGGCTGTATGACTGGCTGCATGCCCGTGGCAACTCCATCACTGTGAGAGGTCTCAACTGCCATGGGCCTGACAGGGTGCGAGACATGGCTTTGAAAGACCTTACCAGTGAGATGGAGGAATGTGAGGTGGTGAGGACAGCAGGGACAAAAGACAGAGTGGGTGCAGGTGGAGTCGATAGCTCTACGACTCAAACCCCTCCACAGGGCTCCCTCTTCACCCTCCGCTCTAAGCGACCTGGCCTGGGGCTTCCTGACTCCGGTTTAGACTACACTCTTAGCAGCAGTGGTGTGGGGAAGAGCCTGGCCCTCAACGTAAAGCCCCTATCTCACAACAGCGTCCGTGTTACCTGGAGTGTTGCCCAGCCCAGCTCCTCCTTCAGGCTGAGCTGGCTGCGACTGGGTACTGGAAACGCCATGGGATCAATCACAGAGACTCTAGTCCGGGGAGACCGTCGGGAATATCTGCTTACCTCCCTGCAGCCCCGCTCCAGCTACATCATCTGCATGGTCCCCCTCCCTGCCAGTTCAGAAAGCAAAGGGGCAATATCTGGAGATGCTGACTCTGATGAAGCTCTGGTATGTGCAAAAGCTGAAACGTCAGACCTCAGCCCTCTGGAGACAGAGGAAGAGGAAGACTCACAGCAGATGGCAGTGCTGCCCCTGGCAGGAATTATTGGTGGGGCTACTGCCATTGTATCTTTGGCTCTTATCTTTGGCGTCTTCTGTTGGTATGGACATAGGACTGGACATTTGTGTCCCCGTGACCACTATACTCGCAGCAGCTCCCGAAAAAACAAAAGCTATGATGATTACATCGAGTCAGGCACCAAGAAGGACAATACCATCTTAGAGATCCGTGGTCCGGGGTTCCAGATGACGCCTATGGCAGCTTGCCAGGTCATGCAGCCTAAACCCCTACGAGAGGATTATATCATTCATACCATATTCCCCTCGAATGGCACTGGCTTGTACAAAGGTGCCAACCATGTTTCTAATGCTGGGCATGGCACCAACCGTGGATATAGAGAAGGAGGAATCCCAGATATAGACTACTGTTACACATGATGTACTGTACAAGATCCAGTTCACAGTGGTATTGGTAAACTGTATAGATGCACAATTTCCTTTCGCATGGACACTTCTGAAGCGCCCCTCTGTGCCTTCTTCTTCTGGTCTCCCATTCCAAATTACCTGCTGTTCACTGCACTGAGAGTACTGTCTGTGATTAACTGGAACTGAAACCGTATGGGAGCAGTTTATTGCAGGACGCAGCAGCCAGTTTCCCAGGTGTAAATGCACAGTTGACTGTTTCTTCACCATCTTAGTAATGGCCTGTGTATGTTTTCTTTTCTGCTCTTTCCCCCTGACATGTATGCAAAGAATGTGTACACCATGGAAAGGTCAATCTTAGCGTAGGTGCAGGTAAAGGTCCTCTTTCACACACAGGAACTACAGCAGTCAATCCTGAAATGAATTAAGAAATGATGAGAAACTGACAATTTTCTGTACTCTTTCCTGCTCACCGATCATACACGGTATGTAGTCTCATTAACTATTGTTCCAAATGCCTCAACTATATTGATGTGCCCTACCAGCTATCCAAGGAAAGGGCTTTGTAAAGCTGTGAATCATTCTATTTCCAACAACCCAATAACCACGTGTCTTAAAGTAGACTTGTTATTACCTTATTCCGTAGATGGCACGGTAAAGATCTTATCAGGGCTGGTCGGCCTTGGTTATACCTCTCGAGATCATTCACCTGAGATCAGTATTGTAGTGTTGCATAAGATGGGATGCAGCACAAGCGTGTAGATAATTTACTTAGATACCGACTGGGCTGTGTTTGAAAAATGCTTTGCTATTTTTTATCAGTGGTTTATTTAGTAGACAAATCCTGCACAGCTCTTTTTTTATTTATTTATTTTGTTCCTTATGTGATGTTTTGTTGTCTCTGCTAAAATGGCTTTTTTTTCTTATTTTTACCCTCATGTTTGTCATTACCGATAAAACCCAGCTTTGATGAAGGATTTGTTTCATCTGAACAACAAAATGCGAGAAGTGAAGAAAATATCCTGATGGCTGTCTCCGGGTTCATGTTTTCTTAAATGCAGCCGAGTGAGTTCTTGAGTGAGACTGTTTATAAAATAGAATCTGAAAATTAGATTCCACCCAAAGACGAGCATGTTGGTTCGCTGCGACAGTAAAGACCAGCCTCAGTCCCTCTTCTCCCATTTGTTGCCTGCGTGCTTAACCTGTGACTTTAGTTGGAAAGTACAAAATGGTTCCTCCATATTCTTGAAACGATGACTGCATTCACAGAGAATCCAGACTGGACAAAATACTAAAGCAGAAACCTCCTTTTTGAGGCAGACTCTTATTAGTGAACCTGGAAATGAGGGCAGGAGCTGTGAGTGAAACTGAGGAGACTCAAACCGCAACACTGTTGACCTACACTGTGGGGTAGCAGCCAAGCTGTGTGTGGGTGGATGGGCGGTGGGGGAGTTTGGGGGTGGGGTGGCTCCTCAGTGAGGTGAGTTCGTGGATGTTTGTTTTAGCAATGGTAAAAGGCCTCCACTCATTCCACCTCTTTTATTACTGAGCAGCACTAAAAATGTTAATGTATTAGCACTTAGCAGAGAATGAGGATAAGTGTAATGACAGGCATGGGGAGACAGAGGGTAAAGAAACACCTCCAGGCACAGAGAAAGATACAGAATTGATGGCTTTGGCGCCCCGGAGTTCACCCTTGCATAAATCTGTTTGTCATACTGTGCTTCTCCCCTTGGGTTTAATATTGTCCATCAGCTGTTTACCACTGTGTTGCTTCCAAAGGGGAAACCTTTTGTGCTTCCTTGACTGTTCAGTCCGCTAGAGTTTTACACTGGTGTCAGTGGAATGTATATTTTATCTTGCACCCAATATCACTAGCTTAAACAAACAACATCTTACTCGCCTGGCTAATCTGTTTTGGGGAATGTTGATAAAGTGTAATTACTATTTTACAGTGGGTCTATTCAAAACACGTACTTCCTCATCATTTGTATAAAAACCATGGCCACAGCCACATGAATATTTTTTCTGGTGAAACTATAGAAAGTATTGGTGCCATAACTTTGCATAAAAAAATTATGTGAACCTGAAATATGTGTGGAATTTGCTTTAAAAATTAATCTTCAGAGGGGATCAATAAAAAGTTTTATAATCTTGTTATTACTGCAACCTGTCATTTCACCTCATGCCTGAGGAGAATATTTTTATAACATAGGGGTATTGATAGAGGATAAGATTCTTTCCAAAAAGAAACCAGCTTTTAAGGTAGAGGCCAAAGTATTGTTTTCATGATGAAGGCTCTAAGTTGTACTTCAACAAAATATGCCAGCAACAGCCTGAGGCCAGACACTTGGAACTAGTTAAGATGGCGCTCAGAGGAGTCGGCATCCTCCTGCTCTTAGTACTTCATGCTGACATGCAGCCTGAGACCTTACTCCAAGTGAACAACTTCTTAAAGACACTTACGATGAAAGAGAGTAATCTGCCTCTGCTGGCTTTTAATATCAGTTAAATGCACAATATGTTGCATTTTTAGATTAAAATGTCAAAAATGTATTATCATTATCATACTTTATGTTGAGTTGTTTTCTTACGTTATCCCAAATCTTTTATCAACATTTAAAGCCACTGAAATCCTCAACTTTTTTAAAGGTAAGGGTGTGTTTCAGTTGGTCGCCGTTAATAGCAACACAGGAAACACCAGATGATATCTCACCGAGGGAGGAAGAAAGTCTGTCAAAGTGTCTATAAGTATGTGAGTAAAACTTTGAAACATTAAATCATCTGGGAACATAACTTCTGCCCAAGTCAGTTAGTGGTTTATTTGACAATGAAAACAACAACTCCCATGATCCCCTTCACAAAGTCAGCAGACTATTTGTGTGTTCCAAATCGCATACTTTGGTTAGTATACATAAACACAGTACACTTCGTTGCAGTACACTTACTGTGTAGTGCACTAATCTCGACCAGTGTAGTGTTGTTCCAAATCACGTACTGCCGTTTTGCACTTACAGGAAATGATGTTTTTTTTCAACCACCTCTTCTTCCTCTACCTTTTTTTAAAATAGCAAATTGCAAACAGTAGGTGGGCGACTATCACAAATATTTGAGAGCTATTTTCTGTCACTATTTAGTTCATTTAATTTGTATAAGAATGTTCCACAGTGAAGTCGACATGATATCACACATAAACCAAACTCACACCACAGCGTTAATGCCTAATTGAAACAGCACCAAATCGTAACAGACTCAACAAAAATTACTAATGGCGGCTATCTGACAACAGTATACATAGTGGTGCTTAGTGCAAAAACATGTATAACTTGCATCTGTGCAGCACAGCAACGTTCACAGTCGCCAAGTTGGTGGTGCGAAAAAATCCTTGGCTATAGTGCCCTGACTCCATTTCAAAAGTTGAGAAGTTTGTGATGTAACTTCCTTTACATCACCAATATGGCGTTTGTTGAGGGTGTGAAGTGTCTATCGTTCCACACTCAGTTTTTGGACCGTTTTGAGTGCGCGAGTAGTACAATGCATTTTTGCATACTTTTCAGTGTGAACACACTTCGCTCACTTCTGCACTCAAAATATTTAGTGTTTAGTACAGAAGTATGTGATTTGGGACACAGCTTTGGTCATATCATTCAGTCTCCTATGGTATTGTTTTTTCCCTTTTCGACTTTGGTATTTGTATTAATATTCCACTGTGCTTGAAGGAAATCCTACCTGCCAGCCTGCCCACCTCTGCCCAGCTCTGGACCTATGCCTGCAGATCTCTGCCAAACCACCCCACCATCAGCCTCACTCTAGTTTCAGATCTCGGCCTACCTCTCAGTGCTATCCAAGTCAGTGTTCAGTTATTTCACTCAAAGTCTGATTACTGCCCCCACTACCTCCAGCATCACTAATATCCTCTCTGCTCTACCACAAGGTTTCTCCTGACCTCCTCTCAGTCTTGATATAAGACTTGGCTATATTCATATTGTCTTTCTTTGTGATGAATTATCATTAAACTTGTTAAACTTAAGCCTGTGTCAGTATCCTGCTTTTGGGTACGATTAACTCAATGTAGATTGCTAACAGAGTGGTTGCTAAATGTAGGCTACCCTGTTTGAATGACATTATCAGCTTGTCAGAGTTAGGCCTGAGCCACCAAAGAGGATGGGAAGAAGGAATCTGAAGGAGGGTTTCAAGTGCAAATGTCATGGGCACAGAGCAGGGGCAAAACAGAGAACTTCAGGAGGAAGTCTTGAGAACAGGATGGAGCCAAATAGAAAAGCCCCTGGAAGATGGGCAAAGATGGTGCAAAAACGCTCTGCTGAACACCTGAGAGCACAGCAAAGGTGAAGTGCAGGTCCAGAGAATGACTTGGAGGATGCTGTAGAAGGTGAGACTTCTCTGGAGCTTGTTTCAGGTCAGGAAGCTGAGCAGGAGATGGATGGCTAGGGAACCCGCAATAGAACCACTGGAGACAGGTAATCAGGAGGCTGACCTGTACCCACCAGGGACAGCTGCGGCTTGAACATGGGAAGAGGCTGTTCCTGCAGTACTGGCACTTGAAAATTTGACTTGGCGTTGGCAGGGATAGCGCACTGGAGGGGGGGCTGGGCGACTGATGAGAACACCAACTTAGGGACAAACGGGACTTTGGGCGGAATCCCCAACTCAGGAACAACAGACGTGTCAGCCAGGACCCCTGACACTGGAGCGACGTTGAAACAAGCACAGGTGTGACATCAGCTATGACACCCAATGCCAGAAAAGGATTGATGTCAGCCAGGATCCCCGCAGCCAGGACATGATTGACATCATCTGGGGCACTGGGCAGGTGAGGCTCTGGGTTGCTGGGCAGCTGGACCTCCACGGTGCTGGGTAGCTTAACCTCCATGTCACTTAGGAGCGGTGAGGCTGAGGAGCTGGGCAGTGGTGTGGATGAGGAACTGGACAGCTGTGAGGCTGAAAAGCTGGGCAGCAGGGAGTCTTGACGGCATCAACGACAGCATTTCTTTTTGAAGAGCTTCTTAGCAGATAATTCCAAAACAGTTTCAGGTTTAGAACAAACAGAATAATACAAAGGGTGGCCACCCTAATGACCAGAGTTCCCATGGGTGTCTTAGGTCCACCTAGTGCCAAGCGGGTGCCAAGGAAAGGGTTCTTAGCTGGGGCTAGCCCATAACCAACAGGCTGAAGGCTGAACCCTGAGCCTAACTGTTGGGGAAACTTTAGTGTGGTGACATGACATGGCAGTTCAACAGTCTTAAGGGCACAGAAAGTCTCAGAAGCCTGATGGATAAAATACCCAAGAAGAGTCGTCATACAGGGAGCTGAATTGTCTGCTCGGTCCATTATTGTCCAGACTGAACTGTCACGTATACTGATGCTAATGATAATGAAGGACCCAAATTGTAAACAAGCAAACACAGGGAAGCAGGATAGTTTGCAATAGTATTTCATAAAACTAAAGCAGGGTAAACAATAGTAAGTCCATCAGTCCAGTTGGAGAGATAACAGGGAAACTTACAAAGAGCTAATAACATAATAGAACATATGTTACAGCTAATAACATAAAATCAGTAGTTCAAACAGGTGAGGGAACAGAACAAAGCTCTAACTAAAAACTTTCAGAAAAATCACACAAAGTCTTTGAGTCTAATACACAGAAAAACTATTAACTCACACAAAGTGACTGAACAAGGAAATGCCAAACAAAAAAAATGCAGCAGGCAAAAAGCTATCAACATAGTCAAAAACTAAACTAGTAATCGGAGACAGAAAGCCAAAGCGTTTACCGGGGATATGTTGTTGATCAGAGCATGCAGAGTCAGCAACAGGTAAATCCAAACAGTAAGACAAGAGAGTCTTGCATAAGAAAGCAAAGGACAATCAGCAAAGACTGAGCAAGGGAGGCTTAAAGGCACTCTAAGCACAGTTGGTTGATGTTACTTCTGTTGACCTTCGACAATGTTTTCAAATAAAACAGAGCTAGATCGCCCCTCCCCATCTCCGCCCCTCCCCATCTCTTCCTCTCTCCAACTCCGCTTCTCCCCCTCTCATGCTCCCTGACATGAACGCGCATGTCAGAGAAATTTCGTGCTAACCTGATGATAACGTTGCTGCTGTGATGGCCCAAACAACTTCTTCAGGCTCTCGGTGCTATTGAACGTCTCCTTATTGGTCCTGGGTCAGCCATTTGAAATTTCCAAAAAATACTGGTTGTTGTCTCGCTGTCTGCGTCCTAGCTCTCCTCTAGCTAACGTCTCTCATCTGCTCCACTCCCCCCCCCCCCCGGCGGG
>JAQFJA010000006.1:6369473-6383954 GCA_029874485.1 Naso brachycentron
TTTTGTTTGTTTATTTGTTTTTTAATGGACATTGATAAATGTTATAGATAAATAACAATTTAGCCCCCCTTTCCGTTCAATGAATTCAACAGTGTCTGTTTCTACAATCAACTGTTGTCTATTTTCATGGTGTTGCAATGACTCGCGCAGTAGTGCACTTCCGGTCTGCCAGAGCGAGACAGGTAACTCTCTTGACTACAACGTCAAACACACACTCTTTGACGACGTAGTACCGGATAGGCTACAAACCAGGAAACAGAAACATTTTTAAGCTAGCTGCTTTACTTAGAGTGAAAATATGACATTTTCTTCTGAATTATTTTGAAAAGCCTTCATATTTGGCGCAGACAGCAAAGATAACCAAATATCGATATCACGAGGTTAATGTTTTGAAGCAGTGGTTGTCAGTTTTTTCTTGCCGGCTGGAGCCTCGTCATCTTTGTTTACCGTCATTTTGTTCGTAACGTTACATTTCTCAGCTGGCCGTTGTACGGTATGGACGAGTCGGTTGCGGTGCCGGAGGACTCCGGTCCCGGCAGGAGGCGAAGGGTACACGGGATGCTGAAGCTCTACTACGGGCTGAACGAGGAAGGAAAGGCCGAGGAGCAGCCGCAGTCGCTGGATCCCTGCGACATCAACGGGCCGCATTTCGACCCCGAGGTTTTCCTCAACAAGGTGAGGGACCACTGCTCTCATTTCCACTGTGAAACAACTCACATAACGGTCTCTGCACTGCACTGTGTACTGTTAGCGTTGTGTCGATACCTGCATGTTGGAGTTACTAAACTGTTGTAAGTTTTCTGCTGTTTTTATTAAGAATACGTAAATTTAAGCTATCTTTCTGTAAGACTGCAATTGAGTCTGTTTGCTTCTGTCTCCGTCACTGCGCAATACTCAGAGTTTTACCCGCAGACTTAATATGGCAGAAAAATTCTTGGTAATATTTCAATGAATGGAAATTTCTGCGTTAAGGATACATCTGACGGTAATAGAAGTAATGGTTATGTGAGGAATGACGGTCAGGAGCAGCAGACAGAGTGGATGTATCTCCTGGCGCAGATCAAAACAACTGCAGTGAACTCTGAGGCCAGGTTAAAGCAATATAACCTCAGAAATGTGCAAGGTGCTGTCCATGATGCTGCAGTAAAGATCTCTGACAGTGACATGCTCACTGCTCACCAGGATGTGGACACAGCCCGGGTGGAATGACAGAGCAGATCTGAGGGAGCAGCCGGATGGTTTGTCTCTACAATCCAGTGAGACAGCCTCTCTTGAGATAATGTCCCCTTTTCTTTCCACTGTAGCAAACAAAAATGGCATTGTTCACGTGAATTGTGATTGTGAATCTTACTGTGTGAGACAGTTAGTGTAGCTGATGAGTAAGGCAGAACAGTACAAGGCAACAAGAAACCCTACAGACAGGAAAGAAGTGCAGCTTTTCAACTACAGCCTCAGATGGGAACAAAATTCAGTCTGACAGTAGATTTACATGCAAGATGGCAAACAGCAAGAGGATCAAGGAGGCCGAATGTAGGCTAACATTTTGTCATTAATGTTTTTTAAATTTTACCTTTATTTAACCAAGTAAAATCAACTGAGAACCCTTTCTGATTTAGTGTGATTTAGAGTGATGACCTGGCCAGGAGACCCCACTGGCAAGAGTAAATACACATAGCAACGCAAGGCAATGTAGCGTGATATTTATGTGCAGGTAGCCTACAAGTCACAAGCATGATGGGTTTTTTTTTAATTACAAGGTCTCAACCTGTGCGGAGCACAAGAGACATAGACCACCTTTTTTACGGCCACTAGCAGTCAAGAAGGAATGAAACTGAAAAATGGAATAAAGGCGAAAGAACCACAATACTTAGTGGAATCATAGCTCAGTTTGTTTTTTTAATATAATACATATTAAGTAGTGCTCATTCAACTGGTGGACTGGGTATTTTAACCACATTACACAACAAATCAACAGTAAGTATAGTAACTTCTGTTTTATGTACATGTTGCATTCTCAAAACAGTTTTTGCGGTGGAATGGTAGCAATTGAAAGTGAACATTTTACTTGCATTGGATAAAAATAAAAAAAATAGTTGTGAAGAAAGCTGCTTTATGAATAGTAAAGATGCACTAAGTATTGGGTAATTTAACCTTGTATATGTACTGGTTTTGAGTATGACTGTGTTTTTCATCCAAATGCAGCTCAGAAGGGAATGCTCTCTAGCTGAACTGATGGACCAGGAGACGTGTATGGTCAAGCAGATCCGCTCTCTGGACAGTGACATGCAGACGCTGGTGTATGAAAACTACAACAAGTTCATATCTGCTACAGGTGTGGAAACATCTCCCTCGCTGTTAAGTTGCTGTTGGACATATTGTTGGATTTATTTGAACTTTGTGTATTTGGATTGCTGACCCATCTTTCCGTGTTTATCTAGACACCATAAGAAAGATGAAGAATGATTTCAAAAAGATGGAAGATGAAATGGACTGCCTGTCCGCTAACATGGCGGCAATCACTGAGTTCAGTGCTCGCATCAGTGGCACTCTTCAAGACCAGCACGAACAGATTACCAAACTCTCAGGTGAGATCGAAACTGTCAGTTTGTTTTGTTGAGTCAGTAGTGGAGGATGTCATGATGGTTATTGTTTCTGACATTGTTGTCTTGCCGTGTTCCGTTTCAGGAGTTCACACTCTGCTAAGGAAGCTTCAGTTTCTGTTTGAACTGCCTGCGAGATTGAACAAGTGTCTGGAGATGCAGGCCTATGCTCAGGCAGTGAGATCCCACCGCCGTGCCCGCTGTGTGCTGCAGCAGTACAGCCACCTGCCCTCCTTCAAGGGAATACAGGACGACTGTCACGCCATCATGGACAAGCTGGCGCAGGAGCTTCGACAGAAATTTCGGTGGGAATATGTCAATTTAAATTCAGATTAGAGATGCAACTGTGAGGGAGCTTAAAGCCGGGGTAGGCAATGTCTGGAAATCAGGCTAGCTGTAGCATGAGACTCCGTAGGAAGCAACTCCGCCGTCCCCTTCCTTGCCTGTTTTTGCTCTGGCTTGCATTTTATTTTGTTTGTTGTCGCTCTCTCTTTTATTGCCAGTTTTTACCGAAGATTCACAACAAGATGAAACAGTTGCAGAGAAAGTTGCTGCAGAGAAAACTGCTCCGTCTCAGCTCTACTCAAGCTGGCTGACATTATCACCTGTAACTAAGCTTGTCGAGTCGCCAGAGGCCAGTTTCTGAACATAATGCACATTTCTTGTTTCAGCAGCCAATCAGTCGTCACTTTCTGAAATGACCTACGATTGGCTGAAAAATGCCCGTTTCGGTGTGAATACCGAATAAGAGGAGGTGCAGAATCAGACCACCTGAATTACAATATGCTGAAAAAATAAATAAGAATTTTTTGCCCAATGACACTCAAAATAAACTTCCTACCCCAGATTTCAAAATAAAGTTTCACTCTGAAACGTTTCTCCTAATGAATGCACCAAGATTCTATAACCCATAAAAATAAATTAGAATTGAATGTACAAATCCTGTTTTTAGGCTGTTGTCTTCACTTTACCCAGATTTCACCCAAACTAAAAGAGCAAAGCTGCTATATTGGATATTTATGCTAAAAAAAAAAGTAAATTAAGAAAACATTTGCTGGAACACAAATGTTTTGCCATTTTCGAATGCTGTGCTTGCCTGTACAAATTGTTCAAAGTGAGATTTATTGTTGTCGTATTTTTACATTTCCTGTTCTCATCCATTTCTTTCTCTTCTGTTGTTGTCTAACAGGGATGGCGGGTCAAGCGCCAAAGATTTATCTGAGTGTGTTGAGCTGCTGTTACAGTTGGATGAGCCAGCAGAAGAGCTCTGTGATAAATTCCTGAGCCATGCGCGGTCTCGGCTGGAGTCGGACCTCCAGGGTCTGGAAGCAGAGATAAGACCGTACCCGCCTGCCTCGGCCATGAAGGATGCATCTGTACGCAGGTTGTCATCTGCCGCAGCCACTGGATCTCCGAATGATAACTCCCCTGGAACGAGCACCATACCTTCTCCCACCTCAAACACTGACATCCTGGAATTTATTGACAGAGGATGCAATGAATTTGTCAGCAGCTTATGTTTAGTAATCACATCCTATCAAGAACTATTTATCAACCATGCCTCGAAAGGCGAGCTAGCAACCAAAAATATTCCTCAGATGGCAAATGGGAAGTTGCATGCCTTTGTGGATGATCTGGCTGCTCGGTATTTCTCGCTTGTGGAGCGGAGAATACAAGAGGAAAAGGGGGTCGCAGATAACTCCCTCCTTGTGCGCGCACTCGACCGCTTCCACCGCAGACTTCAGGCCGTGGCCAAACTGCTGCCGGGCTCTGCAGTGCCAAACCAGGGGACTGAGATAGTGATCCGGGCTGCAACAGAGCGAGTCAAGCAGTACCTCGCTGCCCTGCAGAGCTTCTACATGGACAGCTTGACAGACGTGAGGCAGGCCCTGGCAACACCCCGGCTCTCTGTGGCCAGTGCTTCAGTGGCTGGAGGCGGAGCTCTTCTAGGGGGGCCAGCCTCTGGCAGAGATGCTCCAAACAGCCTGCCAGAGCTGCTCTCCTCCCTGTCAGCCTCTATTCTCAATCAGATTAAGTCTGTGCTGGCATCAGTGCATCTCTTCACTGCTAAAGACATTACATTCTCCAACAAGCCGTACTTCAAGGTGAATAGGTTTTCTGTTTATTTGCCAATACATTAACAGTTTCCACAGGAACTCACTTTCTACCTCATATGAGCCAAAACTTTACGAGTAGCTAACAGAACTATTGAACACACATAGAGTGATCCAAAAATGACTGAGTTTTCATGATCGAACTATTCCTTTCATTCATTACATCTTGTGCAATTATAACCTTGAGAGTGCCAGCTGTGTCTGTCTCTTTTCTTGTCGTAGGGTGAATTCTGCAGTCAGGGTGTACGTGAGAGCCTGGTGGTGAGCTTTATAAAGTTCGTCTGCCAGTCGTCTCGGCAGTTTTGTGAGAGCGCAGGAGACAAAGGAGGCTCCACTCCGCCGGCCCTTTTGTTGCTGCTGTCCCGCCTCTGCTTGGACTATGAAACCTCGACAATCTCCTACATACTCACGCTCACCGATGAACAGTTCCTTGTGCAGGTAAAAGGCTTGGCACCCTGTAAATGCAAGCATTATGCACCGTTATACAGTTTAAAAATACAGTAGTTAACTTAAAGTTCGGATCAGTTCTGAGAAATATGACTAATATGTTTTTGTGGGGTTTTTTTGTGTTTTTTTAAACATTATAGGACCATATCAGTCAATTTTTGACTTCTCTCCTTTAGCAGAGATTGTGCTTACCTTCTACGAATGTTGCTGTTAAAATTCGACCATGTGTATGCTTTGGTAGATCTCAGACTGCATTTTTAAACCCCATTCACTGCCATTTATGTTGAAACAGAGTATAGAAACACTATAGGACATGTGAAAGTTGCTAGCTGTAGGTAAATCACCCTTCTAAAGAGAACGCCTGCGTTTATTTAGCTGGGACCCATTGAGACGAAAGCAATTACCCCTGGAAACATAGTTCCTTACAAGTGCTGCTTTCTTAGCTCGAATATTAGTGTGACGAAGGATTATGACACAGACATTCTTTTTCACTAACATCACAAATTTTCAGGTACTCTCTGTTAATTGAAAATGGACAAAATCCAAACAAATGTGACATCTCATAGATAAAGCTATTTTGGGAAAAATGGGTGGGGTTTAGGTAACCTATGTTGCCAGTTTTGACAACCGACAGTGGAATGTAAAAACACTTCTAGCACTTTATTTTCAAACTGAACTGACTTTACTAATAAGCAGTTTTGTATTGTGTTGCTCTTCATAATGTTGTTTACAATTTCAGCGCTGAGCATCATGTTGTTTAATGTAAGGCTGGATACCATAATGCTGCATTTACTTAAATTATTCTGTGTCATTAATTTTGTGTAATTTATGAGTTATGCTGCTTGTTTATTCTGTTCCAGGTTTTTGGTAAAGATGATGATGATGATGACGAAGCAGTGACTTACAGCTCTATTAAATTTTCCCCGCCCACTGATCCCAGCAGCCTCTACACTGTTGTCAACAAACCAAACAAATAAGAGAACCACAGTGTAGTTACAGCTCATATCATTACAGTTATTTTTACATTGATAAATGATGCTGTAAAATATTCAATTATGTTTTTCATTAGACAATAATATTCAGGGGTTTTTTTCGCTGTAAAAAGCCTTTTTTGCCAGGAGGGGGTGTAGTGGGTTAACAAGTAACACAACAACATGACATCATTCGACTGCTGGATGAAATGAGCGTATTGTCTGGTACATTTTGCTTGATGAGTTTGCCGCTAGGAGCTTTTATTTGTCAGGTTGTAGTTACAGATGCATTATTTTTTACAATTATTTTTGTGCCACCTGTTATTATTTGATATGCTGTCATGTATAGCATCTATATATCTGTTTTGTATGAAATAATTAAAGCAAACCAATGGGAAGCTGGACAACGCTCTTCTTACTGAGTCACTTATTAGACTGGAATTAAATGGCTGAATGAGATGAATCTGGAAAAAACGAAAACACTTCAGTTTTCACTGTTTTTAATTCCAGATAGATTGTAGAAGGAGGCATGTCAAAACGGAGATGGTCTGTCTTCATGAAAGCAAAAGCTGACATATGAGAGAAAATAATGTAAGTCACTTTGAAGAAGTTACCATTTATGAAAGGAAGTTGATACAGCACCTTTATTGAAGAAGCTTCAGCTGTGATGCTTATAATGAGACATTATAAAGACAGAAAGCCACGACTATTAAGTTCAGACGGATCAAAATGTATTTTTGATGCCTGGGCTTCAGGCTACAGGTAAGGATACATGTGTAAATACCAGAAACATTTAAAAAGTAAAGTTTAGCACAGAGCACCAACCTCACGGCAGAAATAAATTTGTTTACATCCCGGTACAGAGAATGATTTTGGCCTCCAAAGTTAATTTTGTATAACTCACTTGTTTAAATCATACTAGTGCTTACATTTACAGGCGTGACTGCTGTGACTGACCATAGCTGCTAAGTATCTGCAAGATGACAGAAGGTCATTGATCACAGTTTGAATTGTGCCCAGCATCCAAATATTTTGACTTCTGGTCCAAAAAAATAGAAAATAACGAGATGGTGACTGCCACATTGCCAAGTGTCCTCTGTTCATTTGCCTATATTGCTAATACACTGCAACCTTCTTCAGCTATAGTATTGTAGTATTCCACCAAATGTGTGGCTGGCTGCTGCATATTATTATTGACATGGTGAAACTAGGCCACTGAGGAAGTGATGTAATACTTATCACAGGATGTGATATTTAAATATCAAGCACCAGTTACAGATTTTGACAGTTAACGGCTGAGAAGTGACAGAAAAAGACTTACAACGGCTGAATTCAGATGGATTAAAATGTCTTTTATTCTGATACTGCTGCTTCACTTTACAGGTAAGGATACACAAATAGAAACGAAAAAAAAAGAAACTTATGTTGGATCAAAAATGGTGATAACACTAACTGTCAGCATAAAAACCATATTAATAATTCATGTTGTTTTTCTCCCATATTTTCAACAGCAGTGACTGAACATGATACCTGCACCATTGCTGTTAGATATGGAGATGAAGTCACTTTGCCTTGTGAAAACGTGATTGATGATCAGGGCAAATGTAACAATACTTCATGGATCTTCAGTAGAACTCCTAGCACAGAAGCAATAGAGCTGGTTATTTTGGGGCAGATTGATAAAAGCGATGAAGATGTATCAGACAGACTGAGTGTTACAGAGAATTGTTCTCTGGTTGTAAAAGGTACCTCATTTAAGGACGCTGGTCTGTACATCTGCAGACAGACTAAATCAGGACAAAAAGAAACTCCAGACTCTCGTGTTTTTCTGAATCTTATTCATAGTGAGTTTTTACGTCAAAACATTTTCATCTCCAGCTGTCTTGTTTCCATGAAATATTGAAACTTTACAATAACTCTGTTACAGTAATGGAATTAAAATATTTTTTGTTTTTTTTATTTTTAGTTTCTACATCTTCAGAAGCTAAAACAGAGAGGACACTTCACTGCACTGTGTATACATACGGACAATGTAATCATATGGTGAGGTGGTTGTACAATGGAAACAATGTGGTCAAACTCATCCCAGATGTGACGACATCACAGTCTTCCTGCTATGCCTCCGTGGAATTTCAGACTTCTCCTCTTATTTATATCAAAAGATTTGACTCATTGACATGTAAAGTGACTGATATTGATGGTGGCAGAAGTCAGCTGTATCCCGTCCTCCGTCCACCCTCAGGTTGGAAACCAGGTAAGAATTAAGTCCCTTTAAAATGACATGACACAAAATATTTGTTTAATAAATGGGTTGTAAGTTCTTACACTCATATATTTCTAAATATTATGCATTTATTAATTATTATGATTATTTATTGTTTTAGCAGCACAAGTTTTGTTCTAAACAGTTTGTTGAGTTTCTTTAAATCTGTTTCCGTGACAACATGATAACAGCAATAACTAAACTGAGAAAAAAGGCTGATACCTGCTTGAAAGAAGGAACCATCGCAACAGCATCTGCATTCAATGATTCGTCAACAGAACAACAAGGTAGTGGCTCAACATCATTCTCTCTGTGGCTTTGTAGGGATATTCTCCTGCTCCTCAAACGCAACCTGACCACTAAATTCGATAGGAGAGACATTCAAACAAAAGAACTTTTAGAGGCTGACAGACATTTGGTGTCCCTGTTTTATGTTTTTTGAAGACTTCTGGTTTATTTAATAAATAATAATTAACTGAAATTCTCTTGAAGCTTCTTTAGCCTTTTTTTTTTTTAGCTAAGTGTGTTTGTAGTTGCTAATTAGACTGCTAACTTCAGTGTACTGTGGTGTTTGATGGGATTATCATTCACTTTGCAGGTATTTAGTAATGAACCAAAGTATTGGACAAATTTATATGTTTCTCAGTGATGACCCTATATGAAAAAAAGGCAGTAGGCTCCATCGTCAGAAAAATTATGCCCACTGTACATCCAGTAGTTGTTAAATTGTTTTGGTCTGGACCAAAGTGATAGAATAATCAGCTTACATTGGCAAACTTAGAGCTGCTCAACAAACATGGCTGAACATGTGTTGTGCCTCTGACTTTTAATAGTAACATGATAATAGTAACATATTAATAGTAACATCTGACATTTTTTTCTGTTTTTTTCTGTTTCACTTCACAGATTGTTCTGTTGTGGACTACATCATGCTGGTTATGCGTGTGGCTGAACTCCTCCTGGTGACTGTGACTACAGTTCTTCTTTCTATCAGAGCTCGAGGTGAGAAAATTCAGACCAACGTTTGTTAAAATGATTCACACAAACTCAGTTTAGGGCTGAAATGTTCCTCTGTGATTCGTTTTCCAGGGAAGCAGAAACCATCTCATCACAACGATGTGAGTTGAAAATGAAAATTGATAAAAAGAGCTGAAGTGATTTATACGGTCGGTTTGAAACCAAATGTGTTGTTTTGTTTTTCACAGGTGCATCATGGTGATGGACATGATGTCATAGTAAACTTTGAAAACGCTGGAGACCCGACTGCTTCTGTCAGAATCAACAACACCGACATCAACTTACCAAAGAAATGAGTCTGCCGCTGCTAAACATTTCTTCAGAGCATTATTTTACATGACACGAAGCAAATATCAGTCAGAGGTTTTAAATGAGATCATGGTTCACGTATAAAAGTCCAAAAATTTACTTTTAAAGTAAGAGAGGTTAAAATCTTGATTTTTTCACTATGTAAGATACGTTTTTTTGTTTTTGTTTTTGTTTTTTTTTCATCAGTACCCCAGTTCTGAACACATTCTTAAAAACTTTCTCAGGATGGCGTCTGTTTTGGGGGGGTGGGCTTTGTGCCTTTATTCTTGATAGAACAGCCAAGGAGTGGGCAGGAATTTGGAGAGAGAGAGATGAAATGACATGACATGGAATCAAACGAGAGGCCACTGCGGCGAGGACACAGCCTCTGTACATGGGACACCCGCTCTGCCTACTGGCTCTGCAGTTAGACGTTAAGGTCTTAAGTTTATCTTGCTTCAGGAAGTTCAGTGTACAAGATAAGTTTTATCTTTTCTGCAACAGTTTTGAAAATCTTTCGTGTCTGTAGCCAGTCTAGAACAGTAACTCTAACAGCTCTCTGAGGCTGCCACGGCCTGCAGATTTTTTAATTGCCTTGAAATGAGTAAATAGTGAGCATGACCTCATTTTGATCATTATACTCTATGTGCAGCTTTAATTTGAATGTGGAATGTTTGAATGAACTTCTGTTCTTGATGAATTGAATAATAGTGTTGACTTGTTTATAGCCTGCTGACAAACTATTATATCCTCATTCGTGTCTTGTACCATCAAGATGAAGAAACACTTGCAAACTTACTTCAGTGTTTCCTGATCTGCAGCAATATTTGACACTTAAAGCCATTGCTCCACCTTCAAACTGAAAAGAGCAAAACATCCCAAAAAAGGCAAACCGAACTGCAAGTGATTAAGAAGATCTTGAAACAAAGATAAAACCCTTAATTTACTCTTCAAATATAGAGATATTTTAAAAATCATTAAGCGTGCCAATCTGAAATTTAGCACCTTACAAAAGACAGAACCAGGCTGTGATTTTGAGGAAATTACACATTCCTTATTACAGGAAGTGGATTTTTTATTTCTTCATTTAACATGCACCAGTTCAGATTCTCTGACAGTTAATAGCTGAGAAGAGACAGAAAAGAGACTCAGGCACGACGGGTGAACTGAGATGGATTAAAATGTCTTTATTCCTGATACTGCTGCTTCACTTCACAGGTAAGGATGCACAAACAGAAACATTACAAAACCAACTTCTGTTGGATCAAATATTTCTCTCCTGCTGTCGGCATAAAAACATTTTCATAATTTATTCTATTTTTCTCTCATCTGTTCAACAGCAGTGACTGGACAAGATCTTCCTGCCGTTTTTGCCAGAGAGGGCAGTGAAGTCACTTTGCCTTGTGAAAATGTGATAAATGACCAGCAGCAATGTGACAGGGCTTCATGGTACTCCAGTAGATATACTGGCGCACAAACAGTATATCTGATTAATTCTGAGCAATCTGATAAAAATAGCAAAGATAAATCAAGCAGACTACGTGTTACGGAGAATTGTTCTCTGGTTATACAGAATGTCACAACTCAGGATGTTGGTCTCTACTTCTGCAGATGGACTCAATCAGGACAATCTGGAAACTCTTTTGTTTATCTGAATATCATTTCAAGTGTGTATTGACATCATAACACTTCATTTCAAACTGTGTTGTTGGATAATTTATGACATTAATTTTGTTCTTACTGTGTTTCTCCACCCTCAGTTCAGGTTCAACACAGCTCTGATATGGCAACCTCTTTTTCCTGCTCTGTGCTGACATATGCACAATGTACATACACTGTAAGGTGGCTGTATAACAGTAGTGATGTGAACAAACCTAATGAAGATGAGAGGACATCACCATCACGCTGCCTCGGCGTTCTGTACATTCAGAATCCTGACTTTAACCTGAACTACAACTTTCTTACTTGTGAAGTCAAGAATGGAAAAGCGCATTTGTTTCCCCTCATCCCTCGTTTCACAAGTGAGAGACCAGGTAAGTAAGTGCTGAGCTTTTTTAAGTCACTTTAAACTGATGTGATTAATAACCCAAAATCTTGTTAAGGTATCGGATTGAAATTTTTGTCATGTTTCAACGAAAGAAGGACCCAAAATGCGAGACACTAAGACAGAGGATTAAATCCAACAAACAAGGGCGAGCTTTAATGAAAGCTGCTAAAAAACACAAAGAACCAAAAATCCAAAATACAGAATGTTAAAAAACTAAAGCAGGAAGAAAAAACTGAATTAACAAACCAGGATGACGAGTGACAAAGGAGCGGCAGACAACAGGAAGACATGACACAGGAGGATAAAACTACCAAAATAAAACAGGAAACAATGAAGCCAAACCCCAAACTATGACAGTTTTAATATATTACATCACAACACAAGTTTTGTACTGAAGTGTTTGTTGGCTTTTGTTCATCTGTTTAGATGAGAACACAGTGACAGCAACAACTACAATGGAATCAACAACAACCAAACCAAAAACAACTGAAAATGGCAGAAACGACGTGATTTCTGATTAAAAAAAACTGTCATCACTGACATTTGTTTCTGTTCCACAGCTTGTACGGATTGTTCTGCTGTGAACTACATCATGCTGGTTATGCGTGTGGCTGAACTCCTCCTAGTTACTGTGATTACTGTTCTTCTTTTTATTAGAGCTCTAGGTGAGAAAATTCAGACTAACGTTCATTAAACTGATTCACACAAACTGTCAGTTTAATGCTGACATGTTCCTCTGTGATTCGTTTTCCAGGGAAGCAGAAACCACCTCATCACAACGATGTGAGCTGAGAATTAAAACTGTTACTGTTACTCACTGTTACTCACTGTTACTCACGTTACTGTAATGCTGGACTGTGAATGTCTCACAGCTTTAAAACTAAGAAATCAAACAGTGATGCGTTCAGGTCCAGTGGCCAGCCAAGCAAATATCAGGTTTAGATAGAAACTGATGGCATGTTCTGCTGACTGTACTATGAAATCAAGTGTATATTTGTTGTATTTGAGCTCAAACTTATTAAAAATGAATCACTTTCACAGGCGCATCATGGGGGAGATGGACATGATCTCACAGTGAACTATGAAAACGTTGGAGGTCCAACTGTCAGAATCAAAAACACCGACATCAGCCAACCAAAGAAATGAGTCCACTGCAGTTAAACATTTCTTCACTGCATTATTGTAAATAACATGAATTTAATTTGAATTGAAGGTTTGAAATGAGTTCTTGGTTCATATTTTAATGTGAAAAAAAAAGTTGTTCTTGTTGTTTTAAATTCTCACTTGTAGTCTGAAGTTAAAATCTTGATTCTGTCTTGTTTCAGGAAGCTCGCTGTCGAGATGATTTATCTTTCTGCATCAGTTTAGAAAATCTTTCATTTCTGCAGCCAGTTCAAAATGTAACTTTAACACCTCTCTGAGGATGGCATCTGTTTGAAGTTTGAATTTTTTTTTTGACAGCCTTCAAATTTGTTAATAGTTGACCTCAATTTAATCATTCTGTGTGCAGATTAAATCAATTAGTTTACTTTGATGTGGACTTTATGCTTTTCAGTGGAGTCCTGTCTGTCTTAGTATGTTAGAATGAGATTGAAATTTTAATGGAGTAATTAAACATGTTGTCTTGTTTGCAAGCTTGAGGAAAAATGTTAAATCATTATCCATTTCAACGTGTTGTCATATATTGTCATGTCTTATACAATAAAAGGTGACAAAAATAGATTTTCAACTTATTTTAATGTTATCTGATCTGACCTTTTTTTTCTCTCGCTCTCTTTAAATATAGAGGTTTCAATGAAACAACTAAGGTCAGCATCTGCTATCATAAACTTAGCAGCAGGAAGATTAGAAAGTCATTTTTAGGAAGATGTGCATTTCTTATCAAGGGGATTCTTCACTGCTACATGTAACACGATTAAACACTCACCAGATCACATTTCCTTACATGTGAGGAGTGAGAAAAGATGGAGGAGACTTAAACATGATGGTTCAATTCAGATGGATTCAAAAATCTTTGTGTCTGATTCTGCTGCTGTACTTTACAGGTTAAGGATGCACAAACAGAAACACTGTAAACACTGTCAGCTTAAAACTACAAATAGTGTTACACTTTCTCATCTTTTTAGAAACAGTGACTGGACAAAATCTTCGTACCTTTACCGTCTTTACTGAAAATATGATGGATGATCAGGATAAGTGTGACAGTACCATGTGGATCTTCAGAAGATCTCCAGCAATAAAAGCAGTACAGCTTGTTAGATTTGGGCAGATTGATAAAAATGACAAAGTCACAGTTTGGTCAGTAGTGGTCTGTACATCTGCACACTGACTAAATCAGGACAACAAGCTCCAGACTCTGGTGTTTTTACATCATAACATTCAACTGTTGCACTTTCTCTTCCTTGAATACACAAATGCTTTTCTCATTCTCACCAGAAGGTGGTGTCAGAGATCTGACACAACAGACAGAGGGTATTTCTGTCCACTCAACAGGCACTATGTAGCCAAAATATACAGCTACCCAAACACACACTCATACAATAGATGAGCGTCTATCTTACTCCAGAAACACTGAATGCTGCTGAAGCTGCATCAGCAGACTGAGCTCAGGCCCCAGAAATCTCAAAGGAAATCAGAATAAAACAAAATGTGCTCAGTAACTGAATAATGCCAGTCAAATCATACTTTCAGATCCAATGAAGAGGGAGATAAAATTTGTGAAATTTGTAAACAA
>JAQFJA010000006.1:6411253-6425145 GCA_029874485.1 Naso brachycentron
AAAAACACCTGAGCACTCTGATGCATTTCAACAGAGAAGCCTTAACACAAATCTATGAAGCTTGTCATGTTCAATAAGTGGTGATGCTGTCAGAGAAACAAGCCCTCCATCCTCATCCTGGAAGGGGGGGCAACACATCCACTTTGAACTGTGCTAACAACAGTATTTATTGAAAGCTCCTGTATTGGGTTGCATTGTATTTTACAGGGGTTTGCAGTTATTGTGTCCGCCCCCTGTGGCTGGCGAGCCTCCACACTCCCACAGTCGGCTTTCACAGTTTCCTCTCCCACTCCTCATCACAGTTCAGATGCAGGTTCACATGATTGCCAGAACATTAGCTAACTTGTGAAAAAGACATTCGTGGCTGCTGTTAACTTGCTAAATGAATAATGGCATTATGCATTATTTACTAATTATGATGGTATTTCATGTTTTGCAACGTGTACATAAGCAACACTGTATGACTGGGAGGCAAATTTCCATTATTTTAATAATTAATAATTAATTAGGGTCTTTTTTGCCACAGTATTTTTTCACTTTAGAGTTCAGGTTGAATTGATAAAATGTGACTCAAGCACATAAGTCTGTTCTTGCTACAGTGAGGTGAAACCTTGTATGTGCGCTTTTATTTTGGCAGCAGCACAGTATCTCTTTGTATAACCAGCGGCTTCATTTGCATCAATCTCCTTAATTGATTAAGCCAACCAGCCGCCGTCTTTGTAGAAGGTTGATTGCTTCAATCTGCATGTAAATGAGTGTTCAAGGCAAATGCTGCCAGGATGCTGCAGTTACAATCACCTGGAGGCTCGGATTAGGAGAGGTTGTTTTCAAAGTAGTACAAATATTGGGTGTTCATAAATTAATGGAGAGGCTAAATGCAGCTGAATAAAACATTTGGAAGATTTCACTCCAAAATAAACCTTCATTTGCATGAAATGATGCTTGCATTTTTCAGTATGATTGCAGGCATTTAGTGACACTGGGCTGTAGGTCTCCCATCAAAGGTCATCATCTATAAGCGCTTATGAGCTCTGCTTTGGAAATGTGAAAGAGGGACCCATAATATATCTGGTCGTACGCATCATCTTTCGAGTAAAACCCTTAATTTGTTCTGTAAACCACTGCGAGATCTTCTATGAACTAGAAATTTGGGATTTCCGTGTGCACATGCTGGTTTGATCATTGTTGAAAGGAGTGAAACAGCAGGGTTCTTACCGCTCTGGTGGGATTACTCTGATCAATGGGGTTTTTGAAGTCTGTGCGAAGCTCATCAAACGCAATAATCTGAAAAACAACAGACACAAGAGTTTGTTTCCTTTCACCTTCAGAATACCAACAAATGCACAAACTGTAACTGTAATATAAAGCAAATAGAAAAGCTTGGTTTCCTTCACTGACAGAAACTCAGAAGTCTCAGCCTGGTGTACAATGCTGTTGCACTGGGATGCAACATTTTGGGCTGGTGCAGCCACATTGTTCACTTTGCCCAAGCACACATTTCATATATCAGCTGCTATTGTGTTTATACCATGGGTCATTATCTAGCCTTTAATGAGCTAAAACTCTGATTTAAATTCCAGCCATGTTGTTGCACAGTATTGGTTTGAATTGACTACCATTATCCACATTCTCTAACATTTTACACCAGTCTATTTTTTTTTAATAATCCTGATGTTTATGTGTACAGTAGAAACTACAGAATGTCCATGAAGAAATAGCCAGCAGTCAAGGGAGTTCATTTTTAATGACATTTAGCATTTGAAAGGATTTATTTGCAAGAACTGTCCCTAGTTTTATTTATTTCACTAAATAATTTTTCAAACTTAATCATATTTTTTTGGTGCACTCCAATGAAAATCAATCAGACTGGTATTGGTTGCAACCAGCAGCAAGCAAATTACCTCCTCATTATTTTATTGATAACTTGGCAATATCAGAACAATCAGTTCACATCAGACTGTGTTACATCAAAACGTTTGCTGTGCACAGCTTAACATGCATGCTTTGTTGAGTCTGTATGTAAGATGATTATGGCATCTTGGAGGTCTATATGAAATCTTGAATAAATGTGGGGGCTTTTTTGGCCTTTTTTTGTGAAACATCAAACTATATTATTCGGAGGACACAGTAGTGAAAACAATATAATTGTCATTACACTAAGAGCTCTTTAACTGCTCCTTGTGACTGATCATTTTTCTTACCAGCTCCCTGATAATTAGCTCCATAAAAATACTAATAATTCTCAGTGTAAAGGCCACCTGCTGCTCTTATCATCACTCTGGCTTTTAAACAGAGAAGCTCCACTTTGACGGCTCATTGAAAAGCTATAAAAAACACATTACTTCCAGATAAGTGAGCATCTGACTTGCATCCACAGGGACTGACAGTATGGAAACAGAACACTTCAGTCTGTTTGAAATAGAAACGCCCCTGGTGGTCATTTCCCCAAGCGAGTCTATACAGCTCTCGCTCGTCTTCTTTCACACTCTGTTGTAAACAGATGCAGTTTCCATGGCGACATGGTGAGCCCCTCAGTGGGCTCCATGGTTACTATAGCAGTGAACAAACGCTCTGATTGGTGGAGAGCCACATATAATTGGGGTGCTGTGCCCGTGGGTGGAGGCAGACTGGGGGAAGGGGTGAACAAAATCAGTTTGATAAGCGTTTTGATCACATGGTCGAGTGCTGAGCCAGACGCACGCTTCTCCCGTCTTTTCACACACAGACACACTGACTGACTCATACGTAGTCTCACCCACTTAGTCAGTTGGTATGTTAGTCATTTCAAGTCTTATATCCATAATGATATGTTTCGTATTTCACGTTATCCCTGCCTCCAGGAATGGGATGTTAAAGGTAAGAGATCAAAGAGTCTGCACATGTGAAACCAGCGAACAGAGGGCAGCCGTCCAGCGATATCTGTGCAAATTCCACCTAAACTGCTGCAGGCAGACGGATTCACAGCAGTCTGGGAGTGAGATTTATGATTCCCGTGTTTTGTTGCCTCCCTGTGCTCATTGCAAACAGTTTACTGAACCTCGTTTGAGAAGCTGGTTGTTGTCACTTCTTTGGGATCAGAGGTTGCTGTAATGTGTATCATGGAGTCAATCATAATCTGTCTTTCTGTTGAATATTTAGGGGTCAGAATAGTTTTCATTCCTTTTTCCAACTGTACTAGCAATAAAACAAAAGGTAAGCAGGTCATTTATAGTCAGTGTAATGAAATAGATGAAAAATCACACAAAGTCAAACAAACATCCTTTCTTTTCAGGCTCATGTATCTCCAGCAACTCTGTAATTTAATGTGGTCAAAGAAATAATCTTTATCCAACCATTATGTCTTTGCGAGAAGATTGAAATTAAAGGAAACAAATGTCATTGTGTGGCTTTTAAGAGGCAATCCAAAATGCCACACACTGAAGTACACTGACTCTGCGTGGGGGGGGGGTGACCCAGCATGTCATTACCTGGAGGGGACCTGAGCTGTGTGTGTGTCGTGTTCCTGTAAGTGTTGTACAACTGCGTGTAGGCTGATGTGTTTGTCTGCCTGCGTGGGACGGAAGCAGTGTGGACATTCACAGGCCCCACATTTGCCCGTGTTCATTTCAGTGTGTGTCATTTCCAGTGTGCACAGTCCTACTCACCTGCCATATGACAAAGAAGATGAGAGCGGCGCACAGCACCAAGGTGAGCATGTAGCAGAAGGCCGCAAAGGTGAACGCCATGGCTGTGCCAGCCAGCCTGACGACGAGATGGGTCGAGAGAGAGAAAGGGAACTTCCCCCCCGCTCTCTGCCTCGCTATCGGCTATTGCCTTCTGTCCCTCCTTCTTTTACTGGAGGTTATTGTCTGTTTTCCCCTCTGACGCGAGCTGAGTCTGTGTCGTCCAGGTGGGTAAAGCACAGTTTTAGTAACAATCAATAATCAGCCTGAGCAGTGGCTTCACTGCTTCCACTTTCATGCTCTGTCTTTGTCTCTTCTTGTATATCTCACAGCGGGACCACCCCTCTCTGGCTTTGATTTAGGAAGCACTTATATGTCTGTTCTCAGCCACAGTTGTTTGTTGTTGGCCTGATGCTCCTCTTTTCAGTCTTTGACAGGCAAAATGTCTGTCTCCTCCTCCTCCTCCTCCATGTAGTTTCTCTTTAGAAAAAGCCTACACATTTTTTTTTTTCCCCACAGTAACGCGAACCACAAGTGTCTGACTGACGCGCTGACAACAGAAGCACAGGATTCTTGTCGATACTAAGCACAGCACTGCGTTTTGAAAACAGCGAGGATTATTGTCAGAGATGGTTATGGCTTGTGATAGTACTTTGTCGTATGGCTTTCAATTTATCTGTTGCTCTAAATCAAGAACACCATTAATGACGCATATATATAAATCATAATTCAAACGCTTGTAACCTTGCAAGAGAGCTGAAAGTTATTATGTACAGTGACAGCCTTCTGGCATATTACTTAATTGATTAGAAATAATTTACCTCCACATGAATCTCATCATGTGCTTAAAAAAGTATTGCTTTGCATATGAGACATTCTTTATATCCTGACAGAACAATTACTGGTTGTCACTGCTGATTTTACAATAAAATAGCACAAGTGTGAATCAATGGGCCAGCAAATATTGGAATTAACTATTTAACATAACAGTGCCAATAGCACTCATCCAAGAAGGCGTACAAATAATAATAATATGATACAAGAGTAAAACATTCATGATAGTTTCAGTTAGCATGGATCAATATCTTGACTGATCTCAATATCGAGTACAGAATACCTGTGTCTGGTTGGAGACGTGTCTGCCACCGAACAGTCCACTCTGTCCTTGTCTCTGTCAATTTGGGTCGGCACCATGTCAGAATTCTCTTTCCCTCAGACGCATCCCTCAGATTTCTCCAGAAACATTTAGATTTGTCTTTGCTGACATGCAGGATAAATTGTTCAATTCTGAGGGGAAAAAATGGGGGAGTTTTAACCAGATACCTGCAGAACATCTACATGTTGAGTCGCACTTAGTTTGGATTATAAAATAACTCCAGTTGTTAAGCAAAAATCTCCACAGTCTTCAGAATTCTTAAGTTAATTTGTCGACCTCTCTATTGTTTCCCCCTTTCTTGTTTGCCTTCTCCTTCTTTTTTCTAAAGTCCTCTGTCTTTTAATCTCGTCCAGAGATTTTAAAAAACAGACCTGAATGTGTTTCCTGAGTCTACTGTCTCTGTCTGTCTTCCTCTATTTCTTAGACTGCGAGAGAAATATTTCTATCACGCTTGATGTTATAACGGTCAACCAATAGCATCGCTCTGCCTCCCTCCCTCTCTTATTTGCTCTCTTCTCTCCTCTCTCTCCTCCTCCTTGTCTGTCAGTCTCCCTCTCTCTTGCATTTATACATTTCCATAATCCCTTGTTCCCCAGAGAGTGATGAGGGGGCAGGGCAGGCTGCAAATGTTTTTCCTTTTGTCTACATCTCACTTTCTCTCTTTCCATTTCTCTCCTTCATTCCCTTTTGCTAAAGCCTTTAGTCATCCGTCATTTCATGAAATGTAAGTCTGATTCTTAGGGTGTTGCTCTCAATCACCTGTCATTTCTTTCATTTCTCTGCTCTATTAGCTGTTCACTCAAAATCTATTAAATGGCTCAGTTTCATGTCTCATTTTGTTGTGTTTTTTTTCCACAAACCTCAGCCTATTATTGAACAGATTTAAGAAACTACTGGTGCTCTAACGAACACTGCTGCCTCATCTTTTATTAAAAGCATTCCAATATTATCATCACTGATTCTCCATGTTGATTTACAGTCCATCTTTGCTGAAAACGTAAAATACAGCAGTTCGCACCTCTCCAAACTATAAAAAAAATGTACCGGGTGTGCAGAAGTGTAAGAACTCAAGAATGAACAATACTCCAGCACTTTAGTTTCTTTGCCAGGAAAAAAGGATAACAAGTGTTTCTCTGAGTGTTGGATTTTTGTTCTTTTTTTGCCAAATACCACAGTCTATAAAGATAAACTGCACCACTTAAACCCCAAATACACAAATACATCACCAAAAAGTTCTTTACCACTGTCTCCTTACTGTCAAACATCTCTGTCAAACCAAAATGGCAGGATGGGGGCGATGTGATGATGTAATGCAGGTCATCTATCTGTCTCTCTGTCGTACCCACAGTCCAGTCAGATTACCTCCAATGCCCCCTTCACTGACACTTGTTATGTTCCCACTATGCTCTTACAAATGGATTATAAGCTGATAATTAATCACTATATTTACGTAAAGGTAAATATTGATCAAGCTTGAATTCGTGCTTATGCTGCTCACTGGGCTGTAGCACACCCTAAGGTGGGCTTGAGTAAGAACGGTATTAATGATATTATTCAACTATTCCAGCTGTTTATTACTTTTATCTAGTTTTGCAATATATATCCATTAACATGTACTCCCATTTTAGCCCTAAACACAAATATGTAAAAAATATTTTAAAATCAATTGCAACTATTACTTTCAGCTAACTATTTCAATTGTTTAATAATTTTATCCAGTTGTTAAAATTTATCCATCAATGTTGCTTTTAGCAAACTATTAACTTGCTTATTACTTTCATCTACTTGTTACGTTTATTCATTAATTTTTAACTAAATATTTCAACTGTTACTTTCAGCTGTTTCAACTGTTTAACTTTTATCAGTTGTTACAATTTATCCGTTTCTTTAGCTAACTATTTAAACTGTTTATTACTTTTTACAATGTCTGTTCGCTAATTTTAGCTAATTATGTCCTCTATGTATTATTTTTATCTAGTTGTCTCAGCTGTTTATTTACTACTTTTAGCTAACTAACAGTTATTTAAACAGTTACTTTAAGCTGACTGACAGGTTTATTACTTTACCAAGCTTAGTTACTGTTTATCTGTTACTCTAGCTTATTATTTCAACAGTTTGCTCGTTGAAGTTACTTAAACTACCTATTTCAAGCATTAATCCATCACTTTTAGCTAGACAGCTGTTTCGTTTGTGTTGTTCTTCTGTTAACTAGCTTAATGCATAACATTACTCCTGTCGAGTGTTAATGTGTTTAGGTACAGTGATCAGAAGAATCTGGAGCTTATTTAACAAAGAACATGTGGCTTCACTTAAAGAACACAGGTTGAGCCACCACTTCGAGAGAAAACAGGCGGGAAATTATAAAATCTATTGAAATATGAGGTGAGAACAGCAGATGCATTACTAGTTTAACTGCAGGTTCAGCAAGGACTATATACAAAGCTTTGTGCAACAAAAGTTTTACTACTGTAGTCTTAAAGATAATGACCCATTCCTTTTTTTAAGGTTACAGTTTGTTTCAAAGATACAAATACAAGTTCAGGATAGGTTGCTTGCGTCAATGAAAGCTTAGCGTTAATATCACACAGTGGATCATCCACCTGTTAGCTTCAGAAACAGGTTGTTAACATACTACCACTTTTTTTTTTTTATACGGCACATGTTAGCATACAGTTACCACTGCTCACGTTAAGCTGATGGGGAGCAACAACATTCATGTGTTTATATGATGGACGTATGCCTGATATTCTCTCTCTCTCTCTCTCTCTGTCTCTCTCTCTTGTTTCTTTTTTAGCTTTTACTCTCCAGCAACTTCAGAGAAAAAGATCTGGCTCTTTGACTGCTAATTGCTATTCCGTGTTCACCAGCTATTTTACAACTTTGTCTCCTTAACATTTGGTGCTGGGCAGACAGCTTAGGCCTACAGTTGGCTTATCAAAGCTTTCTATCTGTCTACTGCTGCCAAATAAATATGAAAATGAGTGTGCTGTAAAAACAAAACAATGAAAGATGCTGAAAAGCTCCTTAAAAGTTGCAGAGTCGTGTTCTCCGTGGCAATATAAGTATCACATCATGTATCCCATCGTTGATAGAAAGATATCGATTAGCGCATCTTAAAAAAGTAATTAGGGTCGATTTTAGTCTTTTTCCTTCTTTTCCTGACAAAGTCGTGAATGTCACCTTCCTTAGACACATAAGCTTTAAATGTTCAGGAATCTGCTGTATCTTGCTTGCCACGTAATCTGGGCTGTTGTAAGAAATTCACACTCATGATGTCAGATTTTAAACTGTAAGGTTTGTTGCGTAGCTCCTATGGGTAAACACTTATAGATGATTAATCAGTCATATTTTTTACTGTATTTTAAGACATTGCTCAGTCGATCGATTAATAAAGGCCTGAAAGTGAAAACAAAATCCTTACAAAATGGATTAAAATGAGTGCAGAGAGAATGTCAGGCTATATGCTGCATGTGTCTTTCTGGAGACGTTGCTGATCCACACTGTTACATGACTGTATATATACATAGCTTAGTTCCAGACCTCTGAGTCACCGCCCACGTCTTAAAGTGAAAAGAAAAGACAGCTCAGTGTGATTATCAGGCTTGTATATGCAGCACATAGCTGTTCATGGCTGATAGCTTGTCATGAAACTATGGTGTGAAGAATCCGATCTGGGTTACAGCACAGAGAGTGTATGTGTGCTTATCTGGGTTAGTGTGTTAGCCACCTAATGGTTAGGCAGAAGTTGCTGGTATATTTTAATTTACTGTGTTGATGATGGTTGGGGATTCCCTGCAGTCTGCTCAAACTGTGTCAGGATGTTGTTGTTTTTTATATTAGTAATGTAAGTTACTTTCATCATCAGTTTTTGAGTTAAGTGATGTAGTTGAATGACCTGAAGTTAAATGTCACAGGTGTTTAAGGCTGCCAGACAGCCCTGGGCTGAGAGGTTTTGACTCCATTGGTAGCCAGTAGCTCAGAAATCATAAACACCAGATGAGTGTGTCTGGACCAAAACCACTAGAAGAAGTCCAAGAAGGTTAGTCCTCTGGCCCCCAGAGTGAATGCTTAGTATGCTCTCATTAGAACTTATACTCTTACTTGACATTCAGCCAGATGGGATGGACATCAATAAAGGGAAAATATGCTGCATTCAGGGGTGAAAAGAGTACAATCTACTTAAGTAGAAGTGCTGTTATTTTGATAAAATTTTACTGAAGTAGAAGAAAAAATACAGTGCAAAAATGCACTCAAGTAAAAAAGTAGCTCAATTAAAATGTACTCAGAGTAAAAGGTACTTAGTTACTTTTTTTCTCCATCTCTATCCGTCTCCATCTCTGCACGCCGACGTCCCTGTGCTGCCTGAGTGTGTGTGTCTGACTGTTGTTCACCTTCTAACCCTGCAGTTAATCAGTCAGAGCCAATCAGATGGACCGTTACTAGCACACAGACACAGCAGCAGTTCACACAAACTTTATTGTTTCAGCTTTTTTTTTAACTTTGTTTCTGTGAAACTATTTAAAATGTTAACAAGTACAGTTACTTCTAACAATATCAACTTAAGTAAAGGCAAAACTACTGATTCACAAAGTGCACAAAAAAGTTACTCAATTACATTACTTCAAGTGAATGTAATTTGTTGCTTTCCACTCTTGGCTGCATTTTATAGTCATGCATAGCCGGCTTTAAAGGTCCAGCTGCACACATATATTTAATATTTTATTCTGCTATAGGGGAAAAAACAGCCTGGAAGCAGCAACAGTACCTTTGCCAAACAGTAACATGCAGATAGTGCAAGAAGAGGAGAATACTAACATTAGCAGGCTTTCCCATAATGTATATCTGGTGAGTCACCGGTTGTAGTCAACTGAAGTCATTAATTCTTTACTTTGCACTATACTGACCAAAAAAAGTTGAGTTCTCCTCCTGCAAAATCCTCAGACACTTGTGATGTCATTGGTGTCAAGGAAGGCACAGACTATTTTAACTGAAGTAGCCAGGGGGCGTGCTGCCGCTAAAACACAAAACCTATTCCCTTTGCTTTGCTTTGTTCAGTGTGTGTAGGTGTTAGAAGCCGACGCGCAATTCATCCTGGTACATGTAAGCACTGCCAGCACTGCTCCGCGAGCAGCTGAACTCAACTCTCTTGGTAAATATATCATGCACTGACAAATTTATTGCCTAAATTGACTACATTTACCTCCAAAAGAGATGAGACACTGACATGAAATGTGGTGAATTTTCATGTCAAGTTAATAAGTGCAACACTGTAAATGTATTCTGCAAGTGTTTGCTGCTTTCTCTGGTAAGTTTTTTCAAATTGGACCCTGACTTTGACACTGATGGTGGAATGAGGCACCTGTTAGAGGGAGACCAGAGGACCGTCCACAACAGCTGTGCTCATGCTATCACTATAAAACGCACTTAGCTGGTCAGACAAATTGAACATTTTCATTCTGCATTATTTACACCGCAATCAAAGGTATTCTTTATTTAGCATCTCCACTATTCCCACGTTTTATTGTTGCATATTTAGTTGAGGGATGATGTGCAAATGACTGCAGATTGACTTAAATACACCGTTGCTGTGAAGAGAGAAGTATCTTAAAAGTATCTGGAATCTTAAAAATATAATAATTTGAGGATACTGCATTTGTTACATTAAAGATGAGAAATTGTGTTTTAATATTCTACAAGTTGGTTGTATTATGTGCTTTGTGTGGGGGGTTATTGAGAGTTCTCTTGTAAGTTTAATAAATATAATAAATTGTAAAAATGTGATGACAGCAACTTGTTTTGTATATGGGCGATTTACTGATTACATGTCTGATTGATGGACTGTGTCTAAGGAAAGTGGAAACAACCTCAGACTCCATCCTGCAAAATACAAGAAACCTGAAAAATGTGCATTGATGAGAAGAAGATTATTGGCTTATTGCTGTATTATGTGGATGAAACATCCACAGTGCAGAGCATAATAACTGTTGCACATTATTTACAAGCTTAGAATAATCAAACCTATTTTGAAACCTGGAAGGATGTTTTGTTACTTGCAGCCCACAGAATATGTAACATGCTGGTGACTCAGTGCTGGATTTAGGCTTCCCTCTAGTGGTGATAATAAGCAACTGCAGCTCTGGGCGCACTTCACATCCCTGCCTTTCACGCTGCAAGACAGTGCATGAAACCGCAGCATGGCCTCTTTAGACAGATGCCAGAATTATTGGCAAAACATCTGAACACATATGCTGCATGTGGCTTTATATTTAATTTTTTCTTCCTTTTTATAAATTAACAGTTCAAACAAAAATGTTAAAGTAAAAGTACACGTTTTAAAGATGGTTTCATTTTTATTTTTCACAGACACATTTAGAATGTTTTTCTTAATTTTATGTTATTACATGAAATATATTTCTACATGTTTTAACAGATGGTAACTTTAACTGAAAGATACATGAAAAAGAATAAAAATGTTTTCAATGCATTAAATAAAATGTCCCTTTTTATGATCATCTAAGTGCAATGATGTCCACTAATCACAGGTTTTCAGCCTTTCAGCCAATTATGCAGATCTAATAACCGTGATAATGATGATAGAGGTCATGGTAAAGTGAGATTATGTTGTCATCATGAGTCTCACGCTGGTCTGCTGAGACACATTAACATAAAAAGCTCAACATATAGACATGACTTCTAAATAAAATTATAATTCTTGAAAAAAAGTTTAGTTGAATTTTGCTGTCCTCTAGGACAACGATCCAGTCAGTTGTATTGACTGTTTCAGCTGCTACAGCGATGAAGACTGATGCTGTAACTCCCTCATCTGGTTCAACTCGGTGTGTGGGAGTCCAAGAGCATTTTAATTGGTGTATTAGTGCAAATGAAGACTGACAGATTTTAAATTGTCCACAAGATGGCAACATATGAGAGGCAGAGGCAGCAACAGATGGTCACATTAGGCAGTATTGATTTATAAATTATTCACTCTCACAACAGAATTCTAAATGCCTCCATTGGTTTAATTGTATATGTGGCACACGGAGGCTTTAAAGCAGTCATGCTAAGATGGAGAGATGGAGCGACAGTATCCTCATTGATATGTGAGAGGAGGACCGTTGAGACGACTGTTGTCTTAAAGAAAAAAAAACAGACAGAAAAGAAGGGTCAAATCAATCAGTCTAACTATTGAAATTTCCTGGAAAACTATTTTGATTGCGACCGGGACCGATGACTCATCAACCCCAGTCACCGTGGGAATTAAAACACAGCACAGCTCAATGCACCGAACAGCTGAGGGCAGTGTTTAGTGGAACACTGCATCAATTACTTGATATCAAGACCCTCCCAAAGGCACAGAGTGTCGTTGCCATCATTGCTATGCTGCCAATACACAAAGAAACAAGATGGGGTCAGTGTAATGTCTCCTGACCTGCTGCTCTTTGGGTCTAAATGAAATGTTTTTCTAACAGCTTTATTGATCACCTTACCAATGAAAATAAACTACCAGAGCACCTAAAATGCACAGTATAGCATTGATGCATAGAAGCAAATGCATAAATTTAATTTTATGGCATCTAACTGACGAGTTAACAACACCAAACAGCTTTATGTTGCGTGAGCGGTTGCAGACTGGGGTTAATTGTGCAAGAATGCTGCCTGTCGAGGACCTCCCGCAGCTTCTTGTATGTCCTGACAAGCCCCTTTCATCACTGTGATGCTGCAGGGTTATGATGCATTTTCCAGCTGCCCTTCATGCTGTATAAACATCCGTTAATTTCAATAAAGTTAAACAGTTCACTAATCAAGTATGCAGGTGATGTCTTTTATGGCTTGTTGTTTCTGTCGAACAAAAGCGACAAACAACTGTCAGTGTATTAATGTTCTGTTGCCTTACAGCTGCAAGTGACTTTTTATTGAGATTGATGATGGAAGGCAACAGAAGCTACCCGTAAATCACAAGTGGCTGCCACAGAATGATTTGAAGGCACAACATCAAAAGTGGTTCACAGAACATTATCACACTTTTAATTAATTTATTGCACCCCAAAAATAAATGTACAAGTGTCTGCCAAAAGAAGGCTCAGTGGGACGGCAAACCATAAATGCATCCTTAACATCCATGGATACACAGCTAAACAGTTACTATGGCAACCGAAACAAATCCAGTCAGGTTGCCTTTCAGCCTCTAACCATAAATCAGATGTTTTGTGCCCTTTAACTACGGGTCAAATAATCCTGAAGACGTCTCCATGTTTTCACTGTGTTTAAGTGTTTTGAAGTTAAAAACCTTCGGCACAAGGTTTAACGAGACGTTGATTTAAGAGGAAAGTAAAAATGTTGATTGATGGATTGATATTTTTCTATATGAGACATGTTTCTCCTGTTTCAGAATGAATTCAGCGACCACTTTTAATAAAAACTGTGGAACAACGCAGTTAAAAACATAACCTGACAATAAATGAGCATGAAGCAAACTGTACTGACACTGTAGGAAGTGAGAGAGCATGTGTTTTATAGCAATGTGTGTATGTTATAAAAATCCTTATAGGTCCTCTAAAAATATTTGGGTGTTGATTCTTTCTTTCCTGGACTTAATAACAATGCACTTCTGCTTGTTATAACACAGGGCTGTGCTGTCCTGTTACCATCTTTACTTGTATCTATCTTACCTATCTGGGTTTATTCTCAATGATTCTAAAAATGTTGCTTTAACTCCTCTTTAAACCCTTTATACTGCACATAAAGGTCTTGCATCTTGTTTGAACCCACGAAAAGAGGGTATGAAGGTAAAAAGTCAAGGTGCACTCACACAAAATCTATCCATTCTGTCCCTAAAAACAATAACTGTCTACTCATCAAATTGCATTGAGAGAAGATATTAATTAATAATGAAAACCTTAAGACAATTGACAAATACATAACACAAGCAATTACCAGAAACAAATCACCAATACTGTTAGAAGAGGCTGTACGTTTTTTTTTTTTACGTGTTTAAGCTAACCAAAGTTTGACAAAAGATCAAACTGTACATCTCAGTGAGAGACAACTTACTTTATAACTTTTTAACAATATAG
>JAQFJA010000006.1:6501251-6511664 GCA_029874485.1 Naso brachycentron
CCTGACTGATTTGTCTTAGTCCTTGTAGTCTTTGCAGAAATCCAAACAACAAAAACAAAACATGGTATGTGCACGCTGTCTAGAAAAATGAATTTCTAGACACATTTTAGAGCACAAATACAAGAAGACAAGACTTGAGAAGACATGCAACAAAGATAAGAGGTTTCCGGTATGTAATTATTATTATCCTCAGTAAGAGGGAAAATGTTGGCCTTTGAAAATTGCCCAGCGGAGAACTCATCTCTTGTAGTCTTTAAATGCATCAAAAAAATCTCACCAAATCTGAAATCAGCACTATTTAGATGTTCAAAGGCTGTTTTAAGTTATGCATATGAGGATTAATCAGCACTGATGCTTGGTATGGTAGCTGCTAAAAAAAAAAAAAAGAAATTTAACTGAGTGGAAATCACCTGCACCCCCCAGCTTCCAGAAATGGTTGAATGAAATGATCAGTTATCATGCAGCCAGAGAGAAAATGCTACGACCAATCTGATGCGCCCAATAAATTCTCTAAGATATGGGGTCCTTCATGGATTATTTAAATAATACACCTAAGTGATGTAACCCTGTATTGGTACTCTTGAATGTGTCCAGCCAAAGTGTAAGTTTTTCTTTATTTTTTTGAAAAATACTGTGAAAGCATAAAGGGAAAAAGTTACTGGCATCATTATTATTTTTAAGTTGTTTTCCTTTTCTCGTCTTTTTTTTTTGTCTTCTGTCTAGTGTGTTAAAATGTGTCTTATTTTGTGTCTTTGTCCAACTTATAAAGATATAAAATGGAAAATAAATAGAGAGAAAAAACAAAACAAAACAAAACAAACTGAAGGAGGAAATTTGCTTTTCACTTTATTTGGTTAATTACAGTATTATCTAATGAAATCATTGTCCCGAGTGGCCCTTAATCTGATCCTCCTGATCTCCAGGTATCAAAGGCAGCGGCCGACCTGATGGCGTACTGTGACGCACACTCCTGTGACGACCCCCTGATCACCCCCGTGCCCACCTCAGAGAACCCTTTCAGGGAGAAGAAATTCTTCTGCGCTCTGCTTTGAGACCAATCAGGGATTGTTGTGATTAAAAGTACAACTGTACAGTATGTACATGTATGTACAGTGTGTACATGTACTTCCAATCAAAATAAGACATCAATGTACTATAGTAACCTTGCATAAAAGCTGCCGATGTACAGTACACAATCAACTACAGAATGTCTTAAACTAAATTCTTTAACTGCTGACGTCCGTCTCAGTGTTAGAGGGGAAGAACAGAAAAAAAAACACTATGGAGATTTGACACAAAGTCTAAAATAATCAATCAAGAATTATCATTATCGAAAAGAGTAGAAGTGCAAAAACAAAAAAAACAGTAATAAAACAGTAATCATCTGGTTGAAAACACACATTTCATGCTCATATATGTTTACAGGTAACTGCCAAAACAGAAACATTCTGCACATTAAGTGTCTCTATAGGCTTACAGGCGCAGATTCACAAGGATTCTGCAGCGTTTATTAAAGATACACTGTGTAACTTTTTAAAGTAACAATTCAGTCGCGTAGTCTAAATGGGAAAAGTGCGTTTTGTTCTAATAAGCATTACAAATGTGAACATATCGGATGTAAAGTACATCTAAAAGTCATGTTCGCTCTGGCAAACTGCTACGAAACATGTTTGTTTTCAGGCCTGTAAAAAACTTACATAGTGCACCTTTAACTCTGAACTAGGAGGCTGAATTCCCGTATTAGTTTTTTGCATTATGGTGGTGCTACAGGTCTAAGATGCTGCTCGGATCAAGTCAGAGCTGTCAGTTCTCATATATGTATCGTCCAAACATTTGAGTCTGGCAGCTGAGAAAAAGATCATGCTATGTTTAAAATCGAGTTTCCATTTGGTGACCACTTACAGATGGAGTAATAAACATCCTTTTTCAGATCAATGCTTTACTAACAGGCACATTTATTGTCAATATTGTTTTGTAGGTGTTTCCTGATTTGGCAGTTACTTGTATCTACCAAGGACAACCACTGTTAACAAGTGGAAATAATCATATCAATTTGTTTCAAGGTTTTATTAAGATTTTAGCATTTTGCTCATTTATATACTGTTGCTGTAGTGAGGATGTGGATGTAAGAGCGTGTGTGTGTGTGTGTGTGTGTGTGTGCGCGCATAGGTGCTACTGTGAAACTTAAGCAACAATTCTGAGCATTTGATCACTGTTAAATCAAGATTTTATAGATCAATAGCACACAGAGACCCAAAAAATTACATTCCAGGGGTTATGGACATTTAATATACACAAAGTAACTTAAGCCATTAAAGCAAGATCAGCAATCGGTTATTATGAGTCTGCAACATGGACTATTTTCTATTTCTTTAAGGCAAAAAATAAATACAGCAGTTATAATGTACTTTTAAAGGCAGGTGTGCATCGTCATTTTAACCAATCAGGTTTGAGAGCTTCTCCAGAGCAGAGGGGGCGTTCAAAGGTTTCCAGAAAATGCGAGGAACAGCCTCACATCCCACATGAAATGGAGACTGAGGTTTATGACTTGAATATTCCCAGTTTAATTTAAGGTTTCACTCTCTCCATGGTTACCGATTTCCACATACACGGTACAGGCAGTGGTTTAGTTCTGTTAAATCATATCCATGAAAAAGAAAACTGTTTCTTCAGACATGCTCCCATCACTTGATCTCCATGGCAACGTCCACTATGACAAAACTTTTGGGAACCCCCCTGCTCGGGATCATTTCAAATAACTGAACCATGGATTTTCAATATTGTGCAAATGTCAAAGTTGGAGCGTTGGTGAAAAAGTAACCATGGAATATCAGGCATTGAAATAAAACCTCCTGTTATCAAACGGTTTCTGTCACTTGTGATTTTTATTTATTGAGTATGAAATCTTAAATGAACATGTAAAAAGACACCCATGTCCAAATCTGATACTTGGCCTTTATAATGACAGCAATATAAAATTGAAGTTTTCACAGTGTTAGATTACGTGACACAGCGTGGACATGTACTGATATTATAGTTCATCTGAGTGAATCAAACATTTAGACTAACATGCATTAAGGCATCTCATATTTAGAAAGACAGTAAAAGATAACATCAAGCTCACTTATGAAGGCCTACACTAAAATCAGTTGAGGTTACAAATAAACACTACAGTATTCCATCCCCATTTAAAGCAATTCCAATCTTAGACGAGTCATTTGCCTTTTCCTGTTTCGGGGTAATTAGGTCAAGATCTGGAGGGTCTTGTCTTACTTGTGTTGGTTTTTGTTATGCCAAACAAGGTCATTGGTAATTGGTTATGAACAAGCAGGGTTCTGACTGATTAACTGGATCAGTGTTACTGGTTCTGCCATATGATCCTGACACCGTTTAACTGAAACAGAGATCTTGTTTCCCCAAGTAATGGTGGCATTAGAACAGTAACAATAATCACATCACATCAACTTGAATATGATCCATATTTATTTGCCTCACGCCCAGTTCTTAGGGCGGGTACAAAATGTTTGGTTTGCTACAAAACAAGATTGGCAGCATTGTTTGGATCATTTAATAGACCTGTATTTGTCTGTTAGTTCTAATGAGAAGGCTGCAGCTTGCCAACCAGTTATAGACTGACACGTTATAGACAGAGATTGAGTTTGTTGCACTGACATCTTTATTTGTATGCATTTCCATCCGTAGGTTCAAACAAGCTTTTGGCAGACCAGATGTGGAAGTCTGGTCACGCTGCTTCTTAATTTTCAATATCAAAATTTAAGTTTTTGTAATAAAAAGACAATTACGCAAAGACCAGAGTCACAACAATTTTGAGACTGATTTTCTGGTCTCATATAAATTAGTCACATCCTCTGCAAGACACTTTAGACAATCCATCTGTGTAAAATTATCTTAATATGAACAGCACAAGATACTTCAGTGTGATATGATGTGCTTTTAAAAATACAACTTCTATCAGCTTTCTAATGGCTTTAAAAACAAGCTAACGAAGCAAGAAATCCAAGAGTTGAAGGTGAGTACAAATACCAGGCTGACTGTTATGGAAAGTCATCACATGACACCAATAATGTTTGCTGAACTGCAATCAAAATGTCTGTAAACATGAACATAGACCAAACAAGCCATGTTTAGTTTAAAATGGTAAAATCTTAGTGAAGGCCTTTACAGACCGGGTGCGTAACAAATAAACGACACAAAAAAGCGAACTGTTCGGATGCAAATATTTCAGATCAAAATTATTCCCACCGGCGGCGATGCATTTGCAAGAGAAACGCAGAAATACGGATTTGCGAAGGAGTTTTGACTTCTCACTTCACTACAGCAGAGCTTCCTGGCGCTGTCGCCCCGGCGAGAGCTGACACGAAGCATCGATACAGACAGGTGGGTGGCGGCTACTTTCCCACAAGCTGTTAAATAATCACACAGATGTTGTTACGCTGTATTGTGATGAGATTCAGCCGTTGTTGATGTTGTTTTGGGAGACAGACATGACGTCCAATCCGCTCAACCATCGAGATTGGTTGAAGCCTTTGCTTGCGGTGCAAAAGCTCAGAAAAATCGACCTTGATGCGAAAAATAAAAGGGTGGCTTTTTCGCAGCACAGGTACTCACAACCAATCAGAGGTTAGAAAAATGTTATTGACGTGTAAATTACTCACACAAAAAAATGGACCCGCTGTGTAAAGGCCTTAAACAGACAACAGTGGATGAACAGCACATTTCAAATTCAACCTTTACCAGAAAGCACATGTAGTATTTCGGTCATTTTGGGCAAATTGAATATTAACTAACACAGCTCTTTCCAAAAACTGGACATTCGGTGTCAAGTTCACCTATAAACTGGTTACACAGCAAAAATTTTGACTTGTCTAGCATAATTTTACTAATGTTAATAAAGGCTGAATTACATATAGGCACCGCCCTGCTAACTGGCATTCAGGTTCAGTGACATGACTAACTGAAAGAAGCAGTCATTATTGTAATTAGCTACACCTGTGATGATCAACAAGTCAAAATGTCTGCAGGAAAAACGGCTACCGAGAGTTAGTAAACATTACAGGCAGATAAAATTCTCTTATTAATCCGACTTATCAATTTTATGGCAGTTCAAAGAATCTAATTTATAATCTTGGACTCTCTCTAAGGCCTTCTAATTTTGAATACTATTTTGGGGTCCAAGGGTTTCTCAAATTCACCTTCAGGCATAACTTAAAAAAAAACAAGTTCCCTTCAAAAAAATCTGTCAGTGTCAGTGTGTACAGTATCCGTTCACATTTATACCATAGCTGAATTGAATCAAGATAACTGAAGAGGTAATGTACAGTTTGGACTTCAGGAGTAGAAAACAATGACAAAATGGTTTATAGGAAGGCGTCACACCATTCTTTCAGACAGCCATAGCAGTCACCTTGTTGTTTGGAATTTGCACCGCAAACTTCTTTCAGCCAGTCCTGGAAAAGTTCCTCATCTTTCTTTAGCACCAGAAACTGCCCGAGGACAACATACGCCTGTTTAAGAGGAGATGAATGCACAATAGACAGTCAGATTGAGAGATGCGTTCAAGTCTCAAAGGATTTCCTAACATCAACAGCCTTATTGTTAATTAACCAATGTTTATCAGTACAGATGAGTTATTACTTGACAGCTCTATAGTGACGACTGTATGAATAGATCATTGATAAGTGGATAGGTGTGTGGTTAGACATTTTACAGTACAATGAGAATGTCTTAAGTAAGACATCTCATACATGTAAAACTCAAAACGTCAAAATGATACCCAGCCAGATTTGATTAAGAGTACCAGATAACAGAAAAGAAAAAAAAAAGGTTGGTTCAATTTAGAAATGCAGACAAAATTACAGATGAGTCTTCCACCACAGTGAGGATAAGTACGCTATATAGACACTGCAGTCTGTGTGAGGTGAATACCAAACATACAGCATTTAAAAAGCTAAAAGAAATCAAGTCAAACCTTGTCAAAACCTTTTTCCTCCAGTCTTTTGCCAAGGACTTCTCCAATGCCTGCAAGAGCCATCACAGACTTCTCACCCATGGGCTCAGCCACAAAATCTTTATGTTTTTGGGATGTCGACGACATGACTGCTTTGTAGGGTGTCACAGATCACCAACTCCTGAACTGTAACACAAAGACAACAACTGACTTTCAAATATAGTGAAATACACTCAACTTTTAGAAAAAAAAAAAAAATTGTTTCATCCTCATAAAAATTTCAGCAACTGTAGCGGTACACAGACACTGGAAAAGTTAACACACAGAAAACTGAAACTACAGTACCTTTTATGATAATCAAATAAGTCTACAATCCACAGAAACGTGTAGACACTTGATGTACTTGTTGGTCTAACAGGTTTGTTCTGAAGCGACCTTCCCTTCACTATAATTGTTTTGTAAATTTAGGAGCACTGCCAGGTTTTACTGTGATACAACTGGAGGACCACAAAGGAGAGGCAGTCCTACTGCCAACAAATGTTCTCAAAGTTGAAGCATTTAAGTAATGTTACATAACAGACTGAGCTCTGGCTAAATCTGAGCGTTGATTTGCTCTTTTGGCCTTCAACTCATTACTTTATTTTCACTTTCAAATTCATTTCAACAGAAGAGGCTAATAACTAGGGTTGCCAGCCATCCCTTAAAATACGTGATCATCCTGTGTTTGGAAATTTAAAGAAGTATCTCATATTAAACTGATAAGAGATGCACTTTGCTCCCCTTAAAGTACAGTTTTTTAAAATGGCTACATCTGGGAGTGCCCCTGCAGCTAAAGAGAAGATTACAGAAATATAAAAGGGAACGGGGAAATTAACACGAGTGTCAGGAATGCGTGCAAGATAACATAAAATTTCTCAGTTTTGGCCTTCAGTGAAATAGGCCCTTATTGCTTCCCTAACACTGAACCAGCCCTGAAGACAGTGAGCAACATTATGCTGAATCACATGTCAGTTTGTATCATTGCAGGTGATCTGTCGCTTCTTTTTAACATAATGACAAAAATAAAAATGATTAAACCCTTTTTGAGGTGACAAACTTATTTTTCCACATTATGGTTTTAACCGCCTGGTCTGTATTGGATGCTGGAGAGCTGAAAGCATTGAGTGACCCAGTCCTTACTATAAGTACCTGACACCGTGAAGTATGGTTCTTTACATGATATCTCTTCCTGTAGCACAGTGATATATTTTCTCAGCTCACTGTCGGTGAATATCATGGACTGTAAGAGAGCCTTCATCTCTTCATATTGGCATCCCGCTGCTATCAGCTTAATGCATCCCTGAACACACTTGACATTTTTAGCATGTGTATAATGTAGCAATTAGGAACACGTGACATGTATTCGGAATACTTAATGCAAAAGGTGTTAGGTGCCACCAAAAAACGGCTCTGGTTACTACTAGCCACAAAGCCAGCGCCAGCCTTTTCAAAGCAAGCAATGATGTTAGCGCTAGCATCCCTGTTAGCTAGCTAGCAATAGCGTCCTTGCTAGTTTGGCTAGCCCGAGCCTTTTGCCATGCATCACAGTTAAAACAGTTCGCAAGTATTTAAACTCGAATTATGTTTTGGTTGGACACCAGTTATGATGTTATAATACCAGATTCAATCTAAATTTGAACGTCACAATCAGATCGCGGCATGTGGTTTGTCCAACTGGTGTAGCCGTAGCTAGGTATCCAAGATGGCGGACCTTTTCGCGCATGCGCGACTCACGTCGACGCGGGAGTAGCATTACTTCGTAACGAGCACCGCTATTTGAATCATGTAAATGTTTGATCAGCATTCAAACTATTTTTCAGTAGGATAAAATGAAGTTGATGACTGTGCGCGATGCTGCCTCGAAACAATACGGTACACTTCCCGTGTTAAATTGAGCGCGTAACCGTTAGCTTTCAACAGTTTAGCTAAGTTACTGTTAACGTTAGCTACACTGGCTTTAACGTTAACGGTATTTCACTGCAAGTTACTTGCTTTTAGGTTGAAAGTGTCCGCTTTGTTTAAACAGTTAAACTGCGTGTTCATGATGTAATCCTTACCACGCCATAGTTAATTAAATTAAAACTGTGAAGCCACAGTGTAACGTTACAACTGCCGTTAGCAAGCTCAGATTTTAGGCGCCTTCCAATTTAATTAACGTAAAGCTAACATTGCTACAAACGTACTTGTTCTCGTCTCATGCTACTTTTTGCTTCCGGCATGTCTAAGCTGCTGATCACAAGCGAATTTTTTTTTTAACCGATTACCGTTGTTTACTTACACTGGATGTGCCCACGCTGATTATCAACGCAGTTCGCTGGAGTCTTTTGGTTTCTGTTTCTGGGCGAACGCTCCTAAAAGCCAGAGCGCTCGCCTCTTGCGCCCCTACGTCACTAACTGACGTACAGTTGCTTTTCCCTCTGTGTAGACTGACAGGCTAGACCAGGCGTTTGAGCAGTTCAACAACCCAATGAGCTTAAATGGTCAAGTATGTGAACGCATACAGCTACTGAGGACCTCTTCCGATAGCTGGAACTGACTGAGCTACCATGCTACCAAAACAATTACCACCAGCATTGTAGCTTGGCCAGAAACGAATTAAACTATCATAGAAGTAGGCTAGCATCGACCAAGCCTTATATCAAGAATTTGTCACCAGCAACAAGGATACTTGTTAATAAGATCAGTTGTGAAGTGTGTCATTAGAAAAATGTATTCCACTGTTCATACAACACGCTGATTTCCCATCAATCCAATTTCTATGGTTGTATGTAGATGAGGATGTACACCTAGAATGTAGAAGTATTGTTTTTTTTAACTTAGATTTTCATAACCCATGCATGCTTACTGAGTCAAATAATCTTTTACATTTTGTCCTTTTGCATTGTTCAAAATGAAAGTACAACTAGGGTACCTATTTAAATCAACAGACTCAATAATTTGCACTATGAGCAGTTCAGTAAAACAGTGATTATTGCTTTCAGGGTGAACTTTATTAACTCACGAATAACAGTATACAGAGGATGAGAGATGTCTCTTGGATTGCCATTTATGTCATAGTTGTGCGCATTGGTGTCTTTCCAGCTCTGTTTTTGACACGAGCATCCGTGTGACATTTGCATCCGTCATTGGGAAAAAGAAGGAAGCTTGAATAGGTTGTGCGGAGTTTAGTTAGTGCAACTTTTACAGGAACTCAGTTTTTGCAGTTGAAAGATCTAAATAAGCCTAAAGTTCAGAGAGAATATTGGACGCAAGGCTGCAGGTCAGCCCAGTGCCATCTGGCTCCACATTGATCTTCCTCACAACTCCATCTTCCACCAACATGCAATATCTGAAACACAGAGGAAAGAACACAATCATGTACCAGTAAAAAACATTCACTCATTAATTACTCCCTATTTGACAGTAACACAATAGTTTACTCTTCAGTGAACAGGAAGTTGACATTTCAGACTAATGAGTCCTGCTCACACATTTTGCTTCTATAAAATACACCACAGTGCAAAGTGTTACTGTAAACAAGTACCACTGATATTACTTTGTTCCATTGCAGGACTTTTTGAAAGCTCTTCATCGACTACACATTTCTAAATTCAGACAAGTACTGTGCACTATCAGAGTGAATAGGGTGTGATTTCCAACACAGCCTGAGTTTAAATGGCTTTAACTGATTGGGGGGGACAAGCAACACGTGTCCAATTCATTACTACAAAACTAGAAAAGACACACATCATTACCTCTTGGATCGCCTGTTCCCAAGTGCCTGCACAATCTGATCATTGTCCAGTAACAGGTCAACTGCCTAAGAGGCATAAAGGAAAAAGACAGTTGAGTGCACACAGTCACATGAAATAGCACTTAAATATACCAGACATTTAGTTTTACCTCTGTAAAAGTTCCAGTGGGATCAGCCAGCATCCTAACCTGCAGAGCAAAGCAGCAGTAAGCTCAACATTCCTAATGTCTGGAACATTATAGAGGATTTCATCAGTCTTTCAGGGTCTGCTGTGTAATCCACCTCTCTATTCTTAAAGGCCACTTTGAAATTAGGATGTAAAGAAACCGAGCTCTTACACTGACTACAGGACACAAGATGTCAGTGAGCTGTACAGTAGCCTTGGAGAATAGTGTGTCATTTTTGTATTATCATCTTATAGCATAACATTATCAGAGGGACCGACACATGGCGCGCATTAGTCTGGATCAAAAATGCCTCTATTGTGCACAAAGACCAGTGCACTACACTACATAGTGCCTAAGTTACACCCTTTGTGGTGGACCCCATGGGACTTTAGTACAGAAAAAAATAGAACGGTAGTCAATGGGGAAAGAAAAACTATTTTTTTTTATCCTGTTTGACTTGTGCCCTGAAGTACACATATGTTATTCATCAATTTAAATGATAATTT
>JAQFJA010000006.1:6577899-6589973 GCA_029874485.1 Naso brachycentron
AAAAAATAAAAGCAACTATTATTCACTGGATTCAAACATGCTAAGCTACAGTAAATGACCCTCAATGATAAAATTTTCCAAATACTTTAAAATGACTTTCACCATGAAGCACAAAGTGATGGTAGTAGATTATTGGACTATAACATTAACACTTAATTTTTTCTTATTTCTCACTATCAGTCTGTTGCACTTTACTCTTTTTTGCTCTGGATTCGTGGATCTGATTTTTTTCGGTCATGAATGTTATTTAAATGTATTTCCTCCTTGATCTGCCACAACAGTGGACAATAAAAGCAATGCTATTTGGTGAACTAACAGGGGTAAAGTTTTGAGGAAATTCATAATGAAGCTGGATTTATATGAGCATTAAACACAGGTTCCTCTCATTATGTCGATATTCCCTCATGACAGTCACTGTTTTAAAGCTGCCTGCAGCACAAACTCCTTTAATGTTGCTGAAAAAGTATAAAATTCAGCAAAATGTCGACATTTTTCTGCTGAGTAACAGCATGTTTTGCTCATTCTATTACCTCTTATATTCATAAACTTGGCCTATCTTATCTCAGAAGAACAAGGGATTGGTATGGCTGAGTGCAGAGTCCAGTGTCTCTGAGAGGGAGGATATGTGCACAGTTTTAATCTGCCGCACAGATAAAGTCGTTCCTCGCTCCTTTGAATCGAGGTCATAATAATTTCTGCAACAATTCAGATCAGATAACGACGTCAATGTGCGGAGCATAAAATTATCTTGTGCACAAGGTCACGTGCAGCCCTCCAGTCTTAGCTGCAGTGAAACTTGCCGCCCAATGATCTCATTTTAGAAATGATTGACTCCATTAGGGTAGCTGATGTTCTTTAAATGGGCGAATCGTTCCGTTTTCGGAGCGATAAAGTCAGGACGGTCTCATTTTCCCTTTTTTTCCACATTTGTTTGTTTGTGAGATGCTCTCTCACACACTCCAACTCCTTGTTAGACACTTCTAACCAGCTCCATTTTGAATATTTTCCTCAGTTTTGCAGCCATTGTTAAACTTAACTAAGAAGCTATTATCAAAAGAATAAACAGTCATTTGCTCCAGTTTTTAAAGATATTGTATGACTCAATCTAACACAGGATAAGACAAACATGTTCACCTTTCCTGTATGACCAGCGACGTGCATAATGCAGCTGCACTCTGTGCTGGAAAAACATGAGATGTCGCTCTGTCAGAATGGCAACTACAGACAAAAGGACGTTTCTCAAGGGACAATAGAGTCCGTTGCCCTCTGAGATACAATGAAAGGTCATTTATCTGAATATTCTTTCATATTTGATATGCATGGACTTACTGTATATTAAGCTGCGGACTCACTATGAAAAACTGAATATTGTCCTTCCTTTAGAGCATCACATCAAAAGAGCTTCACACCACAGCCAGTCAGAGAGTCCTCATCGTATTATACTTGGATTCTGTCCTGTTCTGTTCTGTTGTCAGTTTAATTATCCTGTATATGCTTCTACCGCATGCAGTGTCATTTTAAATACTGTACATACTGTGTTTATTTTTACTCTCGGGTGCTTAACACAGCTGGGAAAGAGGCTGCCGATGAAAACTAGCTTCCAGGCTAACTCAGGTCCATTTACATTTTGCTTAAATGTTGATCAGTCTGCTGTTTGTACTCCTATTTTATAGCTGTATTTATATTGTGATTGCCATTGTGTTTCAACATACGTCTTTAATGTTATTTATACTTTGATGGTTTTGATGCTGTCATGTGTTGTTGTGTTTATAATGTGATGCAACAGCTTGGTGCCCAAGACAAATTTCCCCCGTCAGACAGTAAAACATACCTTACCTTACCTTAAATAAATAAATGAGTGAGGATCAAGCATTCATCTCTGCTGAGATATCCTCATAGCTGAAGTTGGATATGAGCTCATGTCATATTCTTTTGCTCAAGTATCGCTCTCTGATCCTGACACTAAAAGGAATCATGACATGAGTAAGGCCTTTGCGTTCTCTTTTGACGAGAGTTTTCTCTTGTAACATTGGAGTGGATCATGTTTGTTACAGAGAGGCTCAGTATTGATCTGCAAGCTCACATACAGGAGTGGAAATAAACATTGGTTGAGAAATAATATGAGCTTTCCTGGAGCCTTCTAAGATATATTCTGACCTCTACTGGCGATCAGGCGGCATTGCAACAACACCAGCAGGCCTGTGGATCAGTGTAGCCTCCTGAGCCGAGGCCCCTTGTGACAGACACCATCTCTAATATCCTAACAAAGCCTTTGCCTCCTCAGCTCTCCTGGCTGAATGAGCGACTCTCATCAAAATGAGAGCAGCCTCTCATTTCCCTTCATCTTTTCATCTGTCTGATGCTGTTATTTAGACAAAATGAATACTTTCTGTATGCACGGAGGAAGCCTTCAAAACCTATTTCCCCGAGGCCTGATGAAATCTCTCCCCTCTTATACGAGATGCGCCCACGTCCCCGCTGGCTCACTTTCATACAGACTCATTCTCTTTCCCATCTCCATGTCCCTCTTTGTTTAAATAACTCTACTGTTTTTGTTCACAAAGTCTCAATGTGCATTGCTTTTTAGCTGAAAAACCAATAAACAAAATGTTCAGTCAAACAATACAGCTTTGTTTCTGGCCTGGAAAGAGACATAACAGCCAAAAACGTCCCTCGCTCAGAGCACCGTCGTCTGCTGTCGATTATGATTAAATGTTTGGGGAGTTCTGGAGAAGAATTGCTGCCAAGTGGAAAGTTTTTGTTCAAGAATAAAGTGAAAAAAACTAAAAGTGCTTAACCAAAAGCATCCTGTGAGACCTTGAATTATTAGGATACGTGAAAAACTGAATCAGTCACCAGCAGGTTTATTGGGATCTGTGCTGTGAGGCAGTGAAAATCACACTAACTGCCACCTTAACTGCTTGTTGACCAAGAATTCGGCTTTCTACAGAGGACATCATAGTTTTATTAGTGTTTAAGCTCGTTTTTATGATTTGAACCGTTTTTAAAAACTATATTACAGTTTGCTCACGTAGAGCTATTTGGCTCCTGTGCAGCACACACTCCCAGCAGACGCCATCCCATCATCGCAGACTCTCACTAGCAGCTGTTTCTTTCTCAGCCTGTGCTTGACATTCTTACTTTACAAAACATGCTGTAGCAGGACTTGATTAAACAAAAATAACTTTATGTTCTTAAGGATGTTTGTGACTGCTGAGGAGCTCTAAAGTCGAGAAGAAGTGATGGAGTTTGTGTGTGAGGCACAGTGGACCGAGGACACGAGGCAACGCCGTGTATCTCCTCCTCAGACAACACGGAGAATCTTTCAGAGCAGCAGCAGGAAGGCACAGAAGGAAATGACTTCTGCTATTATCACTGCAATCCAATAGCAGCCTGAAAATGCTGCTGTTACTCGCTTTGTGAGCTTCATCGTGATCCATAAAAAATTCTGATTTCCTAAAATGTGTCTGTTTAGGCCTGAGAAATGAAGTGTTGTTCAGGCTCTGGTGTGAAATTCCTTTAAAAAAAAACATCTTAAGATATTAAATTAAACAACACAACAAAACAGAAGGAAATCGTTAAACATTTTGAGAAGCTGAAACAACCAACTGTTTGGCTGTTTTGCTTGTTTAAAAAGACTTCAGCAAACAGTTGGTTTTCAGTCAAGATGTGCAGTCAAAACATCTGATCTTTTAACTATTCAACTATTCTATGTGTGCAGACACCAGCAGATTTGCCCAGTGCAAATCCCAGTCACGCAAATATTTTTCCTGATATGACTGAGCAGTAATAATCGTCGTCCCTCAATGCTCTGCAGCGGTTGTACGGACAATACTTAAGCTTTTAATTATTATCATGCTTGTGTTCACAAGTTAATTATTAAGTTTCCTCCAGTTATCTTGAGATAATTAAATAATCAACCAGATATACCAGATAATAATATATATATTAATGTTTATCAAATACCAGGATTTCCATGCCAGCATGCATGGATGGAGTCTTTACCGTAGCAACTCATTTTAGATGGAAATGGCTTACATCAACACATCAGATGAAATTTATGAATCTCCGCTGATAATCTGCCACTGAAAGCTAAAATCAGACTGAACCAGACTCTAAATTATAATATATGATTAACTTTAGCTTTGAAAACACTTCATGCAGGTACGGCTGTTTTCCACTTCCATTTTCTTACCGAAAATGCGATGGACTGATCGTGTGTCGACATGTTCTCGTGTTGAAACATCTTGTGTTCATAAATCCACCTGAAGGAAATCTCTCCGAAAGCATTTAAAACAAAACAGATGACAATAAACCCTCATAAGAATTTGAAGCTAATAAGATCCAGGTTGCTGACTTTGGCCTCAAGGTCTAAAATCAAAACATCAAAACTTTTCATTCTCTGTAAAAATCAATGAACGGACAGAACAGCAAAACTGAAAACAAACAAAACAAAAAAACATGTTATGTGCGTTGGCTTTTTGCTGAATTGTGTTTTTTGTTTGTGTTTGTTTTTTTAGGGGGGATTTGTGAGAAAGATGTGTGTGCTTTGCATTATGTGCATTCATTTAGATCTAAATCCACTCAGTGTAACTCAGTAAAGTGCAAAGTAACCCATAACAAAACAAATATAGACTCGAATAATTTTTTTGCTTTCATTAAAAATTTATTTTTGTAATTCAACATCATAAAAGTTTTCATGAAACATGGACTGATGCTAAGAAAGGGCAATGAAAGTAGGCCTGGGCAGTAAATTCTGAAGGGTTTCAATACCGTCAAATAGGGCTGCATGATTTTGAAAAAAAAATCATTGTCAATATTTGGACTGGCCTGATGTTGTAACTGCGATATGATTTTTTTTTAATTGGAGGGAATGATAATCTTTGCTTATTATTCTCATTTTCATTGAAAAACACATCTGTACCAAACAAAGATGTTTTCTTAAGTCTGTAGAATATGATGCAGGTCACGATGACTCCGCAGCAGCACATCTGAATTAAATTATAATTTCTCACACACTCTCACACACACACACTTCTCCTTAAACAAAATTTTGGGCCACCTGCAATTTAAAAATCGCAGCAGTCCATTTTGCCATTTCAATCAATTGTGCAGCGCTACCGTCAAAATTACAGATGCTCCTCTATTAAACCGATACAGAGACGCTGTATTGAGGTGCTGTAGTGCACAGCACACGCTGTTAGAGGTCAGAATCACCTGGTGGAACAGGCATCAGAACTGAGAAAAATGGTGACAGCAACTGGTGGAGATGCCATTACAGGACCACAGGACTTAAAAAAAAGTTTGCCTCTGGAAGTAATTCAGGATTAGTCCCGGCGATAAAGGTGAGCCAGCTTCTGCAGACAAAGCTGTGATATCAGAAGTTAAAGGGCTCATATTTACTGTCTATTCATTGTTCTATGAGCCATATGGCTTTTTTTATATACAAAACCAATAGATGTTGGTGAAAAGTCAGGAAGGTTTGTAAAAACTGAATACCACCCAAGCCTAAATGAAATGAGTCAGAAGTAAAACATTAATCATTAACATTTAAAATGAAGGAAATAAATTGTTTCACAACATTTGATAGCTGAGATTTTAAAAAACATTCAGACAAAACAAAACAAAACAAAACACCAAACAGGTTGTTTTTTTTCTTTAAAATCAAGAATGACTGTAAGACTTTATTCAGCTCTGATAGTAAAACCACAGTGAAAAACCAAACGGTTGCTCCCCGAGACGCTGTGTTATAATGGTGCCATGTGTAGTAACTGTTTCAAATTGTTGGACTGTATACTGGTGGATGGCTTAGTGAACGGATTAGCAAATTAATTTAGTCTTACTTTATGGGAAATATAAAGTACTATGTTAAACTAAAATATTATGTACAGGCTACCTGATCATCTCATTGTGAGTTCCAGTAAACAACTTAACGCTATTCACAGTCCTTTTGTTACCATCTACAGAAAACAAAGACTTCAAATCAACAACTACTTTTAAGTTACAGTACATAACTGTTTAATCACAGAAAAACAGGCATGATGCTGACAGATGACACCTGATGTAAAAAGCCCTGACCTGCTCTGTGCTGACTACGATTCTTCAGTGATGGGAGTGCATTCAGAGAAAAAACTGTTCTGAAAACTCGTCAGGAGTCTTTTCTTCTTCTTGAGGAAACTGACTGTTGATCTTTCTTCCTCATTGTCATCTTCCTCCCACTCTGGTATGACGGGCTTTGTGGCATGCCCCATGTCTCCGATTTCTTTTAGCACCTGTAATAGTGCACATTAGTACACCACTGTCAGCTTCGCGGTACATAACGTTCCAACGGCAACACATCATGAGCAAGATATATCTAAGCCAAAATACACTCAGAGGACACTCTAACTGATCAAATTAATTAACTTGTAGTATCTTCACCAAGGCTTAAGCATAACATTTACATGCATTCCATTCATTCAAAGGCCAGGCCACCACATGGATGAAAAGTCTTTCTTTGTCTTCACACAGAGTCAGCTTACCTTCTTTGTCGGTGTACAAGATGGTGGCTTGAAGAATGTGGAGTTGTCAGGACTGACATCTGTGGGATCCTGAAGAGAGACAGAGTCTCTGGAAGCACTGTCTGTCTGACTCACATCCTGAAATGAGGAAAAAAAAGGTCCAACTCATTTAACAAAGCTTATTGTTCTGCTCTATACTTTCATTAAAGAATTTAGTATCTTCAACACAGCAAAGCAAAATATTCTTATCAGTGGAAATGAAGTTTGACTGGACAGAAGACGTCAGTAACTGTGGTAATAAATGAAAATACATAATAATCTTTAAAGTTATAGGAGTAACATGTAAAATTTCTACATTGGTGATGCAGTAAATATTAGTCTAGCAGTTGTTCTCGTTCCGATTCTTAATCTTAGTTGTTACATATGTCAGTATAACATTAGTTAACAACAAGTCCCGACTTTTCTGCTCATGAATGCAAAGTGTGTGGTGTTAGAGCAGGAATTTATTAAAGCAACGATTCACTCTAACGAGCTTTTTGCTTATGGGGCATTTATTACATTAACATTTGCCATTAAATTAAATGGAGTGTTGAAAACAAACATCCTGACAATACAACCGGCAGATGTTTCAGCACAGATTGATTATCAAGTCTGACATGCAAACACGAAAACAGAAAACTGAAAAAGCTTGGAGCATTAGTAAAATTGGTATTAATTAGCCGTATGCAGGTGTTGGGAATGTGTGAGAAAGAGTGTGCAAGCCAGCAAGCCTTTTTCATAAGTTTCCCAAATTAAGACCTAGAGGCAAGATAACGCCAGTGCTGACAAAGCCAAAAACTTTAGTTCCTCAAAAGGCCACTTGCGGCTGGCTCCATAAGCAAATCAATCCCCAAGAAACGGTTTTGTCTCTGTGGCTTATTCCTCAATAATGACGAATGTATGGGCGGAGCTCAACTGAAGGCATAATATGCAGCAGTGGTCAGTTACAGTTTGAAAAAACAACATTCAAACTTGGCAGAGTCACCGTTTGAGCGAACTAGAGACTCAATGAAGAAACAAAGTATTACTGAGAACAAAGTAGTGAATCAGAGGATAAAAATGTTAGTATCTCGATGTTTCACAGCGGTTCATTTAAGTGCAGAAATAAACACGCCTGCACCTCGGCGCTGCCCTGCAGGAAGGTGCTGCAGTGCCAGATTTGTGAACACACGATAACCTGTCTGCTGTGTGTGCGCAAATGTGCCGTCAGTCAAATGGACACACAAACCTGCAGCTAGCTTATGGCAGAGAGACGAGAAAGCTATGCAACCTGGTCGCTATGTTTTTATACAGTTCCAACCTTTAAGTCTCATAGTCTGGTGGCTTAACACCGTTACCCAAAAGCTGAGGCCCAAAAAACATCCTGAAATAGAAGAAAATTACACATTTCTCTACAGGTACAGACACACCACAAACTTGTAGCGGGTTAAAAGTGATGATTGTCTGACGAGCTCTGAAGGATTAGATGTTTAAAACAAGAGTGTAACTTTTTGCAGTTATATAAATGTATATGTATATCTGGAGACAGCTGAAAATGATCAGATATCTCACCTCAGCAGGCACCTGGATATCCAAGTTCCGACATTTCTCGTGGTCGCACTGGCAGTTCTCCCCACACGCCATCTTTCCTTTGCGGCACCTGCACAGCTTGTTAACGCAGCGACCTTTGCACGCACACTAAAGAAAAAAAAAAAAAAAAGTTGTGTACTATAATAATGAATTAATACAAATTTAGTATGTAGATAAAATATATTTTTTCCTATATAGAGATGTAACAAGCTTCCAGATTTAAATTTTTAACTTAAAACTTTCTTAACTGAACAAAAGCTGATTTTGGATGTTATCTCTGGACTTTGAATGATGTGACATCAGTTAAATGAGACAAAAGTTTATCAGAAGGTTGATTTAATATCCTGGCTGTCATATTCACTGTGCACTGTGAACAGTCAGAGTATGTCATCTTACTGGTTTAACACCAGTGCTAGTCTGAGTCTTACCCCAGTTGCTTTTGCTTTCTTTGAGATTCTGCGTCCCTTCTCTGGTTTGTCAGGACGCCACTCATCCTCTTCCTCATCCATGTCATCCTCACTTGGAGACATCAGCTCCTCGATGTTGATGGCCATATTCAGCGATGGTTTAGCAGTGGTGAAGCGCTTCCCTTTAGGCTTCAGTAAAGAACACAAGCAAAGGGAAATCACCACACTTGGACTTAAACATCAAAATCCATGACGCAAGCTTTGAATCAGAGAATTTCACATCAAAGGCTGTGTGTCTCTGCACTCTGAAGAGTCAATTTACCCAACTGATTAACCCCCCAACCCTTCACTTAAACAATTCTGAGCAAAACATAAACACAGGGAATTGAAATGACATCTCAATTTGCAGCACCACATGTCCAGCTGCTGCCTGTCTTCCATTAAATTAAAAACTGATTGTCAGTGTTTCCCACTAATATGTTACATTTTTATTTCTCCCGCCAGCCTCAAAATGAATCAAAACTATTTTTACACCTCAATAAAGATCTTTAACACTGTGTTTTGTGCTCAGCAAAGCACGTCTCTTCACTCTCCCTTCACTCCCAGTACTGTAGGCATACAGGCCAGCTCAAGAAACAGCGTTCTGTCGTCTGGGGGACGATAGAAAATGTGCTCCGGGTGGTCGGAAAAGTTTTCTGGGACGAAAGGGACTTTTGTACGTACACTATGTATGATTGAGGAACTACTGTTTACTACTGAAAACTAAACCTTGTGCTGATTTAATCAGAGCGCTTCGGTTCATGCTGTCACAATGGTCACTATCACTGGCTTGCTGCTAAGCATGAGACCAATTAAGGTTCTTAAATGTTCCTGCAGCACTGGTGTATCTACCGTGATCCGCTCAGTGAAGCTGAGCTTGCTGGCAGGGCCTCGACACGTCGCAGTGCTTACAGCGGAGTCACTGCTTCAGCGCCAGCAACGTTACACCTGACAACCCCGAGTCTGAGGTAACGAGTAAAGATAGATAGAAGATAGATATAACGTAGTTTTTATGCTGTATTTTTTAAAAATGTATTTTTTAAAAATGTATTTTTAACGGTGGTGAAGTTGCAAGGTCAAGTCACAATCCGAAAAGGACACTGTAAACTGATTATTGACGGGGGTGGCTAATAATCTTTAAGTCGATGCAATGTCATAACTTTGTGAAAAATGTTCATCACTAATGCCCAGAACCCAAAGTAACGTCTTCAAGTTGCTTCTTTTGTCACCTTTTGTCAACTGTTCAAAACCCAAAGACTCTACAATTACTGTCATAAATGATGAAGAAAAGCCACAAATTCTCACATTAAAGAAGCTGGAACCAGCAAATGTTTGACATTTGACATGACATTTTTTCTCGAATAAATAAGCGTCACTATTCATGTTCATCATGAAATGTCAGGCAACTTATCCAATGATGTAAATGAAAAAAGAAGCACAAAGTTGATAATAAATTTAGCCTCTTAATTTTGCTCTCTAAGTGCACTGGATTGATGCACTTAACTTAAAATGTACAAAAATGTCTTCCTGGGGAGCAAAGTCAGGGTTCACCCCTCACAGTTTCTCAAAATCCTGTGGGAAACACTGGATACTGCTGACAGAATTACTGTTTAGTACAATTCTCTCTTTTAGATTGCTCCAAAAAAACAAAAAACAAAACATGTTCAACATACAAGAAAAACATAAATTACATAAGCAAACTTCAAAGCAGACTGTTATAATTTACCTTTGGAGGAATGTATTCAAACGAGTCATCTGCGCTGTTTTCGTTGTTGGTCGTCGGGGCAAGGACTTTCTTTGAACTTGCCTGATGAAGCACTGAGAGTTTCTGTAGAGGGGGAAAAAAAACAGACATACTGAGCCATGTTTCCGTAACTGTGAAGCAAATTTTAAGCAAACTTTTGAAATCTCGCAAAAAAGAAAATGTGCATTATGAGTGTTTCCAACAACTGGTTGGGAGTGAGCAAAGCGTAGTCTGGTCAGAGGATGGCGGTGTAGGCAACGTTACAAACAGTAGTAGAGTTTGCAGAGCGGAAACACAACATGGTGGAATTCCTTTGCTGTTTACCACCTAAAATCGTTGTTATTGTTTCGATGAAATCTACGAATGCTTTGGTCTCTTCGTTGCCTCTCACATACCTGTTGTTGTTTTTTATCAGGGATGATTTCACACGTTGGGGTATTAACCAGGAAAGCAGCAGAATCAGCTTCCCCTACTACTGCTGCTCTTGGGGAGCAGAAACAGCAGATGACTGTTTGCTACGTCAAAACTAATTTGACACGGCTGCTTCCATCTCCCATTTTGTGCATTAACTGTTTTTTGACAAAGGAAAATATCACCTCAACAGAACGTAAAAACCTGTTTTTTTGTGAAATTGAGGACTTTGTTTTCGAATCTTGTTTCCATTTACAATTTCTAATGCAATATTTCAAAATGGCTATGACTAGTGTTTGGCTTGAGCCAGCCAAACAGCTGAAGTAAAGATGAATGCATTACTTTGCTCTTATGCACAATTATGCTGCTCCGTGCTAACCCTACTCAGACTGATTTATCACCTGCTCGACAAAATAATAAAAGACAGATGGTAGCCAACATCGTTGGACTTAATTAGAAAATTACCTGTTTGTATTGCTCAATCTGCTCCACCAGCTTCTGGTTCTGCTCACTTAATTCTCGCAGCTTTTCAAGCTCTTCTTCCTAAAATGATCACAGGTAATCACATGATTAACTTTCCTCCTACAAACAAGAGGGAATTCAGTCAGAGGTTGATTAAACGATCTTTAGCTGGTGGAGACAAACCTGAACTTTGAGGCGCTGGAGAAGCTCCTTCTCCTTTGAACTCTCCTCATCAGTCTGCTGTGTTTCGTCTGACTCTTCACATATGGGTTTGTTCTGCAGCTGGTTCAGGAGGTAAAGAACCTGTACAAAAACAAATATACAAAGGAAAATTTCCTAAATATGCATGTTTCTAAAAGGAGATGCAAAGTGGTAAATAAACCGAAGCTACGAGAACCTTCTCTTGATGCCTCTGCTCTAGTTCCACCAGCTGCTGCTGGTGCTCCATGTCCATGGTTGACATCACGTTTCTCTCCTCGGCCAGCAACTTCCTTAAATCTTGTGCATTCCCTTTCTCCTGTTTGACTTCACTCTCCAGCTTGGCACTGGCTGTTTTAGCAGACACCAGCTACATAGAAAGGTAAATAGATGGGGTATTTTTGCTAATAAAAACAGCAACAAATAAACATACTAATTCAAATTTATCACACACGTGTCACTATAAACTTATTCACCTCAGACATCAGGACCTTAAGTGCACACTTGGCCTCCACTATGCTCGTGATGCCGTCTATGCGCTGTTTCAAACGCCCCTCGCTGTCTGCGACAAGAACTTTCTGCTGAAGGTCGGCTATCTGTGCATTCCTGTTAAAGTACAAATCACCTGCAAATATTAATGATCCCCGCTAAAAGAAAACAGATCAATTCAGTGTTTACTGCAGACATTTTTTGTAAAACCGATCT
>JAQFJA010000006.1:6626260-6646315 GCA_029874485.1 Naso brachycentron
TGCTCATGATTATGGTGATGTTGTTTAAGCCTCTCCCTCCCTGAAGCCTCTTGCATCTGCGTGTCACAGTGCACTGTGCTTAAACACACGATAAAATCCTCCTTCACTGCTGTGTCTTATATCAACAGTTATGATGGTCTTTATCACAGCTTACAAGCAGTTGTGTTGTATGTCATTCATCTGCCTGACTCTCATACAAAAGTGGCTTCATGGCCTCTGTTCTCAGACAGTACTCACATTGTTTAAACTGTCAGCTCACAGCATAAAACATTTGCTGTGCCACTTGTTCTCACTGAACTTGGAAGACTTGTACATTTTTTGCATGTCTGTTCATAATTGCACTGAATACTTGTAAACAGGTACGTCATGAAAAATAAAATACCATAATCAACTTGGGTCTGTTGGCCATGTTGTGAAATATTACATAATGCCCAGCAGGGGGCTCTATCTTACCAGGCCAAGGATCTGCAAGAAGAGGAAGTGATAGAGGAACAGGATGCCGTTGGAGAGCAGCGCCCACCACATGTCCCCCAGAGGTTCTGGCCTGTACACCCCTGCAGAGAGCGTCACTTGTAAAACATCTGGACCACTTTGTAGGTTAAAGAGTGCAAGCATTGTGAATTCTTCGTCAGGGCCAACTCTGGCCATCTGTTTACCTTGGACAAGCTCAAATACTCAAGAACCAAATGCTGCGTCTATTTACTTGCCCACTGAAGGCACCCTGCAAACATAAAGAAGCCACTAACCAGGATGTGGTTTCAAACTGGCTTTTCCTGTTTCCTTGTGGCTGGCATTTGCTGAAGCAATACCAGGGGAAGATATTAAATGTACTGATTAGTTCAATGAGAGCAATGAATATTTCCTCTTGTATGGCTCCACTGTTACATTACTATTGAACAATGAGGCACTGCAGGCAAGTCCTCCGCCCTAGAAAAATACATTAAATGAACCTGACCTCTGCTATTTAAAGCTACTCATTTACAAAGCTCCAAACCTTGTTGATCCAAATATTTATGGGAATCTAACCAGTCATTGTGTTTGTGGTTGGTCTTGTTTATAGTTCAGATCTTATTCAGTGTTCTTTACATCTCAAATCACTCAGAAAAAGTCTATGGAGTGTTTGTTTTCTCTTCCTGCTTTAAATTTACACTTTACCACAAAGTTACAGATCTTCTAACATATGCAACATGAGGGCTTCCTTTTGGAGCTTTGGTTATGCGCATCATCAAAAAAAAATAACTTAAGTGTGCGTACGTATCACTTCCTACACTACATATGCCAGATGTAATGTGCAGAATGAATGGCAGGGGTTTGTGTGGCGGCAGATTGAAAATAGGTGCAGATGTCTGTCTATAGAAAGCAGAGGCTGACCGAAAGCTGCTCTGCTGAGCTAACCAGCTCGCTATATTTGTGTGTGTTGTGGCAGACATAAAAAAGAAACTAGTGTTTCTTATTATTAGTTAGGGTTTGGGTTAGTTGTCACAGCATACTTTAAGGTGCATTTTATAGAAATAGTTGATTTCTGCATCTCATTCTCAACTCATCAGTACTTGACCAACTGGAAAACCCCGCTTCTTAAATACTGATGCTATGGCCCAAACTACCAACCCATGTTGGCAATCCTGTGATTAGGACCTTTAATTTGAATTAAATGAATTCAAATTAAATTAAGTGCAGGATCCACTGCTGGGATCTCAGAATTGACCAAACTGTAATCTCCCCTGGTGTTAAATGCAAGTCTGGAGGTTCTGCATGGTCTGAGTTCTGAGCTGTGACCTCTAGTGGCATCCTCCACTAACACACATACCACATTATCACATATGCAAGTATTTAAACAACAGCGTTCACAATGCAGCAGCTTGTCTATGCAAACATGAGGTGAAAAAGCAAGTTTGTCTCTGGCCTAAGGGCAACTTGAAGGCAGTTTCAAGAGGAAATACTGTCAATGCATTTTCAAGCTGTGGAATTTGGATTACGCAGACATGTCTTCATATGGATACATCCTCCTGCAGTTTGAGTTTTTTATCAAAAAAGGGAAATGCTGCAGAGATTGATGTGCTGCTGGTCACATCTAAAGCTTAAATACGCTGCTTTTCTTACTTGAAAAGCAGGGATCTCTGCTCTGCCTCCTGAAGTTACTCCCACAGGAGGAGGTGGATCCCTCTCTGACATACAATCTTTTCAACTTTGGAGGACATTTGCAAAATATACAGAGCATGTGACTCTATGCCCACCTCAGGAATGGTGTAATTTGCTCTTCAGTAGCGTGTAAATCTTTACAGCAGGTGGTGAAAAAGAATGAAAGCGTTACACAAGCAGCAACAGATGTTTGTTTAGAATAAACAAATGACAGTGGGGCTGACGTGAGCGGGAAGAGCCACAAGGGCTGGACAGACACAGACAAAGACAAAGGCAGGGACCTACAGTAACACAAATGTCGTCAACAAAAAGGGAATCCATCAAGGAGAAAAGATGCCACGGTAATATAGATGGCTTACAGGTGAAAGATGTTTAATCAAAGGTACGAGTGTGAATGAAGAGAACGTGGACAGGTTACCTCCTTTCCTGAAAAGGTAAAGAGGCACCAGGTACATCATGGAATGCTGGATGTAGTAGATCTCCTTCTCAAACGGCAGCTGTGGAGAGATTCAACTCTTTCAGTTCTTTCAACACACATTGATGATGTGCTTCGAGACTGATCTCTGCAGGTTCAAGCAGAAATGCCATTATTTTTGACCCCTGCAGTATTGTTTCGATGTTTATTGTGCCAAAGCTAAAAAGGATGAGCAGCCAACGTGAACATGACTGAAATATGGATAAAAATATGAAAGTAAGAAAACAACAAGAGAACACTTTTGTAATTTCTTTACCTTTATATAAAAAAAAATATACACACAGAGGTCGCATGACTAAAGATAGTCATTAATATTGGTACAGCTGATTCAGACACATTCAGGTAAAAAAATCAGTGTTTTTTTTCATGAATATAAAGAACTCATACTGTACTATGTAAATATTTACAATGAGTTTTCACCTTTTTTAAAAAAAATGTGTAATTTAATATTGTTGAAAGATTCGCTGATGTACACTGCCTCTTCAGTTTAGTCCCTTTAATAGTAAAACTGCAACCCTCAACCTGTCTGTGAAGACACACTTTCCCTTGTTCGAGAAAACAAGCTCTTTGTCTAACAGGGAAACAGAGTGACAGCAGATGTTTCGCTTTGATAAGACTTGTTCTGTGGTGGAAGCGGTTGGTCTTTAATGAAAGGATGTTCGAAATGAAAGTCCACACTGGCAAAGCTTGATGTCATTTGAAATTAAATCAATATAAAGTTAGTGCAGTAAATACAGCGTCTGTGTCTCGTCTGCAGCTCTTATTTGAAGCCTCTCAGGCAGTGTTGCCTGATCTGAACAGACTCCCTCAGATTTCCTTCACTAAACCAGCAGATTTCCATCATCAATCAAGTTTGTACTTTCCGCCTCTTGGATGCAACATTTTGGCTTCTGCGTGTGGAATTCATTCTTCTTCTTGAGCATCACTTTCATATAAATGCCACATTTGGGACAAGAAGGAAATAAGATGTCCTAAACACATCGGAGCAAAGGGATAAAACTTTCTTTCCTGTTAACTGTACTCAAAAATGAAATATATGGCTTATAAGAACACCTATCCATGTTAACCTCAGAGAGAAAACAAGAAACGGCAAGATGAGAGCAGCAGCTTTTCTGAATGAGATTCAGGCTTTGATGAAGATTTCCCAGCACTGCTTACTTACCAGTCTTGTGTTGACTACAGGGAACATCAAAGCCAGTAAAGCGCCGTTCAACATGTGAACCTGCAGCCTGAAAACACAGGGACGAAAAAACGTAAGCCAGTAACAAAAACAGCATTTACATTTCAAAAGATCTGATAAACCTCACGTGCCATTCACACCTGCATGAGACTCCAAAGAAATTTTAACGACCATTTCCACATTGAACGCTTCATTGCATTGGTATGTTAGTGTGAATGGATTAGTGCTGATATAGGCACGGAGGAACAGGTGGAGGACAGCGTAGATTCTGTACTATGTTGCTAAAAACTCAATCAGAGTCCTCTCTGATGCGGTTAGCAGCAGCTGTCTCTCAACCGCTGGCAGAGTCAGTTCCTAGAGGAAGTGTCGATTAGGAGGCGTCAGTTCACTGATGGCTAAGACAATTATAACTTTTAAATCCATGTGTAGGTTATAGAGACTCAACTTTCTATGATTTTCTATTAGGAAATCACACACACAAGTGCTGTCATGGTTCTGACAAGTCAGTAACTCTAGCTATTCATTCATAGTGTACATTTACATAAAATCCAGTCAGTCCAATCAGTCTTTAGCCGCCCGTCTGCTCCTGCAGACAGAGGGAGGGCAGGGAGGGCGATGCTTGTTCAGTCAACTTCTGACATCCAACATGAGGACAACTGTTTCTTTTAACCAGCAATTATTCTAAGAGTCACCGTATAGAAAAGCCCAGGAGCTTATGTGTCAGAGTGTGGACCTACGTCTATATCCTCTGACTGCTCACTCTGTCAAATGAGCCAAAATAACTGTTGTGACAGCCAAGGTCACTGGGAAAACAGCAGTGCTGTAGGAATGTCGGTTCAAATGAGCCCGGCTGTCACTCCGGAGGCCTCCAGACCTTCTTGAAAAAACAGTCGGCCTCATTCCAATTCAATTCCAACACATTTATCGATCATTAGCGATCTGTGCCCTGCATTATCCCCACTTTGACTGAATATTAACACTATTATTATTTTTTCATATCTAAATGCATTCATGTAAGAGCTGCATTTTTATGCATAGGGGGTTAGAGAGAGAGAGATCATAAAAGCAAATAAAATCTACAGTCGGCCCGTCGTCATTTCAGACATTTTCACAAAGCTTTAGTGAAAAAGCAATTCTGAAAAGGCAGGCGCACATGTATCCAGATCAAAATATGGTGATTTGATTTCTGTTTCTGATGGAAAAATTTGTTCTTTAAGATTCTCACTAAATAACCCATTTATAAACAATATTTCTTCATTACATTATTTCTGCAGCAGCAGCCATTCAGTGCCTGTGACACTGACTTCCTCTTTATTATAGTTTTACCGTTAGCGGAGGGATCCACCCATCATGCGCAGGTTCAAAATTGTCCTCATACTGAACATAATTTATTCATTTATTGTAATTAACCTTTATTTCACCTGGAAAAGTCCCAATTAGCTTTCAGATCTCTTTCTTTTTTCTTTTAAAATATGATGGAGATAGCAGCCTCTGTTCAGAGTTCACTCTCCAACTACTACCGCTTCAAATTCCAAGTATTGAACACATTGCTTTAACTGTATATGATATAATGCCATTAATACAATGAAATTAGTCAATAATAGCAGCCGTAATACAAAGCCAAAACATTTTCATTAACTCAATAAGAGCAGCATCAGCTCATTTTGAAACGTGAGGCGGCCCTGCAGTGTAGAAAAGTCTGCAAAAACATGTCGTCGCTATTGTGAACATTCTTTTAACCGTTTAAGAAAATAAAAAAATGTATAAATAAAAATACAAAATAGCTTTTTTTTTTTTTTTTAACTCTAGGTGTTCATAAACTACAGGTTATGAATAAAAAAAAAAGGGCAGATCTTTTATAGATATTGACTGAAAAAAATCCACATTGTGCATCTCTGATAAAAACTCATTTGCAAACTATCTGTGTTTTCCAGCAGCAGTTTTATGTTGTGTTCCTGAGCCTATTTATTGAATCCTTCATACAATTGCGTGTTTGACAGCGGGCTGAGCCTCGCCCCGTATTTGCTTGTAAACAATGCTGCCTTTCCAGGATGCCTCCTTCTGTCACCACTGAACCTGTTCACCTGTGGTTTGTTTCAAACAGGTTTAATTAGGGCTTCATTTGCAATGCTGACATTCAGATTCAACATCGACATTCTAACACATCGTGTGTATCGCAGGGCTCTGTAGAATGTTGCGGGAGGGCCGGGCACTGGATTCTGCTCTGATCTGGAGCCATTCAGAGGTGGAAGAAGAGCTCAGAGTTTTATTTTTAAGCTTCTGGTATTAAAAGCGGAACTCATCTTCCCTTCACCTTGTAGCTTGAAGGTACTGGGCCGTGCTAATTAGCGTCTCTTCACCGACTGCTTCACCTGCTGGACGGTAAATGAATTTTACTTGGTGAACACACGAAAATAATTTAACGAATGAAGTTATTGAGGTAAAACATTAAATATATTTTGCCTTTGTATTGTTTTTAATTGAGAATGTGTCAAAAAGGGTTAGAAATAATCACATTCTGTGTTATTTATGCTTTACATGCCAACTTTTTTCTTGAAATCAAGGTTGTACTCAAGCACTTTGTTTTCCACGGATGAGAAACTGTTTCAAAAAGCTTCCAAAACTTACAACTTCTTATTTAGTTGGGTACTTTATGGTCACTTCAGGTGAGAAAAAGCTACTGTGCCTTGATTAAATGCCTTCCCTTCACTGCAGCTGTTCACTGTTTGGCTCTCATGGGCTTCGGCAACAGAAAGTGACCTTGCAGAGTTGCTGGTATTTGTTTCTTAGTAAATCCAACTTTATGTTCCCGATGGTAAAAACATGTTTTCTTTTTCCCTGCATAATTAACTGCCCAGACAAAAGCAGTCTGCGAGAGGAGACAACAATAAATCCCAACAAATTCATTACAGCAAAATACAGAAAAAGAACCGATTTGCTCTGACGAAGCCAAGAAGAAATTAAAATGAACATAGCGAGTGCATTTATAAGGCTATAAAATACATGTTTTATTTGAGTCTGTCTGTGCAGTCATTTTAGATTACATTCATTGTATTACCTTGTTTTTTTCAGGTTAAAATACTATACTCTTTATACTATATATTCTCTATATCCTACTTTGTAAGTACTATACTAGGAGCTACAACTTTACTATAAGTGATGGCTCTAAATACTTCAGCTAACCTAGTGATCTGTATTGCGAAAAATACATTATTTTATTTTCATTTCAATTAAATATAACAAGGGTAAAACACCAAAGACAGACAGACGAGACAGGAGTGAATATACTCACCTAAATACAACCATTGCTGTTTTACATGGCGGGCAGGCCAGCAGGAAGATCTGGAGGGAAAGCAAAGAGAAAGACGAAAAATGACGTTGACGCATTAGAGTCACTGTTGAAAAGTTTGAATGCTTTCAGCGCTCAGTGCAGTAAGTAAAGAAAAGTAACAAATTGTTTTAAGTTTTATTAAGATAATAAGAGCAGTAGCCTTGACTAGAGCATCCCTAAGGTAACTGTAAAGTGCTTCCTGCTTTATATTAGAGAACAAAACGGCAGAGTTAAGATGAGACCCAGGAGGATAGTCAAATAACAATGCATTCAAATGGCTGCCAGGTATTGGCATTAATGAATTTAACTGGCCCACTTCAAACAAGACTGTCGACTGAAACAGTCTGCACCTCGTTGCTCAGGGGAGAAGGAACATAATCCATTTGTGTCAGAGAACAGCCGGGCCGTGGATCTACAGCAGTTCTGGACTTTTTGACCCCCAACAGCTTTGTGTTGACATGTTCATATGTTTCTCAGGATACTGAACTTCATGAAATGACTGTTGCAAATGCAAACTTTGGACTTGTGAGCTCAGGTGTAATGCACAGACACAATCACAAATGATTTACCAAAAGACTCTTCGTGCACAGCTCCAAGTGGAGACTGTTAATTATTTTGTATCATTTACATATGAGAGCCAAAGGAGAGGTCAATTTAAAAGTGCTTTTTTAATTCCTTCATTTCCTTTGTCAAGGCTTCCAAAACTGTTGGTTTTATAACTGAAAAGAATAAAGTAGGTTACAAAGTGGATTTCAGTTATACATCTCATCTATGTTCAGTGACTGTGCGATTAGGGCCTGGAGGGTGCTGCACACATGGATTGGTTCAAAACACCATCTGACACGAGACAGAGTTGGTTTGCCTGCAAGGGAAAAGTTTGAAACAGCATTACAAGAAAGCAATTTACTTGAGATCTGTTGTACAGCTGCTCACTGGCCAGGGGATATGTCATCGGGATTGATCTGCTGTTCACTGATCAACTTACATTAACCTGAGCTATGAAAAGAACTGAAGTTTGTATCAACAAGTATACAACAAGTACACATCAGAGCACAAGGCAGGACTGATTCAACGTACAATCCTGAACTCGAATATATAAATCTTCTATATATCTTGACTGTTGAGTGACAGATGTTTCCTTAAAGTTCATATTTATTCAAAGCATAAAACAAAATATGAAAAAAGCTTCCTAAACTGATAGGTGTCTTGGTCCTTGCAAATTTCAGAGAATTTTACAGTCGGCCACTGTGGAACACAATGTGTGCTTGTTTTATTTTATCCCACTGGGGACTTTCAACTGATCTCATACAGGCCCATGAGGATTTCCTGTCACTAGCTGGGTTTCCATCAACCTGTTTTTATGCGCACTCTCGATTTGCACATAAAAACGCCTGAATGGAAACATGGGAAATTCGAAAAAACCCTGAAATATGTGCAAAAAAAAGTTTTTACACTAGTGGGAGGTGGAAAAGTTGGTGAATGGACAAAGGGTAAATGTGAGTATGGATGAGATACAGAAATCACATGACTTTAACGTCACCCTGGCGACAGCAGTCCTCTGCACCGGAGAAACAATGGCGGCAGCGGCAGACAAAAACGAAGGTATGTGTGGACTGATGAGGAAATTTCAACATTTCTTGACTTAGCTGCATGTCCCCTCGTCTTCTTTTCTTTCCATTTGTTTACATGCGCCTTTTAATTACGCCATCACATTGCTCTGTCTTCTTCTGCTGTGGTAGGCTAAATGACACCAGACTAGAAAATGTTGCGCCACCTACTGCTTATCTTGATGAACTTACTCCTAATATTCACACAACAGAAGTGGATGGAAACACACATAATATGCTTTTTTTTGCTGAATTTCTAAAAATTCGGTAAAAATTTGCAGTATAGTTAAACCCAGCTACTGCGTGGAGCCAAACTGAAGCCCCCAGGGGTCCAGACCGCTTTTTGAGGGCTAAGAGTTGGATTTAGGAATTTGAGTTCGAATTAGATTATCTAAAGTTTAGAGTGACGGTTAGGCTTCGGCTTCAGTTGTTAAGGTTAGAATAAGAGGCTGAGAACGCATTATGACAATGGAGTGTCCCCATAAGAATAGTGACACAAATGAAAGTTTGTCTATGTGAGTGTGTATGTGTGTGATTATGATTATGCTGTCCGTGGTAAAACTCTACCACCTGGATCTTTTGTCTCGTGTCGCAAACAATTACAATCAGTTCGCTTATACGGAACCATAAAATGTTCAAAGTTAAATCTATAAAAAATATATTTCACAATAAAATTAAATTAAATGTAACTTAATTGTATAAAATATTTCAATGAACAATGACTTGGCAAAATAAATCAACTACCCTTGACTCAGCATTCCAAAATGTGACTTGATTATTTTATAGTGTCGCAGCAGGACTCTAAGGTTCTGACAAAGACAAATGTCAGTGCAGAAATTAGAGTATTCAAAAGTCTTTTTCTGCTTTCAGTTCATGTAAACTTTTGCTTCACAGTGTCAATTTTCAAAACACTACTGTTGTCACCAACCTCTCACCTTTCAGCCAATCACATGCCTCCTTCCTCAAGCTGGCAAGCTCAACAAGTGTTGCCAATTTTAGCTGGTGAGCAACTGTCAACTAGAACATCAACAATGCCACAGTCATTATGAATCACAGAAACGCTGTCGCTTCACTCTGACGTTGAGTAACAAACCAAACTCAAAGCCTCGCCTCGCGAGTGAGCCGGCAGGGTGGAGAGCGTGTGCAGCATTGTTAAACCACAGAAACACAAAGAGGTGCTAGTTTCTGTGTCCGTGAACTGCTGCTACGTAGATTCAGAGTGACTTTGACATTTCTTATTTCTTATTTATGTGATTACCACAACATTATTTTTACATTTATAAGGTCTCTGCATACTTAGAGAATGAACAAGCCTGTAAAAAAAAGGTTCAAATTAAATAATTTGCATATGTTTTACATAGGAACAATGCCTGATATGCTGTTTACAGGAAATTGAGAGATTTTAAAGATAATCTAATGGAATAGCTTTAATTTAGTTTTTAATTTAAAGATAATTAACGGAAACAGCTGCATGATCACAATTCTTCAAGGTGGCGATTGTGATCTTTAGCACAGCAATGTACATCAGGGCTGCAGCAATGACATCATTTCCTTTAAGGGGATTCATTAGTTCAATGGTGAAAGAAACTCATCATCACTGTACACCACCTTATGCAGCTCCGGTAAACAGTCCAAGCCAGACTAAATCCACACAGTTATAATCAAACCAGCCTTGTCGCTGTTAATACAACAGAAAAGACACATTTAAATCTAATGCTCGATTCTCCCTGATAATGATACAACTGAAGAGTAAATTTATCAGGAGAAACAGCAGGATGAGCGATGTCATCATCCACACTGTTGCCAGATGCTGATCAACTTGCACTTAAATGGGGGAAAAAAAAAAGACATAAACCTTGAAGAAGACCTCTAGTTCATGATCTTAGAGTTGATGGCAGTCGGCTGCAAATGAGCATTCACTAAAATAGACGTTAATCTAAGTGAAGCAGATGGTGAAATCTCACAGAGCCTCACATTTTCATCCGACAGAAAAAATCCTGGAAGACGACCAACAAAATGCAGGAACTGAAAATGAGCTCTTCAAGGTGACTCAGTTCAATATGCTGGGTGATGTCGGCTGCTGTTTGCTAAGTCTGAGCTCCCTTCACAATATGCACTTGCATGGTGCAAATACGACTTAGAACACAGTTTTTAATTGATCAAGAACATTTGTCTACGTTGATGCAGAGCGATTTCAAAGTAAAAGTAAATATTTGACTGCATAAAGAACTGTGTGAAGGAAAACTGAGAAATGGCATATTTACAGATTGACTATACTCATTACTGATAAGCCATCGCTGATAAGTCATACCTCCATTTTACTGGTGTTGTCATTACGTGAAACAGTATAGTGGCTTCGGTGTAAACTAGATGATGGCCTGAACTCGCTCTTCTGCTGGGTTTTATGGCTACAGCTGATAAATAAGGCCATATGGTAAGATGATACTGACAGCGTCTATTATATTGACGGCTAATGCTGCACACTTGCAAACAATATAGTGATCCCTTTTATGAGCAGGCTCTTAACATAAGAAGCAAAGTCTTTATATTTGTTACTGCAGTGTGCAACCAAGCAGTATTTTAAACTCTTTAATAACCCATTTAACGTCCCTGCAGGCAGAGGAAGTGTTACTGTTTCCACTTGCAGGTACAAACATTTATCATCAGTCTACATAATGTCAGTAAGAGTTTTAAAGGACCTGCATGTTCAGCCACAAAAGACCCCGGCAAGATCTGCAAAGAACGAAAGTTCAGCTGATAAGGCGGCGGGGTGTGTGTGTGTGACTAGATCAGGGGTCTGCAACATGCGGCTCGTTCGCCCCTCTGCAGCGGCTCTCTGTGGCTTTGGCCAAAAATTACTTAGAAATGAATTACAGTTATATATATTTTTAACACTATCACTGCTGTAAGGCTAGAGCAGCGTTTTTCAACTTGCACCTTTTAGACGTGTCTCTGCTCCAACACACCTGATTCAAATGAACGGCTGGTTATCAGACATCAGCAGAGCTTGATAACGAGCTGATCGTTTGAAACAGGGCAGGAAGCCTCGAGAAACGGGACGAAAAAATACCGGCTGAGTGTCATTTTCACATTCTCTGGTTGTAAAAATCATATGGAACAGCGTCTGTACTCTCAAGTTGTGATTTTGTTAATGAAATGAATGAGTGTGAGCTGATACTGTGTTTTACGATCAGGCCCGAAGGACCTACACTGCTTTACTTTTACTGTTTTAATGCTACGGTGCTGTGAAACGTTTGATTTATTATCAAAGTAGGCTACTTTTTAATAATTTTCACAAACACAGGGACTCAGATAGGTTGGATTAAAGTTCCTGTGCCTACTAAGCGTAAATAGTCCACTGTCAAAAAAACAATAAATGGTCATTTAAGCATATTAAAAATTGCGATCAGCTAATTTAGACATTTCAAGCTGCGTACCTTCATCATGGGGCTCAAATAAGTTTTGTAACTCCAGACAGATTTTTATGGGGAGGAAGGGAGCAAAACGACTCTTTTGATGGTAAAGGTTGCTGACCCCTGGACTAGAGCTTCCATGTCATCATGTGCTAAAAGGAAACTCCCAGCTCACGAAACAATCCTCTTGAAGGTAATATGGACGGTGCTGAGAAATTCAATTTCCTTAACCTGTTCTTTCATTTAGGAACATCTATATACATGATGTTGGATCAGCTTTTTTTTGCAATAATGGCAAATTCAGCCATTCAGGTGTTGTATGGTTCTTCTATTTGCACTGGACTTCAATAACAGACTTTGTAGTATCTAATATCTGATTCCTGGCATATAAATGATCAGATTTTTCTTCCCTAACTGGAGTCTTAACATTACTGTGTTACACCACTTTCGCGTAACAGCAGTTTTTGGTTGTATTGCACCTTGGAGTTGGTTTTAAAGGAAGACTGCACTTTCTTTGAAATGTAAGCAATTCATTCAAAATCTCGATGCAAGACAAAGAACATTGATGTCTTTCCCTTCCCCGTGTGTTCAGTGGGTAGCTAGATACCAGTTTTTCTGAGTTTTCCGGCCTTCACGTGATAAGGAATTTGTAGGGCACCTTCAGGAGAACAACGATACAGCTAGGGCAGAGTGGTTTCATTGCTGATTATGTTTGGACAGCTTTAGCCTCTTGTAAGCCAAATCTAGTAAACCTACAAAATAGTAGGAAAAATCTGATATTTTCCCTTTGTAGGCTACATCAGACATCCACATCACCTGCAGAGCGAGTCCAAATATCATATTGCACATGAACACCCATCAACATAACCTACAAAGAACATGTCCATCACATCTTTACTGCGTGGCATCTGCAATTTGATTTAGTTGTTTTTCCAGAGCCCCAGCCATGTCCACTGGACTCAAATGAAGATGCATGGCAGTAAATTATCAGTCAGTGATCAGTTGGATGTCTGTCAGTGTGGTAGTGTGCCTGCTCATGTGCCATGTGGAAGAAAACACACTGTAAAGGACATCTGTGTTGTCAGATGCAGAGCAGCAACGCATCAGTCATCAGACGCTGAACTCTTCAACCCCAGTGGGGCTCTCCCTACTTGTACCGAGTGACACTTGCTCGCCTGATGTTTTTGACGTGTGTGATTACTGCAACTCACACAGCCAATGTGTACCACATTGAGCTAAGACGGCTTTGCCGAAAGGGTGTGAAGATTCTTTCCATTCAACAGGCCTAATTATATTTTTGGAGTTAATATCAAAGTTTCCCAAAATTGCACAGGTACAGTCTATTACATTTACAGTCTACGGAGTAAGCACCAGCATCTCGTGCAAGTATGTAGTAATAATATTGACAAGGCTCTTCAATGCACCATATAGAATGAAGAATTTACCAAACAGGCTGCGGAGGACTGCAGGGCAAATATTTTGCTGCACGGCAACACAGTCAAGTGTTCCTATTCTTTTTAACAACAATCAGGTGGAGTGGGATGTCTGCGCTGATTACTCGAGGATAATGTCGACTACAGCAACACTTGACTCTGCTCATCTCAACAGCTACAACTTTACAGGAGCCTGCTGTACCTCTGTCAGGCCGTAAAATGTACTCAGAGTTATGGCAACCAGACGCGCATGCTTCACGGATTGCTGGGTAATCGAGTTTTTATTTTTTAAAAATTTTTAACCTTTATTTTATTCAGGGAGGGTTCCACTGAGAGCGAGCGCTCTTTTTCAGCGACGCCCTGATCACATTCACACAGTTACGCATTCATACTTGGAGGCTGCACAGCACCACTACAGTCTTTACTGCAGCCCCTGAGCAGCTCCCTTGGAGCAACTGGGCCTTGCTCAAGCGCTCGCAGTGACGGAATACAGGTGGGGCAAGCGGTTCCCGCCACTTTCACAGCCCAGATTAATCCTGCCAGTTAGGAGTTTGTACCAGCGACCCCCGGTCACAAGGTCGCTTCTCTAGCCATTAGGCCAACACTGTCAAAGTTAAATGTTAAAAGGACACAGGGGAAAAAAGGCCAATTGAGGATACTTGCAACTCTTGTTGGATGTTTTATTAAGGAAAAAAGGGAGGAAAAAAGGCATCACACCCATATAATGCAAATCCATCCAGTCTGATGATCTGGTGGGTGGAGTCAGATCACAAGATGTGTCAGTGTTACTGTACTTGAACAGTGAAAGAAAGAAACCTTTCCCATAGAAATCCTCACTATTGAGCTGTCAAGAATTTGACAAATGATGAAAGAATTGACATATCTCCTTCTGGCCCTCTCATTAAGAGCCCCATTGAGCCCAAAATATCATTTTAAATAGCAAAGTGAGAATGAATAACACACTTCCTGTTCCACCTACTTACCTCATGTCAGACAGTCTGGCCCCTGGCCCTATGCAGTGCAACAAATACACTCCTTTAGGCTGCAGCTGCAGAGCTGACACGTTGACTCAAGCAACTCCCTCTGGTTTTCTTGTTGCAACAGTTAAATGGTAATGTTGTAACTAATTTGCAACTTCTACATTCTTCCACCGCACCTTTTCCTTTTTTCTCCTCCTCTCCTGATTACACTCAGCTGTCAACAGGCATGATGAATGCCTACTGTGGATTATCTTTACCTTGGTCTCCTCACATCAAGGACATTTTGCTACCATCAGTCAATTCTTCATCACAGAAAGTCATTCATCAACGTCCACTGGCTACCGCACTACTGCTGAGCAATCTCAAACAATCACGAGACATTAATATTCCCTGTTCGCCATAGTTCATGTGTATGACAAATACATTAAAACGCAGCGGGCAGTGACCCATCACCTTGATCCACACAGTTTGCAATCATGTACCGAGAAGCTCAGCCAACCAGGAGGTGTGAAAGGCAAACATGCAGGTACTGTACAATCACGTAGCAGCACGAAATGATCTAACTCGATTTTAACAAGTACAACATCACAAATACGCCACCCATTGTAATTACCGTGTTATATCAATCAAACTCTTAACTAGCTACCTGTGCAGCTATAAACTCAGCTCCTCAGTAGTTACGAAGCTGTTCATTACATCGTCTCTTGCAGTCGTAAACAATCACACGGGGTCAAATCAGACGACGCCCAGTTCCTGTTGCACACCTCAAGGGCTGAACTCGAGACAACAGGCTTTATTTCACAGCTCCCACTTTCAAAACTGAAGAAATAGGCATCCCACCAGGCCTCCAAACCCAGACACCAGACTCTCATTTGTTCATTATTATGCTTTGCTGTTTTTTGATTTTTGTTATATTATAAAGTACCTTTAAGAGCTACATTAATGTAATGTAAACATCTCGTGATAAATAACGTATAATACCCATTACAGTAGGGCTGCAACTAACGATTATTTTTAGAGATTACAATTAACCGATTATTTGTTTATTCCATGAAATATCAGAAAAGTGCTAAAAATGCTCGTCTCAATTTCCCAGAGCCAAATGTGACATCTTCAAATAGCTTCTATTGTCAAAACACAGCAGCCCAAAACACAAAACCTCCTCATTTATTTTCATAAGTGACGCAGAAAAGCATCAAACCCTCCCATTTAAGACACTAAACCAACAGGTCTTTTTTGACTTTTTTGAATTGACTAATGACTGAAACGATTAATCGACTGTCAAAACGGCTGGCGATTAATTTTCTAACGATTAATCGGTGCTGTGACAGCCGGGTTTCAACTGGACCCTTCCACTGACGGAGCAGGCCAAGAGGTGAAAAGCCAACAAGCTGAACAACACTAAAAAACCAAATAAAAGGGCGCGGTACAAATTGTACAGATACATCCAGGATGTCTGGCACCGTCTGCAGCTTCAATTACAAATATGTTGTTTCTTGAGGAAGAAATAAGTACTTAGTGAACAGTGTGTTTCATCATACTCAACATGGGTGAGGCCAATAAGTTGATTTAAGTACTGCAAGCTGATTAAAACTGTTAGGACACAAATCATGAACATTCTTTAATGAACTCAGTCTATTAGGAGGAAGAGATGATTGATTTAGGTATGTCATCGACTTCTAATACATGTGATGGGTGCTGCTTTCACATTGCTGGGAGTGTAATTACACTTGGTCTTAACCAGCACTCATCAGACTCAGACACAGACCCAGCGTGTCATCCTTACCTGAATCATAGTTATGACATGGCAGGGATTCAGCAGGTATATCACAGTCTTGGTTGCGAATTTGAAGCCCACCTCCACTCCAAAAGTCATGCAAAGGGCAACCAGCAACAGGTTCTTGCCCAAACTATCCTCCTTTACCCTCGTGCACTCTTTCCCAACTACTTTGATCTCTTTGGAGGTGTTGATTTTCTTCAGCGCCACGCCGACCTCCACCAGCGAGATGAGGACGATGACCAGACTTTCACCGATGCGCTGCTGGGGCGCGATGAAGGCGGCACACTCCGGCCCGCCGTTGCCCTCAAACTTCGGGTCCACCCCGCCGTAGATCCAGTCCAACAGACTGTATATGTTATACCTAGACATATTCCTCTTCTCGTGTTGGAATAGATACGAACAAGATGGAATAAAAGACGTTACACTGACTTCTTGGCGAAACATGAACTGCGAGGTTTCCCTTTCGTAGCTGGTCTCGTGGTTGAGAGGTAGACATGTATCCACCGCCTAGGGGTGTGAAAAATCGCTCCACGCCACAAAACTACCACATCCACACACGGATGAGGAACTTCAGCTAGCGGCGGGAGGCAGCTGTAACGTCAGTCACACTACCCGTAGCAGTTGATGGTGTAACGTTTGTGGGCAGTGGCCAGCGTCTCTCCTCGCTCACGTCCCGTAAACAGTTAAAAAGTAAGCTAGCTAACGTGGACATCCAAACTGGCATTGGCATCAAATGAAGCAAGCAGTCGTGTTGGCTACGTGCTCACAGTCACACAAAGCTGGAAAAAATGTTTGTAGGACATTGGACTAGCATGTTTTAGCATCAGCACAGACACAGAATAGGTTGTTAGCTTAGCTAGCAAGCCTAGCGTTACCTCGCTGTACCGAAGCGACACCGAGCGAAATAACTATTCCCTGAATTTGGCCTTTCAGGCTGAGCACAACTCTCATTGGTCTCACCGTTAGAGCTGCTTTCAGGGGCCTTTAGTAAGCGGGAAAACAAGATCGTACGAGTCAAGAACCGGACAAATAACTTCGTAAATGTGAGCAAAGCAGGATAGATTTCCTGCTTGTTGATTTTTTGGGTAGTGTGTGTCTTAACAGTTATGTGCGCAAAATAAATCGGTGACATGCACGTTACCTGTGCATCAATTCAAATACGTAACATTGATTAATACACTGAATGTGAGTAGAATAACACCAGTGATTTTCACAGATGAGATTTACGAACTTATATATGAGTTCAACATACCGGTACTAGGATTTTGCTTCTGGTTTTGCGGTATCGAATAGCGTACTCTGCCTGACAGGCAAACATGAGGGCATATTTCATACAAAGCCATAGAGACACAAGTGACGCTTTGGGATGGTGCGTTCATGAAAATTACGGAAACTGCACCCATTCCCGTACATCTGAGAAATTAATATCCAGTGAATGCATCAGGGATAATAAGGGACCTCAGTACCTAAATTCTTCCTGAGCTGTTTCTTTTAATTAAGGTACATTTGCATTATGGTCTTTACAGTTGTGTGTATGGTAACTATAGCTGACTCTTAGTCGGTAACTAAACTACAGAGTAAAGTTAGTGAATTCTGAAGACTAATGACAGGACTGACATGGATTTTTCTGTGCACATTTACTCAACCCTTTCAAGTGCAGTGGACCTTCAAATTTTGGTCCTTGTTCATGCACTGACATTCCACCTGCTAAGGCCTTAAATACATGCATGCACTGAAACATCAGCTGCGAACAGTGTTTTTCCACACAAAGCCACTGTTAAAAAAAAAATCTTTCACAGTGCTGTTTTATTGTTTTATTTTTTTCTTATTGTAATAAAAGTGTCTGTGAACATAATGGATGACTTGTCCTTTTACAGTTAATCATTTACGTTGACAATTTTGGCAAGGTGTCCCTTAAAAGGAGCGGTGCTCCTACTGAACAACAGGTAATAAAAGAACTGGTGACCTGTGGAACACCTTCATTACTGTAAGAAGAAATCTGCCATCACCATTGCAACCGACTGACATGTTGCTCGTTCAGTCTTTTCAACTGTCTTTACAAATGCCAGAGTAAAGGGGCCACAGTAGTAGTAAGACTGCATGCTTTCAGTTGTGATGGGACCTAATTATTTTCTTTGAAAAACAAATATTTCCATTTGTGTTGAAAAGGCAGCAAAGTCAGATTCAAGTGTAATACAAAATACATAATTGCCAGTTTCAAAGTCCACAGAGAACTAATTTGTAAGCTGGTTTCTTCCATGTTTATTTGGCATTGTGATTATAACACAGCAGGGCGTAGTGACGTAGGCACTCTGCTCACTGATTGGGATTCATTTCAATTTGGCAGAAATTTTTTTCACAAACCCTTGTGGGGAGATGGAGTGGACTGAATGAGGATGCATCAGACTGACACACGCTTATGAGTGAAGAGGAAAGAGGCGAAGGGAAAAGAGGCATCTAATGTTTCTCCCACTGTGTCTGTTTTGGCTGGCCAGTGCTCACTTTTTGAGAAAACCACACACTGACATGATTCCATTAGCGTCGTAGCGGCGTAGCGCTCATGGTGGCGTGGGCCCTGTTTAAAAGCAGGTCCAGTATTCCAGTGTGTTGTAACTGTGGTCAAACCTGCTTTATTTTGCATGGTAAGGGAATTTGTAGCCTTCTGGTGTTGTTTGAACTTGAGGAATTGGAAAAAAAAAAATTATCCTGGGTGTGTAGTCTTGAAAATGCATTACATAAAAAGACAAGTTTTACATCAGAAGACTATTTATTGATGCTGTAATTTACTGGTGCACAGAGAAAACCACAAGGGGAAAACAGGTGAGTCAAAAATTTATATACACATAAACAAATAACATGAACCATCAGGGATACAATCACAGTACTGTTAAACTATCCTACAGACTTAAAACACAGTCATATTCACATGACAGACAAGATCATTTAGCTTTACAATATATTTTATGTTGAACATGATGTAGTCTATGAATAATTATCTGATTCTTATCTTTTTCAAGGCAAGTGTGTCTCATATTGCCACTAACCTGTAATCTAGGTGCTGTGACTTGATCGGACCGCTTTCTGTCGCATTTCTCTTGGGTCATATTTATAGAATACGGATATCCAAGTTGTAAGACATTAACAGAGTTAACAAAGGTTGCTCAGGAGTTTAGGGCCTCTATTCTGAAGCTTCAGGGGCCGCTGCCACTTCATGATGAGAAAACTGTCTCTTCAGCAGACTTTTTTTCATCACTTGATGCCCAGGAAGATAAAAAGAATTCTAAAGAAAAATATATTCTTAAGAATTCTTAATACAGTCTGTTCTCCCAGTCCCATAAGGGAAAATAGTCTGACTGAGTTTATAAGCCAGTGTGGGCAATAAAGTCCAGGCCTCACACCAGGGTGTGGGGAGGAGAAGAGAGAGAGAGGGCAAAAGATCAGCTGGCCTCCTGGCTCCAAATGCTGAACTCCTCAAGGAAAAAAAAAAACTTAGTGAAATCGAGAACCTTTAGGTCTGGTGGCAAAAAGGCCAATTAGCCAAAGACAGCTGGACCGAGAGAGAAACAGCAGCACAGCTGCATTTACATAGATAGACCAATGTATTCTCATCCGTGCTCATCAAATACCAACGCTCTGTCACGACTTTTGCTGTCTCATACAAAGGCACCCTTAGCTGAAATCATTTAATATGTTCTAATAATCGTACAACCATACTGT
>JAQFJA010000006.1:6660874-6671284 GCA_029874485.1 Naso brachycentron
GGTTGTAGGACTTCTTGGCCTCCGTGTAGGGGTCATCCATTTTATGGAGATAGGGGTGTTTGGCCGACGCTCCGGGGGCGCTCTTGGAAATGGTCGTTAAACCTTGGTCTTTGGCTACGTTGATGGCGTAGGTGGTTCCGACAATGTTGAAGGTGTTGTTTGCCTTTTTGGACAAAGTCGCAGATTCCCTCCTCTGAAAAGGAAGAAGGCATTAGAGGTTGTCAGGGGCAAAGCACCGGACTCAACAATACTTCCATTTGAACTCATAAAGAGGAAATAGAAGCAACACCACGAGACACGACACACACAAGAACAAAACAAAAGCCTAACCATATCTTTAATCCTGGCCATGTTAGCCTGAAACGGTTCCTGAAAAGAAAAGTAGAAAAGAAAAAAAGTTTACCAATTATATTAAAATTACCCAACTTACATACTCTATTCATCAGAATCTAGCTGGATGTACTTTTGAACATTTTACACTACTCATGTTGTCAATTTAAATCTGCATCATACAAATCTGGATTGCAGAAAAAAAGGTCATGAGTAAAAATTTCATGACGAAATGATCAAGCTGGAAGAATTAAGAGTGCAGAAACAATAATATTTTGCATCACTGCAGGACCAGGCTGGACTGGCATCTGATACTGCTAACAGTAGCAGTAGCAGCACAGAGCAGGATTAGAAACAAGCAAAAAGAACTGTGCCTGAAAACACGTCTGACAGACTGTATCAATGAGAGCAGCCAGGCCTCTTCAGGCAAACAAGCTTGCGATAAAACAAACACGACAAAGGCTGAGTGTGATAACGCTGGCTGGAGAAACTGCCTTCTTCCTACTACTAGAGAGAAATCATTAAACTGTCTTTCATATTGAAATCGCACGGGTAGACAGTTTTATTTGCTAAATTGGTGCATTGCTAAACTTGCATCACCAGAGGATCCTGTCAGCCTTAGAGCGAACAGAGCAGCGCACACGGTAAATGTGAGAAAACAAGTAGGGCACCGAGATCGATCACCGGGCAGAGATTTAGTTTCCTGCGTGGCATGAAGAGTGTGAGTCTGTGCAGGGGTCAGTTTCTTCACGCCATCAATCCCCACGCTGGCCACTTTAACATATGAGGCAAATTCAAAGCTGCGTGTGTTGTGTAACTTTCAATGCTCGTTGTTTTCACTTCTGCTTTGAGCCAAGCTTTCATTTCTGCTCTACTTTTTCAGCTTCATTTAATTTTCCCTTCCTTTTCCTTTTGACTTTATCTTTTTAATTGGCATAACTAATGTCCCCCTCTCCCCCCTCCTCCAAAGTGCTTCACGGTGGATCTCCTTCCGCACACAGTTCAAGTGTTTTGTTTGGTTGTTATCGCTGCTATTCACACACACGCTCAAGTGTAGGCAGAAAAATGGTTTAACATATGAAGAGACATGTGCTATGTGTCTTTTCAGTGTCTCAACCAGTGTGCCCCTATTACGCACAGGAGGACCACTTTATATCTGTCAAATGTGACCATCAAACAACAGCAGAAGGTATTACATATCCATATCATATATAATAGAAATTAGGGGTGTAACGACATGTTTTAACAGCAATACGATGCATGGTTGGTGACACAATACAAGAACAAAATGGGCTCATTTAGAGTGTTACAATATGATACGATTCAATGATTAGAAATCGATATAATAACTTTTTTTGTCAAAAATTGAAGGACAGAAAATGCCTATTTCAGTGCAGTGGTATAAGGGGTAAAACATTGGAAAAGCTTGATGCACTAAACTACACAAACATTCAGTGCAAGGCCTCTGTTCGATCTGTGTGGACCACAAACACCGACTAAAAACCTCTCGTTCTCCTGATGTTTCCCTGCGGTGATCTACCATTATCTGAAGTAACGCTGCTGACGTAATACACATGCCCAGGACGTTGGAGAATGAATTGGAGTAATTTACAACTATTTACCATTAGAACGGCAAAAAATACATCCACGTAATAACGTTTGACGTGCTACATACAAGGCACAAATTCTTAGTATCAGTACAGTCAATTTTTGCTTTGAAAAATGATTTTTGATCGATACAAGTCACACTAGAAGGACTATTTATCATTTACCTATCGATGTAGTTATATCATAAGTTGATGCATCAATACATCAATGTATCGTTACACCCCAATGGAAATCTATATCATATATCTGTTTATATACACACACACATACACACTGCAAGCAGTTGCTACTGTAAGCTTCAGATCTGTCCAAGGTGATGGAGGCAGCATGACTGAGGAGGAAATATGTTCACTGTGATTAGTGTTTGCTCCTCAAGCAAGCAGAACAACAGGAGGAGGATGATCCTTCAAGCTCCTGCTGCAGCTAACAAAGCTGGCTGATGGTTCACTGCATTAAACAGAGAAATGGTGAAGGGCTGCCTGAAGGGGTCTATCTCAAGTCAATTAGTACAGGGAGAGAGAGTCGCACTGATACCCCCTGGATAACCAGATTCTTCCTCCAGGATATCGATTCCTCCCCATCTGATACCACCACAAGCCTCCTCCATCACGGCACTGGCTTACATCAGCAGGAAAAGCCAATGACTACTATAACGTGTCATGACCTTAATTAAAGCCCCCTAAACTCGCCAGTCCTTGGCATAAACGATGTTCTTTGCCCGGTAACCTGACAAACGAGCCAAGCAAACTAATTTTCTGTCGCTATTTAGCTCGGCTTGGCTTGACTGTGCAGTAATTTATATGGTCTAATTATTGGTGAAGCCACATGTGGTATAGGGCTGAGTGCATGTTTTTATAAACCTAATGTGACACAGCACAGAAATTGCTTTCGGCCAGAGAATCTTGCGCAGTATTCAAAGTCATTTGGCTAGCTACAGGCGCAAATACAGCCCCTGCATACAATGCATCTATTGACCTTGTTGGTGTAACTTCTGCAAATTGTTACATCAGAATTTCTTTATGAGCGTGATTAAGTATCCCGAGGGCGACTGTGCCTCTCTGTGTCCTGCTGTTTGGAGCTCAGTGTGTGCATGTGTGTGTGTGTAACTTGAGACAGTCCGTCCCTGTTTAAGATTAAAGATGAGGTGTTGGCATATTTGATAGCCTAAAGTATGTGAGTATGCGGGTGTGTGAGCATGTCGACTTCGTTTCGGGAGTCACAGTGTCCCCGTTTGTGACCCTTGTGTGTGTGAGCGTTTGTTTTTGTATTGGCACTTGAATCACTTGCATTTTCTGTAAACTTGGTAGTTGTGAAGTTGATCGCTGCAGGTTGTGCTACAAGTTACCTATGATTAGTGTTCATTAAACACATTGTAAGCCTGAGTAAAAGCAAACACTGGTTCCTTCAAGGGCTTTCTTTCAGCTTGTTCCTGTGTTTATCTTTTTCGTTTCCTTTTTGTCCCTCTTGGACTTAGTTGTTAAGGCAGCAACAAACGTATAACTGCTGTTCGCCAGATATCAAAAAACCCAGTAGTTTCATTTTGGGTTGACGGTGCTAATATGCAATAAAAAAAAAGGATAGGATGGTTGGTTAGAAATAACCACTCTATATCTCTGTTTAACAGAGGTTCTTCCTTGTCACTGCAGTCAGGGGACGCTTGCCAAGAGGTAAATGATGATGCATAACTTCACCTTTAACTTAACAGACGTGTGGAAACTTCTCACCAAAAAGTATAACGACAAGATGCTTCTAGGACTGGCGGTGCTGGCTGGTTTTTGCCATTTGAGAACACTCAATATCTATTCAACAGATAGCTACAAAAAGTTTTTTTTCCCCCACACAAACTGAGCTGTGCAACTTCCGTTTTGTTCAGTAAAATGAGCGGCAGTGTCCTGCTGAAATGTGACAGTAGTGTCCAATCATGCCTCACAGAGTGGCTAGAATAAGCTGGCTTTCATCCCGACCAAACTCCCCGCCGGCTAATTTCTGTAATAAGCACACCTTCAGCTGGTGAGGCGAGAGCTAATTAGGTAGATCGCTTGTCAAGTGCTAGGTGACAAAAAACATAAAGCAGTGGCATAAAAGCTCCATAACCAGCAAGGTAAATTAGTGCAGATTGACTCGTCTACAGCTCACCATTTCAGTCCTAAAAAAAGACGGAGCCTGGGGGCAGTGAAGTCATCGTTTGGTTCCGGTAACAGTGGTGGCTGAAACCCTGCCTCTGATGACTGGATGGTATTTTCAGAGGGACTTAGTGAGCTTTAACTTCTCTCCTTAAAGACACTCTGTCCTCATAGGTTCTCCTCCTTCAGTCTCCCTTTTTATTTTAATATGTTAAATAGAAAAAAAAAAGCATGTGCAGCCTGATCCTTTTGCTTTCCAGTAGCTCATTCTTGCAGGGAGTGTGATGATGGGAGTGCATTGTCTCCCTCTGTGACCCCATTCTTTTTTATCTATCATGACAACTGCATGCTCAGCACAGCCCCCGAGAACGCAGCCCAGGCTGTTGCCATTAAGACGAGGCATCAAAAGGAAAAAAAAAAAAAAAAGGAAAAAGAACAAACCCTTCCACTCTGCTGGAGTGTAGCGCTGCAAATTATCCCCACGTCTGAAAAGTTCTGTGGCAGCAATATGCATTTCTGCCAATCACTCCGAGGACCAAATGTCAAGTTCTAAAAAACTGTAAAGGCTGTTCTGATTGTGTCAAACAGTTTGTACATGAGTAGCAGAAAAAAGGTTTGTGGTGCTGTCTGTCGCTGCAGAATAAATATATTTTCGCCCTGTTTTGTGCCTGTGGCTGATTGAAGCATTCCAGCATTTTATTTGCCAGCAGCAACATACAGTACCAACAACTTTTACCTGTAGCCACTATTTACCACGGGACAGTTTCATAATGTTGCTGATGTGATTTTCACATTTCCAGAAGTGTAACACCCAGAGGACATCATTTCAATGTAGCTTTGTTGCTTTTGTATATTGCCACTGCTCAAACATTATGCGCCAGTCTAATTCAAATACAATATGCCTCAGCAGTACATCCATTATACCTTGTTTAGCTTGAGAAGTCACAATTACTCTGCCTGATTATGTTTTTTTATATTGGTTTACCATTGCATGCTGCTATCTTGGCCAGTTTTCTCCTTTCAAAAACAGCTTTTCAGCTCAATGAGACTATCTGGTTTAAAAAGTTCAAATGAAATGAAATTAAACAAAGCAAAGTAACGAAGGTATACACTTTCTTCTAACATGCCAATACATGTTGGTGTGTAACAGCTTTCCTGCTGTCAGCAGTCAGTGTGACTTTGTAAATGATCCCCACATGCGCTTCAGAAGTCTTCACAAAATTAGATTTGTTACTATTCTTGACATCTTCTCAACACCATGTGCAGATCTGCTGGGTTAACCAACCTCAGGAAACATTTGGGAAAAGCATTTTCATTCATTGATGTAAATAGAAATAGATTTTTGACAAGTCGAAAAAATATTTCAAAGTCCACTTCTCAACACTGTCAGTCAAACTCCAGTAGGTTATTGACAACTGATTCTGTCAATCATGTCTTTCATAAGAAAAACAGGAAAACAGTGCATTTGTTCCTTTGAGCCTTTGAAGCTATAGGCTACATAATTCAAAGCAAACAGGAGAAATTTGCCTCTTTGCTTCTCTTTGCCTGCTCTGATACTGTCTCAAGCCTCTCATCTATTTCATTTGATGTGAGTAGTTATAAAACATCATAGCAGTCATGCTAAATTTAAGCGCTGAGGTTATCGTGAGGAACCTCTCCGGTTTTATGTACGTGACATCATCATAACTTCAGAGAAGAGCATCTCGTCAAAACCTCTGCATCCTCCAAGTAAAACTAGAGTCCTTAAAGCCCATTATGTCACTATTTCACCTTAAATTAACAGCCTGAAAATCATTTTGATGGTACACACACTTGTAATAGAGTGAAATATGTCTCTGCACCCCGATTAACAGTAACTTTGCTATGTAACTTGGAGGGGCGGGGACAAATGGTATTAAACCCTGAAACCAAATCACAATTTGTGGAGAAAATGCTTTCTGGTTTTGCCCCTGATGGTTCTGTGGATTCGTGTTTTCTGGAGTAGCTAACCTGTATCTGCTGCTGCTGTAGCTAGAGTTAGCTTTTAACTGACAAGAGTCCAAGGGGACTTGGGTGAATGTTGGTGGGGCGGAGTGGACAGCAGAACCAGAATCAGCAATCACAGCAACGAAAACGGGCTAAGCACCTCGTAATGACAGAGGCAAAGATACAGAAGAGGATGAGGAGAAAATGAGAGAGTGGCCGAATAAAAGCCTGAGACAGAAGTATGCTAGTAGATAGAACAGAAGTGGAGATACAGAGGAGGACGTTGATGATATAAGGAACAAAATAAAAGATTGTCTGTGTGAGAGGTGTCAATGTTGGAATGACTTTCAGTTGTTGGTGAGACTTTTGCAAATTAAAGGCCTGCGAGACAGATTCTAGCCATGACTACGAGCCACCATTACAAGTCCAATTTGCTGTTTGCCTAGCAAGTAATATTAGCATGCTAAGTTAGCATGCTAAGTTATGTCTCATTGCGCTTGCTTGATGTTTGGCTGTGTTGGCAGAGTTGTTGATTCTCTTGTTTCTGATTGTAAGTCAAGCCAACTCATTTTAACAGAGTTTTAGCAGGTGAGTGTTATAGTCAAGTGTTGCTAAGAGCATGTTGTCTCTGGTTCAGGTTACGTTAGCCTGACATGCTGCTGTTTTAAGTTTTGAGCAATGTTTGTGCAAACTTCGCTTGCCACTTTAAGACAGAAGTTTTCAGGACAACATCTTTGCAGGTTTGGCTTGTAGTTAACCTGCACATTACAACTGAAAAAATTTGACAAGAAATGGTATTTGCATCTGTATTTCTACTTTTCTACCTTGATGCAAATTCACTTCACGTCCTTTATCCTCAAGAGCCCGACTATTGACAAATTAAATAGCTGTAAGCTGTGATTTACTAGATTTCATGCCTAAAATAAAGACGGCAGCCTCAGGTGATTTACTCACTTTTTAATCAGTGTGTCTATAACGTAGAGGCTAGATTTAGGGATGCCATCTTCACCGGGCTCAGTGAGCCTAAACTGACTTTAGGATGAGACTTGAACATATGCTGCCTTCATAAATCAGGGCCAGAGTCTTTGGGAGTTTACCTCAGCTTCTGCTCTCACTGTTCCGCCCCTCTGTCCCTGTTCCATTTGGCTGTTAATGAATAAATAAAATCTCTCTTTATAGTCTTTATAGAGTACTCCAGGCTGCTTTACCAAGGGAACTTTCTATCAGTGTTTCCAGAGTGCAATTTGCCCTCATCGCTCCCCCAGTGTAAAATGAGGACTTGGTGAGCAACTGGAAGCATTTCTTAATGAGGTTATCAATTCAAATAATTAATCTGGAGTTTATGAATAAGCCAAAAGTGAGAAAAGGAAGACTCCTTTTAGAAAAATTATGTTGCATTTTGTTTTTTGGGAAGACGTGTTTGTGATGTAGGTGCAAATATATCATGTGCATTAATTAAAAAAAAAAAGTGTATATATGTTTAAAAATAAATAAAAGTCACTCACCCTTATTTCCATGCCCTCTTTTTTCCCATCCCATGCCCAGCTGCGCTTGGTGAAGTAGTTGACTGTGGCAAACTCAATCAAGGCAGAGAAGACAAAGGCATAGCACACAGCCATGAACCAGTCCATAGCAGTGGCATAGGCCACCTTAGGAAGGGAGTTTCTAGCACTGATGCTCAAGGTAGTCATGGTTAGGACAGTGGTGACCCCTGAGGATAAAGTGAAAACGTTAGGAAATAGATTCTTTTAATTTGGAGCAAAAGGTTTTTACATCCTGGGTCAAATATACAAATGTTTTGCTATTACTTTAGAAAGCATTTTATTTTATTTTTTTAAGGGATTTAAGTCAAGTGAAGCATAGAAACACTTAAAATTGTCCTATAAAATGTAGTAGTCTGAATAACTTTTTTGGGTTTAAATAGAAAAATTAAAGAGTAAAAGCTGGAAGTTGAAAATGATGGTCCGCTGCATTGCAGAGCTTCAACTTTACATAATCTACAGCGTCATATCAGCAAGCACAGATTTCTAACGCTAACAAAACTCGCTTCACATAAACATTCTAAATACACTGGGTCAGTCCTGCAGGTTCAAACTACAGTGAAATACTTTCTCAATGCACTGAACTGTTTTGAGGGATTTTTCAAGCTGTATTTTTTGTTAAAAGCAGTCTGATGTTTGTGTTTAGTGGCATCAAAAGATGTTTTAGTGGAGTTAATGATCTGGTGGAGGTGCAAGGTCTAAAATATCTGCCATAGCAAACCATCTGGTCAATAAGACTCGAGTTGTAAAAATAAAATCTAAATTTGTTGCCTTAAACACAGGCAGACGTGCTGTTGTCCTGCGTACATTCAGTGCTTGCAAACTCACGATTATGACCAAAGGTCATCGACAGCGAGGATTTTAAATTACAACAGATAAGAGTGAAAGCAGACTTCCATCTACTAAAATGATTTAATCTGGAGATGAATCCTTAGTATAAACTTTGAAACTTTTTGAAAATAATTTCGAGCTGCTGGGAATGAAACGTGGTTTGGACAATGACTGCCCATTCAACCACATAAAAGCAATCACTTCATCTGTTCCAACCTATCTCATCTGATGAAAAATGGATACACAATGGGCTCTCAAAATGAGAACTGTGTCACAGAACGGGGGGGTCAACTCATTTCAGTGAGTCATGGGTGAGAAATTAGAATTTGCGACACAAAGATTGATAGGTAACTTTTCACTTTCTTTAAGAAAGCAGATTGATTTATTTTCCTGTGCTATTTTTTGCTTTACTTGACTTTCATCCAACATTTGGTCTGTGTGTTGTGTTTGGGTTTAATACATTTATTGCTCCTCACAGAGGGGAAGTAGTCTTCATTGGCACAGCGTTAATGGTTGCTAATAAATTGCTGTTGCCCAATATGAGGACGTGAAGGTGCTTGTAAAATCAGTTACGACATTCTAGCTGTGATGCAGGTATTAAATCTTGATGTGACACTCTAAAACCTGATAATCCACTAAAAAGTGTTTAGTCATGCCTACAAAATAAAATGTGTAGCCTTGCATCAACAGTAATGATAAAAAGTTTGGCTGCTAATGAGTGTTATGATACATAACAGCTAACACAGCAGAAAGGTGTTTATTTCAGTTGGTCGTTGCGACTATGTGAAGAAAAAAATCCAAAGTTGTGACTGTGCTGGAAGCTGTGCCATTCACGGTAAACGTTTCAATCATTCTTTTGAGAAAATGACACTGATTACAGCTCCTCACTTCATGTGAGGAAAATTGTTTTCTTAAAATTGAATTTCTTGTGAGACTGAAATGATTTTCAGGTGTCTGCTCTCATGAAAAAAACAAAACAAAAAAACTCCTGTTGGTTTGTCGTGAGTGTGTGTGGAAAGAGCTGCGATTATTCAGAGGAATGCATAAGAAAATGCGGCGGTAACAGTTTTCATTTCCTCTACAGCATGATGAAACCTTCCCCCTTTGCTTTGCAGGCTATTCAGCGTCTATTGTACAATGAGTGCTACTCATGTACATGTGTGCTTCATCTCCAAATCAGAATGATAATTATTCAGCAAACACAGGTTATTAAGGGGCCACTTTCATTACGCAACACGGTAACAATTGAAAGAAGGGGAAGAGCAAATTACATTTCCTCTTTGATTACAGACTGATCTAAGACACAATGTTCTTCACATGGATGGTGCTAGACGGACAAATGAAGTCTATTATTCAAAGTACAAAGGGAGGCTAACGCGGCCAAGTGTGTGCAGCCAACATTTTTTAAAATAATGTCCATTAACATCTTGTTATTTTACAAAATATTAGATTTTTTTAAATGAAAGCCCGAATGTGGTTAATTGTTCTCTTTGTTAAAGGTGTTATATGTAACGTTTTAACACCATTTATGGTGCAGCTCTATATAGAGGCCAAATTAGTGCTGTGCACTTATGTACAGTGTTTATGTCTGGTTAAAATCATGCTTTTAAAGTACAAGAGTGTATGGCAGTGTAATGAACTGAAAGGCTAAAAGACAACAAAAACTGTCTCCGTAGCGGGAGTTAAACCAGGTGAACCGAGTGAAAACGACAGTAGGAATCAAAACTGTTAGACCACATGGCACCTCTACATCATAAAAACTGTAGCCTGCTTGATGTTGTGACCCATCAGTTATGATTGGGTCAGATGATTTAAGCAGATTTTACCACATTTTTTAGCCATAATGTTTAAAGGATTTGTACTTTTATTCATACTAAAATTTTACATACAGTATAGCACCTTTAAAATGACAGTTGACATGAGTGCCAGTGACAGAGAGTAAATGGTGAGGATTTGATCCTTCTCTTTAAAACCCGAATCGATTTATTTAATTCTACTGTCTGCAAGCATGT
>JAQFJA010000006.1:6710583-6737720 GCA_029874485.1 Naso brachycentron
TTCTGCTTGTCTCTTTTGTATTCCTATAGAAGCTGAAATACTCATTTAATCTTTGTTTATTGAGCCACACTTGCTGACATCATTGTTGTGCGTCGTTAAATCAAACAGAAGTGAAAGACTTCTTCAAAATAACAACTTTAAGAAGAAAGTACTAATGATTAGCCAGATGATGTCAGATATTTGAGGCTCAGCATCCCCGAAATGCTCTGGATTCACACCTCATTGAGTGGGGCACAGTTTGATATATTCCGGTTGTCAAATGGGTACCAAACTGTATAATTAAACTCTCTCAAGAATATGCTAAAATATGACCCTGCAACTGTGTAGCTACTCACAAATGTTCAAAAGAAATATACATTTCTTGCTTTTCACTCACACAGCTTATCAAAAAATGACAGGCATGCATGTTTGAGGCAGCAGAGACATACCAAAAAACACCAAATACAAAAAGCTTTAGAAATGTCCCGGACGAGTTTAACCGCAATGGGTAATATCTCACTCAGCATGAATCGTATATCAAACAAAAAGCCTCTGTAGTCTCTCCAACAGCACCAGAGGAAACTCAAAAATTAATGAGAAACCTTTAGTCCCAGAGAAACCATTCCAACAATGACTACTCCACTCTAAAACATCCACTTCAGAAAAACAAAGTACTTGTGTGGTGTGCAGCATCTGTGTGCTTTACTGAAAAGCACGCACACTCTGTCTCTGGCACACATATGCGCACACACACATGCTAACGTCTTCCAGCATCAGCCAGCTGTTTAAATTCCCCGATGAGGATAAAGAAATGGGACATTCGCTCTGAATTTGACATAATTTGTGTTAAAACACACAGGTTTTATAATCACGCCAGCCCCATGTTTACTTCCACAGATGCCTTCATTATTCACACTGTCTCAATACACACATACAAATACCTAATGAGAAAAGAAAGGACAGAGCAGTCATTATCCTCCTGAACTATTTGCATTTAAAGAGAACAAACTCAACAGTTCACACGTTTGAATTCTGCCTCAGGGAGAACAAGTTGTATAAGCAGCAGAGAAGCTACAGTAAATGTGCTGTAGGTGTAAACACTGAACATGTAAAGACAATGTTCTCGGAGCCCGCCGCTGCTGCACTGTACGTCTACTCTCATTTCAGCGTGGCGCTCAATTTGACATATCCTGCATTTATGAAATATTTATGTTGGTCATGGCTTTAGCATACAAATGATGCTCATATCGAATAACTGCCATGATGTTGGGCTGTATTATTCTGTGTGGTCGCTGTGAAGTCTGATGGTTAAAAGTGAATTGTGAGCATTTGATCTTGCGACGAGTGATATTTATACATGCTGAGCGAGGCATCGGACTTTTTTATTTGCATATTATTAACTGCAAAGCGGCACATGTGGTTGCACCGAGGTAGGCTGTAGGTTTAGGAAAGTTTTGTGGCAGCAGTTAGGACAGGAGCATTTTAAGATGGGGTTGGTAAGACTGCAGAAACGGTCACAACCAAGCTACATTTTGAAAGCATACAACCTAAAAATCCCGCCCCCTTGATTTGAGTCTTCCTCCAAAGCCATCCCCCCCAAACCACAGCAGTGTTGACTCTTGTTGTAATCTTTTTTTTTTTTTGAGGCCTTCTCTAGTTCGGTCTTTCTCTTTTTTTTTTAGCAGTAGAAGCTTCTGTGGGTACAGATTCTGTGGGTAATGTGGCTGCATTCTCACTGCCATTCTTCGCCGTATGACTTGCTCAGCCGTAGCTTCCTGCCTGGCGGTTGTGTAAGACTTTGGTCACTGGACAGGCTGGTAGGCTGGCCGGTGAATTCATTCAGGCCATCTTAATTTATTGGTAAGACATATTATAGCCTTGCTGTAACAGCAGACAATGGATTTTTTCCCCTCTAGGCTTTTGATACTTTGATTGCCATCAGGTGCAACAAATATGACAAAAAATACTTGTAAAAAGAATTACCAACCCTGCCTTTAAGCACATGTGGCTAATAACAGTGTTAAAAACAGAGGTGCTTGTGTCAGGGACCTTGTATTGGACTTGTTGGCTCACTGCTACTAAACGGCTCATTGAGACACTTACAGTAAATGGAATGTTAATCGATACTGTTTCAGCTGTTATTTTTCTCCTATGACAAATCAAAATGTCTGCTGTTAAAAGGTCGATTAGTGTATCGAGTTTGGCTGTCTACACTTGAGCCTGAGCTCAGGTTTGATTATGAGTGAAAACACCTGTGGGGGTTGCAGGCTCTTGAAGTTGTTAATAAAAAAAAAATCACAATGTACACTTAACAAAAACATAAACATTTTTGTTGTTGTAAAGAGTAAAAGATCTTCAGGTTATTTTTCTGTGCAAAGAAAAAGGCTTATTTCTCTCAAATTTTGTTTACAAATTGGTTCAAATCTGTGTTAGTGAGCAGTAATCTATTCAGCTGACAGGTGCTGCATGTCAAGATGCTCATTAAACTGCGTGTTTATTACACAGATGTGCCTTTGGCTGCTTACAATGAAAGGCCACTTTAAAATGTGCAGTTTTATCACACAACACAATGCCACAGCTGTGGTAGATTTTAAGCGAGCGTGTCCACCAGAGCTTTTGCCTGTGAACTGAATGTTAACTTCATTACCATAAGCTGTCTCCATTGTAGTTCCAGAAGAGTAAATCCAAACAACCTCACAACCACAGACCACATATTGTTTTGCACAATCAAAGAATTTCAGCTCAAATTGTCAGAGTTGTCCCAGGGAGGCTCATCTACCCGCCCGCCGTCCTCACTGGGGTCTCAACCCAACAGTTTGTTGTTGTAACCAACATGAGTAGGCAAATGCTCATCTTTATTGTTGCCTGGCACTTGAAATATGTACCTTTTTCAAAGGATGAGTCATGGTTTTCTCTATACTGGGCAGATGGCACACAGCATATATGGCGTCGTGTGGGCGACAGTTTGGGAAGCCCCGCGGTTATCGTATGGGTGGATGTAAGCTACAACAACGAACACAGGTACATTTTGTTGATGGAAGTTTGATGCTAAAAGACAGGAATAAGATCCTGAGGCTGAGGGTCATGCTGTTCATCCACCGCCATCACCTTGTGATGCAGCATGTCATCGCACAGCCTCACATGGCAGGGACCGGCACACTTTTACCGGAAGCTTAAACATCCCAGTTCCTGCATGGGCTGCATACTCACCAGATGTGTCACCCATGTAACTAGTTGGGGATGCTCTGGGTTTGCATGTTCTGCAACTTGTTCCAAGTCCTGCCAACAAATTTGCACATGCATTGAATAGGATAAATCAACAATCTACAGGCCACAATAAACAACTTCATCAACTTCGTGCAAAGGCGAGGGAATGCCTGAGGGAAATGGTGGTCACGCTACATACTGACTGAAAAGTTCATAGCTCAGTGATTAATTCATATCTTTGCAAGATGAAACTGCACATTTTGGAATGGTAATTTTATTGTCAGCAGGCTAAGGCACAGCTGTGCAATAATAATGCTATTTATTCAGCATCTTAATATGCCACACGGGTCAGATGGATGGATTAACTTGGCAAAGAAGAAGTGCTAACTAAGACAGATTTGAACAAATAGGTGCTCAAGATTTTATACAAATAAGCCTTCTGTAGGCACTAAAAAAGTTTCAGAGCTTTTACGTCAACTTTTAAAAAATGGGAGCAAAAATAAAAGTGCTGCATTTATATTTTTGTTTTGAATGTTCTTTCCATTAATGGGTTTATGCATATTGAGTCATGCCTGATAAACAGCCCCAGGTCAAAAGTGTGTGGATAGTGAATTAAAAGTCCATAACATCATAGTTTAAAATGGCAAATGCTACAGCAGGGACTAGCTGCTGGACAGGATGTGGCAACAAATAGCAAACCACACACATGCATTCTTTCGATATCCAATTTTAAAGCAATTTTGGAGAGCCAAACATAAAAATACTTTTTTGACCTAAAAGTACCTCTGAAACTAGAAAACTGTTTGGGCGTCAATCTATTAGACACAGTTAAATTGGCGGATGTACATCTCTTAAATATACTACATGTAACTACCTTGAAGCAGGTGACAAGGACATGGTAGCAGCCCGACTAGCCAAATTTGAGCATGTGGATATATAACAAACTTTAGGTATGGAAAAATTAACTTTTACAATTAGAGATTAAAAAAACAAACAAACAATGGGATATGATTTATCCCAAAGATAGACTTGACAAACTGACGTGTCATTTTGGTCTGGCTTAAATTGGTAAATCAGTGGGAAGCCCCCTCTCCCACTCGTCTCGCTTCCCCAAACAAACCTATAGACCCACCCTGTCCAACCTGGATCCCCCTCCTTTTTTAAATTTGTTAAATTTGTTTCGCTTTTGTTTGTTGGTTTGTTAGTTGATGGTTTAAGCAAACTGGTTTATGTATCTGAGCTGCCAAAGTTTGGGTGAATTTGTTTGTACTTGAGTGTCTTAGTTATTTTTTTGGTTATTAATAATAATAATTTTAAAAAAGAATGGCAAGATGTCAGCTAAAAGTGTTATTTTGAACACATTTGCCCAACTAAGGAAATGAAATACAAGTAGCTGCTCAGTTTAATTTTTATTTGTCCAATTTGACAGAATCAATAGGAAGTCTGTCAGTATTCTCACGATCTTGTACGTGATGTGTTGCTCAGCAGCAGCATCTAACAGATCAGTTGGACTAATCTAAGTAATCTTTTTGTCTTCTACACTAACTAAATAATTTCAGCACTATTAGCTACCAAAACATCAAAATATGCCAGTGGCGTATTGTTAATGATACTTTTTTTCGTTCTGTATGACATAATTGTACTAAAGTGACTGCTGATGGGCTGTTTGGCTCAGGCAGGAACCACACTTGATTCTTTACACCGTTTTTCGTATTTGCTTGACATGTAGGAAGTACACACTGTTACTGAGACTGACCAAAGTCTGACACTTTACAGCACTACAGCTGACAACTCATGCTTCACTATTTGTGACAAGAAAATTGCTACCACATCCAGCAACACCTCAGACTTAATGGAGCAGTAAATAGTTCACAAAGTTAACCTGAGGCAAGTTTGACTGGAAAACAGAGACAAATGATTTTTTTTTTGTCAGCACAGCTTTAAATATTTAAATACTAAATTCTACAATAAAACTCCAATGTTGACACTTCAAATGGTGCATTTTTCACCTGCACTGTCAAATATTATGTATTTACAGGCAATTTAAGGTATTATTTAAGTTATTATTAATATACAACAGGCTTTTAAAAAATGTAAAGTACAATTTTGTGAGTGGTATCAGATCCTTGGTAGTGGTATAAAAGCAAAATCACATTAAACAAACAACAGCTAGGTCAAGGATATTATTTGTCCTGGAGCATATGGACAACTGAACAACTTTATCCTGTGTGTGCAAACAGACTTTTAACCATGCTGGAAATGTATTCCCTCTGAAGTAGAAATTTAGGATTGAAATGTTACCCTACAATAATAAAGTTTCTTAATTGGCCATCTTCTGAAGAAGTCATCTCTTTAATTATTGCTTAGTCCCATTTCTGCACCGAATTTCCTACGTTCTTCTGCAGAAATGAGGGAGACTCTTTTAAAGATTAGAGAAAGAACATATTTTAGAAACTGGAGAATATTAAAATCATGTGCAAATATGCACCATTTATTTGTGCACACATGTTTACCGGGTCCAAAATACTCACAAATTACACACAAAAGCTTCTGATAAATACCTCTACTTCCATGCTACCATGTCACCAGTGTCCACTTTCACTGTGATTGCCTTTATTAACATTCATTGATGTTTCCATGGAGGAAGTAAGGTGTCCTCTATGGTGGTCGATGGCAATGCGAGACAGTCTTTTTAGGCTGGTGGGAATGTGTGTGTGGGCCGACAGGTCCGAGTTAGTGAAACGAGCAAGTACCGAGTGAGTGGACTGGATCTGATCCAAGGTCAGTGCACTGAAACAGTCTGACAGGTGAGGGATTGCAGGCTTGGCCGGGGACGAGATGTGGTGTTGGTTCTCTCATGGCACACGGGTGCTTGCTGCCAGCCAGGAGCTGTGTGGAGGAAGAGTGAGCAGAGAAGCTGGAGGGAAGTAAGCAGTAATGAGAGCTGTTTGGGTGGCAGAGTGAGATGGAGGGTCCTCAGCGATGGCAAATGGACGTGAGTGAGGGGGAGTAATTGTAAAGGTTGCAGTTCCAGTGTGCAACTGTGCTTCTTTAGTGACTTTTTTCGGCTAGTTTTATGTTGGGATTGGAGATGTGGAGTTTTTCCAGCAGGTATAATACCCAAAAATGACCTGCTGGCCAATACCGACAAGACACCTGAAAATTTCACATCTTAGTTTTTTTTTTAAGAAGTTCCAACCTGCAAACCCGATGCTAAAATAGATGTGCTGTAAAATAACACAATTACACCAAAAACAAACAGTTCCAAATCCTTTAATGCCATCTTTAAATATTTTAAACACATCAAATTTACTTTGGCTTCCACTTGGGATTTAGTTTATAATTGAAACGTAATGGTTTGACATAATGTGTCAAATCAGACATGTCAATGTAATAAATACTGAATACACATATAGAGACTCTGTAGAACCAAAGTCGTTTGGCTGCTTATTCTGAGAGTGAAACATAATGACAAAAGACATATGAAAGACTCTTGAGCTCAATAAAGAAACAGGGTTAGGGGAAAGCTTTTTTACTCTCAGTGCACTGAAATTTTTTTCTTCACATCATGGGCTATTTATCTGCTATAATTTCATTATCTGAAAAACACATAAAAATATATGTTTCCCATTATCGCCAATGTTTCATTGTATCATGCATCCCAAGTTTCATGAGGTCAGTTTTTTTTCCCCCTACATCCTCCTGGATGTTGAATATTTGAAGCAGTTTGAAACAATCTGATTAAATTCTCTCTACACACGGCAGGGCACAGATTTCATTATGAGCTGAAGAAAAGAGCTCTGAGGGGGCAGCGAGAGAGGTCAGCGGAAAAGTCGACCAATTAAGACCAGAGTTTTAAAAAAGGGGGATTTAGTGAATGTTCTTCTATTCTGTCATCTGCACAGCGTAGCTACAGCTGACTTGAAGGTCCCGTGGAATGGTATTACTTCATTAATGTAATGAATTTTCATTTTAAGGAGAGTGTTGGAACAACAAATTAGACATAGAGGGAGAATCTTTACTGTAAGATAATAGGCTTAAGCGGTTTTATTTAGATCAGACAGTTGAAAACTCTTTGACTCTATTTCATTGCTGCAACACAAGACAGACAGGCTCTGTGTTGGTCAGTACATGCAAACACTCATTGATGCTGGATTACTTTGTAACATAAACACTGTATTTCTACTCTTTACATCGAATGATGAAACAATTTCCACCAGGATAAGCTTAAAATTCATGTGCAAATCTGTTGCTTAAACAGGACTGCTGGATTTTATGACATGTTGTGATTGCAAAAACCAGATTGAGCTGCAGGAAATCTGATAAATTGCCTCCAGCGAGGTCAGTGGAGTCTGTGTTATCTGGGTCTGAAGACTGCACATTTGAAAGTGAGAAAAATCCGGTTGTGTGGAAAAAGAGCCTATGACCGAGCCGTTCGCGGTCGAGCTGCATTGTCAGTAAAGCATGTACCTTTTTTTTTTTTTTTCGTTACAAGGAAGATGAACACATGGAATAAAAATGAATCTGTGCTCCTGAATCGATTTTGATTTTTTTTTTTTTTCTCATTTTGAAACTTTCAAGCATGAGTCACTGTTATTGGAGTGCAATGCTACATCAGTGAAGTACATCTTCAGCGCAGCTTGGAAAGGTAAACATTGCTGAACACAATTTTTTTCCTCCTTTTATCAAACAGCCTCTCTGATTCACTTAATCCCAACAAACATTTGGCTGCCGCTGCCACTTATGCATCCTGAATTCAAAGCAGGCACTTGAGGAAATGCCCCGACATTCTCACCCGTCTACCTTGTTGCTCTCATGCGTCACCCCCTCTGGAGTGATGTGTGAGCCCTGGATGACTGATAAGAGTCCTGATATCCATCCAACGCTACAGTGCCCAGACAACACACACGCTGAACTGTTCTGCTGCTGAATGCCACAGGCGACAGAACTGAATGGTGGGGGATTAGTGAGGCTGCCGCGAGCTTTGTGGAGAAAACACATCGGAAGCTGATGACTTTTCTTGACTGTAGTTGTGGAGGCACTGGTTTATTTATCATACGCTTATATGTGGCAACAAATATTTAATTTCATCTTCGTGTCATCTCAATCCCACAACAGGGAGGGAAAAGAGTGGGGGAGGGGATGCCTAATTAGGACACTCTCGATTAATAAATAGTTAATTCCAGGCTTGAATTCATGCATGAGTTAACCTTTACAACGAAACTAATCTGCCTCACCAGATCCTCCCCCTCACATTCTCCAAGTCTACCAACAATATATTGATAATGTTCTGCAGCAGCACATTATGCAGCATATTGTCTCCTACCAATGGATGCCTTGTATCTTTCAAAGCCTTTACAATGTAATTGTTTTTTTGTTTGCTTCTTTCTTCTGTCTTTCTCTTGCCTGTTTTGAGCAGATAAAACTCACAGCTGGAAAAGTAGAGGAATGTAATAGCTGCAAACATGAAGTAGCTTTAGCTGACTCCAGGGACATCTACAGTTCTTCATCTGGGACAGAATTTCTCATGCTGCTTCTTTCATTCACTTTGGCTCATGCCTCTGAGGGGAGGTGCACTCAGAATTTTTTTTTAGGAGTTGTGGAAGATAGAACTTGTGTAACAAAATGAAAAAGCACTATAAATTTTATCATTAAGATAAACAGAGTAGTTTTAACATTTTTAGCCGTCTATCTGCTGTCCATATGTCAAAAACTACCAGACCATAAGGCTACATTTTGACAATGTTGGACTGGAGATCCTTTGATTTTTCTACTTTTGCCACCATGTGTTTGTCTTTTTTTGTTTATTTGTTTGTTTGTTTGTTTTTGATTGGGGGGGTGACTAAAATTTGCTGACAACTTTTGGATGGATTTCCATGAGGTTTACAGCATTCATAAAATCTAAAAATTCTGATAATTCCTTAAAAGTGTGGAATAAAAGTTTTGCCTCCACACCCATTTTTTTGTTTGTTTGTTTGTTTTTTAAAAAATTGTCTGGTCTAAAATGATTATTTTGTTTACCTGGCAAAAATGGCTGTTTATGAGCCAACATTATAACGCCGTTGGTACCATGTGGTATCTCTTTAGTCTTGATCAAGATTCCAGATGGTGATGGTGTGAAGTTGTCTAAAGGACCTTTAATTTTACATCTAGTGCCATCATCAGTGAAAAAAAAGCCTTATGTAATACTTTTATTTCTTACCAAATACCTGCACAGTTAATCCCATCTCACAATTAATCAGCCTCAGCTGAACTGTTGGTGCTTATCAGCAAAGATCAGCATGCTAACAATCTAAACTAATATGGTAGACATTGTAAACATTGTACATTCTTAGTATTATCGTGTTAGCGTTGTCTTTTTGAGCATGTTAGTATGATGATGACAGCAAGTAGCTCAAATCACTGCTGTATATTTAAACAGATTCATAGAGCCAGTTTTCTTGCTCTAAACAGTGTTGTTAAATACATTTGCAAGCTTTTCACAAAACTTCTATTGTAGAGCTGTAGCTGTACTACGCCCACCCATCCTTCCATTCAGTTACTTCCTCCAGCTCTTCCTGCAGGATCCCCTGGTGCTCCCCTGCCGGCTGGCCTGGAGTCCCTCCAGCATGTTGTGGGTCGGCCCCCCGGGCCTTTTCCCAGTTGGCCATGCCTAGTACACTTGTAAATGCAGGCACCTGGGGGACCTTTTTAGCAAATGCCAAATCCTCCTTCACTGAAAGCATTGTTTGTAGATGCCACATTAGGTTTTGTGTCGGCTGGGGAGATTTCTTCAGCGTGCCGACTACTTTTACAGATTGTATTGACTTGGAAGACAGCGCTACACATTACAAACAGTGCCAAAATGTTTGCATTGGCTTTCTTGCTCAGAGACCAACACTGCTAGAACTATTTAAACTTGGGACAAGGTTTTCAATACTTGTTCAGAAATAATGACAGCCGTGGCAAGCCCTTCCTCCTCAGCAACTGTTCAACACTCTCAGTTTAAGCAAAACGCGGAGGCCAACTAAGGGCCTCCTTGGCCCATTGATCACCATTAAAATCCAAAAGTTTGAGACTGTTTTTAACAAGAACAATGTGTTCAGACAGTGGAACAAGTGGAGGAAAATAAAGTCTGTCGGAAAATGTTAATTTCCAGCTACCAAGTCCATCCAACAAATGGTCCAGCACTGCTGATCCGTGCACTCCACTTGATGGTGTGGAGAAAAAAGATGCTAGCTTTGACTGTGTGGCTCAGTAATTTCTTGCAACACTTTGCAGTCTCAGCTTTGCATAGAGGTTTTGTTTGTTGAGGTTACTGAAATGTGTGTATACAACTTTTCTGTCATTCACAGAGGAATCACACATTTACGAGTATTTCATTATGACTCGGATTGGCTTAGATCTACTCACATGTCGAGCAGTTTTTAAATGTACAGAATCATTTGGTGCATACTCTTGTCTTTACTTAAACAGCCCCGGTTCATCCTCTCTTGCACTGTGCTCCTCTTTCCATTCAGTACACATTCATGCTCCTCCCACACACAGTCTCAATTCCCCAGCCCATTGCTGTAAAAGCCTCTGCCTCACTTGATCTTAGATTTTAACAGTTTTCCTCTCTCTTCTTGTCCTAGAATCTAGAACCTAGATCTTTAACTAGCTTTAATTCTCTGCCATGACAACCAAGGTCAGGGCAAGGGCATGGAAATGTCTGTTCAGTGTTCTAGAAAACAAGAGGAATGTTATTTCTCGGACATGCATGAGAAAAAGGGTTGGCTAAGTTCAGACTCATTGTTGAGATCCACAGCAGGTCTTTACTGCAATAATTTATTTAATGTAACATCCATTAAACAAATCATAAAACAGTGAAAATAGACATATTTAGGAAGAGAAAGCTAGTATTTTATTTGGAACAACACAAATGAAATATGCTAGATAAGCTGAGACCTTTCCTACTGAGCAGCAGGAAATTATCTAACATAGATATGATCTGAAACGTATATCAACGTTTGTGACACCAACCTACTTCCCAAAGCATCTGCAGAAGAAAGCCATGGCCCCCGATGTCACATGCAGCCGTGATATCTACAGGGATTAGAGATGTGCAGCCACTTGCATCAGCAGCAATGAAGAGATCATTTATAACTGTAACCATGCTCCATAGCGCTCCATGCTACGCAGTGCTGTAAAGCCTGACTCTTCAAAACGTGGTGATTTTTCATGGAAGATGACAGAACCAGCAGATGAGTTCATATGTAAAATAATTTCCTATTGAGCTCCAGGAAAGCTGGATTAAAAACAACTCAAGAGCCAACGATCTTGAGGCAGACATTACTCCTTTTTTTAATTCACAATCTCATTAGAATTTCCAAGGAATACCATATTACTACAGCTAGAGGAGGCGGGAGGCGAACACAAACCAATACATCAAACAGAACCGCATTGAGTTTATTGTAACATGCCTACTCATAAATCCTGGTTGCACAGGCTGTACCACACTCCATGTAATTCCCAACTAGAAAGTGTGCGTATATTTCTTTTTATATGGCCTAAATTGCCTTGATTTAATGATCCTGAAGACACAGGTAAAGGACACGTACAACAGTCTCCCGCAGGATTTACAGCCAACATATGCAGCCCCGTGTGGCCTGGGCAAGGTATGTCATAGTGTCTGCCTGTGTGAAACAAGAGGTTGAATATATTGGAGCTCCTCTTGGTCTTCACTCACATCCTTGTCAGCATCCTTTCATTGTTTCCATCTCCGTAACACATGTTCACTCACCTCATCTCTGATCGCTATGCTCCTTTCAACTTGATTTCTCTCTCTCGCTCTCTTTCTCTCTCTTTTTTTTTTTTTGGCTGACACAAGCTGAAAAAGAATATATTTCCAACCATGTGGAGAACTATATGTTACTGATTCGGTTGATTAAGTGCATATTACTTGCAGGTAAGGTATAGTGTCTTCAAGCACATCTATGAAAGTGGGCTTCTAATTGTATAAATGCACTTTTTTTAGTTACCGTGCTAGTTTACATTCAGTTTTTCACCCTATTAAGTTTGAATGACGTGTGTTTTCAAATGAGTTACAAACAGTTAAGCTGGAGATAAAATGAGCTGTCGCTAGCTGGTTAGCACGCTAAGTTCAGTAAATATTTTTGAATACAATACATAGACATTTTTTACATAATGTCTGACATTTTTTTCAATTTCTATCGATAAAGTTAGTTCATTTTTCGATTTTTATGATTCAAGCATAAAATTTGTCCTTATGCTACACGATCCTACACCTAAAACACTATGAAAAGCTGTCAGGCAACGCTGTAATTACTGCTGTCACACTTTCAGAAAAGACACCTGCTGCATATGACAACAGGGTAGCACACATCACACCTCTGCTTGTGAGACCTTCGAGGAAGGCGCTACAGCAACAGGTACAACAAACCTGTGAAGGAAGTGCTATCACAGTGCAATCTAACAGCAGCACTGCTCGTACCTGTCGGTCAGTGCCAGGTAATAGACCCGATAAACATAATGTAGGTTCCCACGGTATAGCTTGAGGTCTACATAAACACACTTAGCCCAAACTAAACAGCATGAAAAATGCTGAGGGTGAAATAGATAAATAGTCGAAAATCTGTTCATCTTGCCAAGTAACGAAGTTTTAAAGTTAATCTAAAAGATAAGCATTAATTTGTAGCTTACTCAAGCGTGGGCAGCCATCAACATACAGTATGTAGCATAACATACATTAACTGTACAAAACTTTTGTATTCAAATGCACAGAATACATTTCTGCTACTTGAGGTCTTTCAGTTAAAACAATGAAAACATAAGATGTATTTTGATGACATTCTGAAGCAGTGTGGGATCATGGGATTTGTTTATTTCATTGCTTAACAGACACCATTGCAGATGAAAATTTATTTAAGGCAGAAATATTTTTTGTACTACTGTTTATGTTGCGTTTTAAATGTTTGAAGCAAAACCTTCAATCAATCAATTAATTCACTGATTAGGTAATGAAAAAAAAAATGTATTCACCTTACGTTGAGTCACGTTTAGAAACTTCCTTTCTGACTCTGACTGGTGTTACTCCACAAGTTAGCAAAAGACCACAAAATGAAAAGCATAATTACCTTGAATAAAACGACAGATATCTCTGAGCTTAAACAATGTTGGAAACATTCATGATGATGTAAGTACACAACTCACAAAATATATAAGAAAGTAGCTGATTTTAGACATTTTGATGTGGAAATATAGATATTATGTTTAACTTTCTCTTGCTTAAAGGCAAATTCCTTTGTTTATTGTACATTTTGCAAAATAAATTATTCTGATTCTGATTACTAAATCAGATATATGAGCAAAAATGACACAAGCTCCCATTATTTTTGTCATCATACAAATGATCTTTTGTCCTAAGTGTCACTATCACAAATTTATTGCACTGAGACTTTCCTGCTATTTTTAGTTGCCAAGATGATGACATGATATGACATGAAGAAATGTTACTGCCACAGGTTTAACTAGGCAGCAACACCATCCAGAGTTAAGGTTTACAAGTTCCAAATGAAGTAGTTTTTGGAAAAATAAACATAATATGACTACTTGCAACATATTTTACTTATGCAGGAAAGCATACATTCCTTTCTGTTGAGTGGGAGACCAAATAACTTGAGATTCTTCTTTCTTCTCTAAGATTCTCATGCTGTGCAGAAGAACTGCTACTTGGAAAAGAAGAGTGATAGCAGATATGTGGTATTTTGCCTTTCAATTAATGGTTTGCGGTTTATACTTAAGTGCACTGGGAAGGAAATCAAATTGTTATGATGCACCAAATCACTTTCAAAATACAATCAGCACTGAGCAATTTCTGTTATTTCTAGATGATTTGAACTCTATGGGTCTTTTTCTGTATTGTGAGTGAACATTCAGCATTCAGCAAATAAACAGACAAAATCATGTTACATTTAAAAAACAATACAAGTCCTTGAACCAAGGTTGGTGCATGCTTCATCACAGTTATAACAAAATGCATACTCTAAGCCCGACCATCTGGTAAAAACACAGACGAGTCATCCAATAACAGAGCGGTTAGCATAATGTAAGTCTCAGATGCCATCTGACTACTTGGACTAAGTTTATTCCAAACCACACGGTCTGGATAAAATCTGGCATCATCACACAGCTACTTCATAGAGCCGACTCTGGCCTACTGTTTACTTTGCCTTTATCTCGCTCCAGACTTTGTTTCGCTTTTTTCCCTCTTTAACTGCCTTTAGATCGAGCTGCGAGTGAGCCGCAGTCATAATTTGGATCACAAGCCTCAAACTAAACATTTGAGGGTCAGACGAGGTCTGCAGTATTTACAATAACACTAATCAACAGAATCAACAAAGGGTAATTATCAGCCACATATTGCCAGTTTAACATAATTTATATTGTAAGTTCTCAATCTGTGAATAGATCCACAGCTATGATCTATTAAACAATCACAGGATATGCTAGCTGATAAACATTTGCAGATAAAATGATTTTGAGCTTAACTAGTGGCAATTTATTTAGTGCACAGCTATCGTGGTTATCTTGATTCTGTGATTTAGTTTCCTAACTTGACTTTTGCCAAACTTCTGATAACAAAGCAAAAGCTGGGGAATTTTAACAATCTGCTCGGTGTTGATTAATCAATAGTCTGCCTCTGAAAAAGCTATTTGATAAATTGCCAAAGAAGTCTGAGGCATCTTTTGAGTTATTGTAGTACAGCTGCACAGCTTCTGTCTTTAAATTTTGAGCTTTAACTTTTAGCAAGTGTTGGTTTTCTGTGGGTGACTTCCATCTTTTAGCGTGTTTTCTGTCAGAAAACAAATGTAGCCCTGAGCAGCAGCAAATATTCATGCAGTCAGCATCAGAAGAAAAGGCTGGCCTGATCCGAGTTTCCAGCAATAGAAGAAGAGTGTGGGATATGCAGTTAGTTATCATTTAAATAAAACTAATTGCAAATCAGTGTTAATATGCCAACAGCAACACATAAGTTAACTTCATGTTACTGTATGAAATAACCATCTTTAAAAACAGAATGCTGCCAAAAATCAGACTGAAAAGTAGATTCCCTTTCCTTGTTTAACATTACACCTACACTTTCCATGAAAATCCACCGCAAACCCTTTCTTCACCACACTTTGAGTCAGTCTGTGCAGCATTTTCAAAGGCACAGTTAGGTATAAGGACTCTAATCTGTATTGAATGGGTCGTTTCTCCACAGCATTACTGCAGACACAGATTCAACTTCAGAAGGAGTCGGGGGTGGATGCTGCTGGTAGTGAGGGATGTGGGGTGTTCTCCAATGATTGCGTTTCATCGATAATGTTGCATGGAAAGTGAGTCAGAGCCGTTTCTTCGAGAAAAGCAAACAAACAAAACACCCCCCCGGACACAAACAACATAAAACCAACATACCAAAAATCCTGCTTGAGCTGAGATAGAACAGCAACACCACAGTTTCAGGTAACAATGTCATGCATTGGTTTTCTGCTGAGGGTTGATTCTGAGAGGCCTCAGACATCAGTGCACTATGTGTGTATTTCAAGGATTGTAGTGTGTGTTAAATGTGCAGCTGTGCAGACGCCCTCTGGGAAATTCATCCCAGCCTCGGTTTGATTCATGCCTGCTGGGGTTGTCAGCTAATTGGTCACTTTGAAGATCATTGGCCAGATTCTCACTATATCAATAGAAAATTGACTGAGACTCAAAAGTAATTAGGGCACAGATCAATGACATTATTAAAGAATTTGGGCTGTTGGAAGGACAGTGGTTTCAAATGACAGGGCTGCTGCTACAAGCATTAGTTTGGCAGAGTCTGAATTTTCAATAAGAAATTAAGCTTCTCTGAGTCAGTCACCTTATTAGTATTATGTGAGTATGTCTAATGGTGACTTTTATGATATTGTGATGAAATGCCCTGTGATTATGTTGAAAACTAAAAGATTCTAAAGTTCGCCAGTCAGTATTATAATGATATCTATCATTTTTTGCTTTAAAAAAAAAAAAAACTTTAACTTTGTTTTTTGGTGTTTTTTTCTTTTTCTTTTTTGGCAAATGCATTATACTCAAAATAAGAGTGTAGGCAAGTGGAGAAAAAGTTTATGGCGAGCGGCGACCAGCGTTAAGGTGCATTACCACTCATACAATATTAATTTATGTATATTCTTTAACAACATATCAATATTATATATTGAAATAGTCTGATTATTGTAATACCCTTTGTTGTTGACATCTACTTCAAACCAGTTTCCCTATGGGGAAAAAAAAAAAATCTGTTTTGTCTGTAGAATGTTTTCAGGAGGTCGACATATTACAAAACTGATTAATGAAATGGATTAAAACAACAATGGCAACACTGGAAATGGGACTAAACATTTAAAAATTCTTTTTTTCTCTCTCTCTCTCTCTCTCTCTCTCTCTCTCTCTCTCTCTCTTTTTTTTGTCAGAATCTAGAGTTTAATTTTCAAGTGTTTGCATATCATTTATAGTTTTACTCACAAGCTCAGTACCTGACATTGACACAGCAAAAACGAGCAATCAGAAGGTCAAACAAATCCACTTTCACCCTTTCATCTAAACCACTTATTAATAAGTGAAAACCAAGGTGAAAGTTGAATTGACCATCAACTGAAGCATCCATTAGATCCCCCAGAGCTTGTTTATGGCTCCACTTTGACCTTGTGTGTACATGCAGTTCTCCAGTGCTATTGATTAATCAAACAGATACTTGGGCTGTGGCGCTGCTCTCTGCCCACAGACTCAACTGAATAGACCAGTCACTGTCCACTGTGACCCTCACCAGTAAAGTGATGCAATATCTAATGGCCCGATTAACAGAATAAAAAGGATTTTTCCCTTAAATGAAAAATTGCTGCTGTATTGTCAGTAAACTTACAGCAAGAGAAGAACTCCAAGACTCCAAGTAGAAACTATTGGTCCGGTCATTCAATCAGCAAAGTGGCTCAGCCATGAATACATTACCCTTGTCCGGACCTGTGACACATTAACCTTGACAACACTACCGAAACAGAATGTTATCTGTTGACCAGGTCACATCTCAAAGTGATGCCCCTCTCTGCCACGCTGTGAATAATTCATGTGAGATGGGGCGAGAAAGTAAGCAGAGGCCTGGCAACCAGAGCTGATCCATAGGCAAAATGTACATATGGCACTATCATCCTTATAGCTATTGATTATATGTCACGTTAGCAGGCAGCTTGGCAATAGATTACAAACAAAATAGACAACAAGACGGCCGGCGTGTCCACACTTGTTAAGTGTTGACTGTAGAAAGGGTGGTAGGGGGATGGTGGTGGAAGTGGGATGAGCTGATGGATTGAAAGACCTTCGCTGAATGGAAATAAACACAGCCCTCTCATTCATATGTAATACATGGATTCCTGGGAATAATAGCTTAATCAGACCCGTCTTTCCGTGTGCGGGAAATGAGGAAATTTAGTGATGTGCAGGATGACAGACCCTTATATAGAGGATTTGTCGGGTACACCTTAATCCATTAGGAAAGTCTTCTGCCTCAACTGTAGTAAAGCCGATTTGGAGCCTGCCGATAGCATCAGTGGGCATCCGAGAGGTGGCAGTTCTCAGAGAGAAACGGCTCTGCTGATACGCAGATATTCTGTGAGCGTGTGCGTGCTCATGTTCTGAGGATTATTTCTAAACTCCAGCAACTTGAACTTTGATGGACAATTTATATATGCTTTAATTTCCAGAGGCAAATTCCGAGAGAAATTCCGGGTTTGGATTTTTCCAGCCGACATAAACTTAAGTAAAGGCTAATAGTGTAAGTTAAACTAAAAAAAAAGTGTGCTGAGTAAGGACTACTGTGCAGGGAGGCTTTGCGTATGTGCACTAAATCATGTCTCAAGCAACTGCAGAAATATTATCATTTGTGAAAATCCTTGTCACATGCTGCGTTAGGTCACTGCATAAATAATGAACTGCGCTGACGTTTTGGGCCCTATTGGCAATTATCTGTACCTGAATATTTCAATACTTCTTCACATTTCCATTATTAACCAACTGCTCTCATCATATGTGATAGTTAAACATATTAATATATTAACAGTCTCAATATTAACGCCAATAATTCCATCTTTAATCTTCTTTCAGGCCTTGAGCTGAACAGTCAAACCAAGCTCAGGCTTTCAGTACAAATGCAACTTATTATTATTACACTGTGAAAGCACTAATTACATCATTACTCAGCTTGGTTTAAGTTCATGAGGTGAAACTCAGGCTTGGGCTTATAACTACCTACCTTTATCCATTTTTAGCCTTGTTTTTTAGCCAATGTGATTAATGTGTGATTTTTGCAGGGATGTGTGTACCAAACAAAGATGATTTCTTAAGTCTGTGGAATATGATGTGTAGGCCAGGACAACTCTGCAGCGCCACAATATTTGAATTACATGGTATTTTGACACACATTTCACCTATAACAAATGTTGCGTCCCCCTGCGATTCAAAAATTGCAGTAGGTCATATTGCGATTTCGATTAAATTTCGATTAATTGTGCAGCCCTACAGACAACTTTTACTGGATTACTTTAAAACTAAGGAAAACATGTTGATTTGCAGGCAAGTTCTGGAATAAAAAGGAGCGTCGTCTATGATTTCTTCTATGATTTCTAAGCACATTTAGCAGATAAAATGCTCTCCTTTGAAAGCGTATGTCAGACTGAATCTAAAAATACATACATCTTCATATCATATCTATGTGGACAGATTTAATAGACTTATGAGTCCAAGAGGGAGGACCTTTTTGGATGCAAATTGCAGCTCAATGTCTCTTTTTTTATGCACCCCCCTAACCCCAACTCTCTCCTAACCCCCAGTTTGAAAACCTCTGATCGAGATGGATGTGGATCCCACAAAACCTTGGGCATTGACTCTCTGCCTCCACCCTTTTTGAGAAGTTCCCCACAAAAAGTTGGTAGCTGACTGCAGAGATATGCTCTGATTCAGCCCATAGATCATTAGTGAAACGGGGCTCTGATGTTGAGTGATGGGGCCTGACTCTAAGTCAGCATTTCTCTTTATCCAAACTGTTAGGTGGAGGTCAGGGCTCTGTGTTTGTCAAATTCTTCGACAGCACATTGGGAAAGTCTTCCACAAACTGCTGAAGCCAAGTTGGAAGCAAACTCTGTGGCTAAAATCTCACTATATACTTACAGATTGGCTGTTCCCTTCGTTATTTAATAGGGGTGTGTCTAAAACCAGCTGCAGACAAATGGAGCGCACGATTTGCTGTAGGTTGTTTAAAGTTGCATTAGATAACTTCTGTAAGCGAGCTAGCAAGCTAATGTTAGCTGTAGCATGAGACTCCTTGGGAAGCGAATCTGCTGTAGCCGTCTGTGCCGGCTCGCGCTTTATTTCTTCTGTTGTCGCTCTCTCTTTTAAGTGCAGTTTGAACTGAGACAAAACTGATTCAGGGAAAGTTACAGCGGAGTAAAACAGTCTGTCCCAGCTTGACGCTCGAGCCGACTGACGGTGTCGCTTGGAGACATTCTGTTGTTGGCAGAGGTGAGACAGAGCACTGTGAGCCAAACAGCTTATACTGATGTCACCTGTTGCTACGAAGTGCAGCGTAGACCGGCGAATTAGGACAGAGAGTACAGAGAGCGTCACTGATTTTTCATATTTCGGCCAAACCCTCATCCTGGTGGCAAAGAAAATAATCATGGTAAAAACAGGTCTGATTAGAGACCAATCTAGCAGTGAATGGTGTCATTTTTCAACCATTATTACACTGCTTAATCAGGTTACACATCATAATGACAAAGTTAAGCCAAAATATGGTCTAGTTTCACTTTAAGTGAACCTTAAATATTATTTCCAGGACAAGTATGTATGCTGAGTTTGACCATCACCTGACCACACACTTTGTTATAATATATTTAATTACAAGTGCTGTGTGCTTCTAATAAGCAAGGAGAGTCAAGTGGCACAATGACAAAGCAAACTGGGCTAATCCCTGTCACACTGTTCTGACTTCTTTCCCCAGCTCGCTTCCTTCCAGGTTTGGTGAGCCTTTCCCAGCGTGCAAAACCTTAAAGTGATTTACACTCCGCCGCGTCTCCCTGCCATAACACTCTACCTTATCAACAATGCTAGCATGGCAACCTGTGCAATCTCTCCTTTGAATGTACAAGGAGTGCGACGAGAAAGACTCCTAGACGTTTTGGAGCTTCTGTTTTTTTTTGTTTTGTTTTTGCTGACTCTTAACAGACAAAATGAAAAATGTGCCCAGGATGCAGGAGCGAAAATGCTGCAAATGGACAGTCACAGCTGTGGTCTGCTGCACAATGCAAATTAATTCAACACTCAGTGAAATTTAGACCCATTCAAAGGAGAGCACAAGCTAGGTTTAGATGGGAGGATACGCTCGCTGTCTGTTTGCTCCTTTTTGGCCAAATTTAGGACAAAGTGGCATGGGGTCTATTTTAATCCTCATCCTAAAATGTGAAAGTCACAGTGTTGTCCAGCAAGTCCTTGCATGCAATCTGCTGAGGGCAGAGGAGAAACAAGAGAAACCAAAATATTCTTTTAGTGCTGAAGCTTTTCCTCCTGCAGTTTATTTTGTCAACACCATTATAGAGGTACAGTTATTGCATTTGCCAAACTGACAGTCACAGCTGAAACCATCTCAGTGTGTAATAACAAAAACATTTCTTGCCTTTTCTCTGCCCATAAAAAAGAGAAACTTTTACTTCTAATGGTGTCAGTTAGATTGCGATGTCTGCTGCAGTGGTGCGCCTGATTAATGCGGATGTCATCCAAAACACATCAGCAGGACAGACAGAACGAGGGAGGACAAAGTAAGCTTAGTGGAAGGAAGATGATATATAGCAATGAGAGGAAAAGGGAGTGTGACTTTGCTGTACCTGGCTTCAGGAAGGAGGTTGAGGAGCAGGAGGAAGATCCACAACTCCATATCAGTTGAAACAGAAGACTCCAGTAGAAAAGACAAGGGGAAGAAGGAATGACGAGAAAATTATGAAAAGATGTTTACAGCTCAACAGGTAAATGCAGAAGTGATGGAAATCAAACGATTTCCAATCATTCATCTAAGCCTCAATTAGAGCGCGCCTCCCTGATCAACCCTCCTCCTCTTGACAGGTTTATATTCTTGTTTTACATGATTGATTATTATGTTTGGTCTTAAATTGGTACACTGACATGTTTATACCTAACAGTGCGAGGCTGTCAAATAATGTCAATGTTGTGAGACTTTTTAATGAAGGGACATAAATCAAAAGGTGTTTTTAAAAGTTTATGACACCCTTATAAAAGAGGGAACAGAGGATGCTGTTTCCAATATGAAGCAAATGTATGTAAATATAAAGTGACAGGTCGACTGTGTCTGTTTAGTATGGAACATTACTGACAGGAAATTTTCTGCATGCATGCTTTCTTTAGTACATGTCCTAAACACAGACACACACACACACACACAGCCTTGTACACCTATCTTTATGGGGATCATCATTGACATAATGCTTTCACTAGTACCTTAACCTAATCTTGACCATCCCAACTAGATGCCTAACATTGGAGCCGTCGTGTCCACGACTCAAAAACTTAACCATAACTAACACAAACCCTAAAACCAAGTCTTAACCCTCACACATTAATTTAATGTTGTTCAGTCCTTAGGTCCCCACAAAGATGGTTAGACCTCACAAGAACAGTGGGTTCCCCGTTTTTGGGGCTCACAAATATAGTAAAACAAGACTACCCACGCACACATACATACACACGCATAAATCATTGTCTGTTCATCTATGCAAAGCTTAATTTGTGTGTTTCACTTTTCACATATATTTTTGTACCCTCACTGTACAAGCACACACAGCTTTGTTCTCTCCTGCAGATCAGCCAACAGTGGACTTTACCCATTTTTCAACAATAATTAGCTGAGTAATGACATTTGCCGTTTTGTTGTTTGGCACACACACGTCTCCTCAGAGTCTCTACCTCAGATCCAAAACACACCTGGTTAATCTTCTTGGTTAAGACAGTCAGAATCAAAAGTCAAACAACATATCACATATTTGGTGAGACATCAGATTCAATTTGTGCTTATTTTATGATTTGGGTCCTGGGTCGGACAAGGATATTAAGATACTTAATATCTTCAGACAGACACAGAGATGCGTCTGTGCCTCAGTCTGAATCCGTTCACCATTAAGTAGCTCTCGGTTCAAAGATAAAGCTGATATAGTTGGTGAAAGATGACTCCTATAATATGTTTGTGATAGACAATTTCACATCAAATTCTTCACGATTTCTTCTCAGACTGCTGGATAAAAGGCTACAGTTCTCACATTATTACATTGGCTTCCAGTTTCTCACAGAATCAAGTTCAAATTCTGCTGCTTGTCCATAAATCATTGAGCGGTTTACGTCTCAGATACGTTTCAAATCCTGCCTGATGTGAACCTTGCACAACTCTCAGCTCGGCTGGTTCTGCTTTACTTTCTTTACGAGGTAGGATTTGAGACCATGCAGACTACTTTCAAATCCAGGCTGCAGTCCTACCTGTTTACCATTGCTTTTAATTAATTTTCCTATAAGTCAGATGTATTTATGGTTTGTAACGTTTTTTTATCTGTGTGATTTTCTCTGTTTATTGTTTTTTACTGTTTTTGCTCTGTGTGCTTTTGCCTGTGTTGCATTTATTGTTTTACTTCATATCCTTTTGCTTGCATCCTTTTATTGTTTTTATCATTTCTTTCTTGTGCTTTTGCCTGTGAAATCTGTAAAGCACTTTTGTTTGCCTTTGGGTATAAAATGTGCTATATAAATAAATTTGCTTTCCCTCGCTTTGCCTTTATGCTTTATGCTCTGCCTCCTTTCATTTTTTGTTGCACTTCGTATTATTTTTGAGATATTAGGGTGGAGGGTATTGCATTTTCCTTTCTCCAAGTCTTGGGGAGAGTAAAAAGCAGTGATAACAACACTGCAGAGTTGTTTTTTGAAAAGTGAAGCATAAAGCACAGGCCCCGATGACTTTCGTACAGTCCCTGACATCTCTATACCTGTTACCATCACAGATGTGGAGCTAAATAATTGAGTCTACCTCAAACCGAATACATTAAATATGAAATAACTCACCTAAATATCCCAGAACCAAACTTAAGTGAATACACTAAGGTCCTGTAGCATTCACACATCCATTGTGAGTGCTGGTGTCTGTACTTAACACCCACAGACCCTCAGTAATCATAAGAGATGATCTAATTTACAAGACTAGTACATGAAGCACAAATTAACCAAACACTACCAGGAAACCACATCACATAAAACTTTGTAATAAACTCATTACATGGCAGTACACAGCAGCCACTCTTTCACTGATATAATAATTCCTGGTAATCATTACAGCAAGGCTGCAGTCTGGCGATTTGCAGAAAGATTAACTGACCTCTCATTAAAAATACATATGCTTGCGGCTGCTATTGAAAGCAGCCTAAAACCACGAGGAGGATGAGGGATGGGAAGACAAATGACTGAGGGACCGCAGTTACACAGCCTCTTGAGCAAACGTGTGTAGGGTTGGGAATCGATAAGATTTTATTGATACCAGTGCCATTATTGATTCTGCTTATTGGTCCGAGTCTTTATCGATTTCTGATCATTTTTCTTTGGGGAAAAAGTTGGCCCACACAGGTTCTCATTATCAAGACTGCAAGTGTTTTATTATCACCGCTGTTAATCAGTGAGCTTGCTTAGACAGTCCGCAGGCCGCACTGCCCATGTAGTTGAATTCTGCCTTTTTCATTTCAGCATCACACGCCTGAGCATTAGCAAGAGGAATCGATCAGCTTGGAGGCATACGATACTGATTCCGATTCCCACTTTATAAATTCTCAACTGGAACATGTTCTCAGTTGCCATCCTGACACTCATGTAGCAGCCGTGTCAGACCATCAAGACCTTCATTGTGCTTTTGTGAGATGCAGCCCCCCTCGTTATTGCCACTGTACAGAAATCAAATGCTTTCCTATGAGGACATACTGGAGAGCACGGATCATTACAGAGGCAGTAAACAAATGAAAGGATTTAAAGATACGCTTCAGATTATTGCTCCAGCAGAAGGCTCTGGTAATAATGCTACAAACTGTGACTGTCCTCCTTTCCTGCGTTGTGAAGGCTCTGAGAAACCACTTTAAAGGAGCTATCTTTGCATTGACTGTAGTTGAGCATCAAGTTAAGTCAAGATTCACATCTTATGAGTCTTTATACTGAGACCCAGAGAGCTGGAAAAACCAGCCAATTATTTAAAGATGTCTTATATGAGCTGCTGACTTCTTGGCAGTATGTTACCCAAATTAGGAGATATCTTAAGTTGAGCCACTGGTAGGAACTTAAACGTCACTGCTTGTGGCATTTAAAATCCTTACAGTCCTTACCTTCTCATTGTGCGCCAAATTAAACAGCAACTGACTGCAGCATGCTCTATAAAACTGCAGTGAATCATAGTTTGAGGAGGAGCACGAAATCACGCTCAGAAAGCCTTTGGGCCAAAATGACCCGGCTGTTTTTGCAACAACCTGCTACCAAGAATAAAAAAATATTTCTTTTGCTCTAATGAGAGAGTGTGCAGTCACGAAAATGCGATCCATCATTTACAATGAAAGATCAAGCTTCTAGAAAATGTAATTCAGCATTAATTTATTCTTTTAGCCTTTCTAAAAACAATGTATGAAGCATGTTGACAAGTTCGATCAATGCGCTTGCATTGGAGTTGAAAAGAATCAATATATACTGACATTCAGCTTCATAAATACAAAAACCATGAGGTGTTATTGATGTTAAGATATTTACAGCCATGTTATTAACTCGTGACTGACCATCCATTTTCTGCAGTCCGTCCTGGGCTCAGAATTATATAGTGGGTTGCTTGCGGCACATGGGACAGAAATTAAGATGGTCCCAGTGAGGAAAAACATAAGATCTGAATGTTTCCACAACCAAGTAAACAACTTAGCCAGGACCACATCTGTTTATTTTTGACTTCTCACCATTAGCAGAGATTGCCCGTATCTTCTAACACAACAATGTTGTTGTTAAAATACGCCTGGAAAAATAGTTCCTTATAAGTACTGCCTTCCTAGCTTGAACATTAGCGTGAAGAAGGATTTTGACAAAGACATTCATTTTAACTAATGTTGTCACACATTTTCAGGTACTTTCTGTGACGTTTGTTGAATATGAACAAAATGTGAACAAACATGATATCTTATAAATAAAGCTATTTTGTTAAAAACGTGTGGGTGGGGTTTATGCGACCTAAGTGGCAGATGTTGACAAAGGACAATGACATGACAATAACACTGGTACGGCCCTTTAACTCTGCCCTGAATACAAGAGTTTACAGCTTATTGTGCATTCATCCAAAACTGAGTTACTTGAGTAGCCACTTGAAAAACCGAACTGTGAATGTAGCCAATTAAACCGACTGTGGTTGCAATGCAATGCAAATGAGCTGATATCTTGTGTTTGAGAATTCAGCCCTCATCTCCTTTTCAACAAATGTCAAGCTCAAGGGCAGACCGACTCCCAGACTGTGTCAAATTAAACCGATCTTGTGTTGCTTGACAAATGCTGGTAAACAAAAAACTGCACGCAGCTGAGTTCCTGTTTGGGTTTTTTTTTGGGGGGGGGGGTACATGTATTAGGCATCGTGTCTTTTCTTTTTCTGTTTCTTTTCCTTTCTCTTCGTACATTTTATAAACCAAGTTTATGTTAAAAGTAATTCTGGATCGTTATCCATGAAAGCTTTTATGTTCCCCTATAAAAGCTACAGGATGCCCTCTGGAGCCAGAGGTATCATTTCCTTGTCTTATAATGTCAGTCTGAAAATTGCAATGCTAATTTTCTAAAATGTATGACTGTCTATTCAAGTCACTTGCACTCACATGAGGATCATCTATGCGTATGTGTCATCTTTAAGGCTCTAAGTGTCCTGGATGAATAAATCTTTTAAAAATACATTGATTCCTTAAAGCCTGGAGGTTCAGTTATAACCCGATGTAGTTTCATCACTGCTGGTCATTATCGCCTGTAGTAGCTGAAAGGGAGGATGGGCTCTCGTTAAAGATATTGGTAGATTTTAATAATGAGCTCAATAAACAGAAACAGTAAAGATGAAGACAGTAAACATTTAATTATTCTTACAAATCAGTCCATAAACTTCGTCATCTGACACATTTCCTTTAGGATCTCTGTCTTGTTCTGTTCTGTTTATTCAGTTCATGTCTCAACACAACACCAATTAGAGCTGCAGTGAGAAATCATCCAGAAAGCTTACCAGACAGCACGCTTACAAGTGTCAGCAAATCCTTTTTAAAAGAATAAGACAAACAGACATTAAAAGACTGGCTGCCGGCCGGCGTCTACGATTCTGCACCCGGTTTACCAATACCTGTCATGCAAATGAGGGGCTCAGCGGTCCCTGGGGCTACGATTGTGCTTGAAAAAGAGAATATGAAGAGAGGGAACGAAGACATGGTGCTTTTGTTGGCAAATTAAAAATAGCTTGCCTAAGGTGACAGTAGAGCTAAAGCGCTCTCTATTTCCCGGTCTTCAAACATTTGTTTTTAGTTTTACTGTCAGTGAATTGATTTCGTTCATGGGAAAAAAGGCATATGCAATGAGTAATGTAATCACATTGGACATAATTAAAAGGCTTTGAATGCCTTTGATGCAAATTAGCTGAATAATCTGGATGACTGAGTGATTTGTTGGACAATACAAATAATGAATAGTAGAGTAAAAAGTGGCAGGGACCTGTTTCCTCTTGAAAGGACATCAGTTGGGGACATTTTGGTTTTTCATTTATTTTTATAGTTTGGCTGTCATTCATGACCTCAAGGACTCTGAAACTGTAATATCATCAAGTT
>JAQFJA010000006.1:6743738-6754205 GCA_029874485.1 Naso brachycentron
ATGGACAAACTGGACCCAGTGCAAAACAGCATTATCCTTTTCATTTTAGTCAAAATTTGGCTGCTGGTGTCTAACCTATCACCTGACAAATCATACTGGACGTGATGATGCACCCTCTCTAATTGGCCCAGTGGCTGTGTGCAGTATTCATGGACAAAAACACATTCCACTTGTTTGTATGGCTGTAATTGTGATATGATTAACCTGCTGATTGCTCACTTGATTCACTTCCTGGAACAATTTTTAGCCATCTCACTGGTATTTGATTGTTGGAACAGTTCAATTTTTACGGTGCCTGGTGGGCTGTTTGAGGCCTGGAGGGTCCATTGGCCTAATAAAAGCTCTTTGTCAAGTTGGACTTTCACTACTTGACTTTGCCCCACTTTGAGTTCGAGTCTCTTGATATAAAATTAAGAAGAATAGAAAAACCTAAAAAGCAGCTTTCCCTATGTAAACTTTCAGTAACTTGATTTGGGATTTCACATCTTCTTAAGACACACCCAAGACCTGGAATGCTGAGCTTTCTGAGATGGAAAATTCAAATACTGAAAATATTCTGGAGGAAGGAATTTCACTTTGAATAGATTTATTTTATTACCAAACCCACCATAAGGACCAAAACAAATAGAACATATCAAATAATCGAAATGATCCTAATAAATCATCTAAAGCTCATGATGACATTATGTGCTCTAACTAATTATGCAATGAGTCATTTATGGAGAGATAACCCTCCATCACCAAACTACGAACAAACTGTTGTCAACTATGTGAGACGCTGAGTCACCACTCCATCAAATTTGCCTCCCAAAGGAACACTGGCGTCAAGCCAAGAGGTCGTAAATTATGTACAAGGAATCACTTTGTACAAAGAAGTTACTTCCTGGTTCATTTTTTTTTATGTTTAGTATCCCATAAAACATATTGCTAATAAGACATTTCAAGATAAACCCCAAAGCAAAACAGCAGCTCTGCTATTTGAACTCCACAGTGTCTAGTTTGGTTAATGAGCTGAACACTATATTACAACAGCTTCTCCAAACTACTCCAAAATCTACATCTTATACTAATGAACCATTTATTTGATGTGCTTTATAGGACATTTCTTAAGCATCAGAGGTCTTAGACCATTTTCTTTAGTAAAGCCAAGCCTTTGGTAATTGGTGAAGTACTGAATGGCACCCACAGGTAAAAAGAAAAATGTACATAATGTAATTCACAGCATCATTACCACTGAAACCAACTTGAGTTATACTGTGCCACAAAGACGGGATTAACTACACCAACAGCACCTTTTGATTGCTGGTCCATTAACCTAGTCCACCATGACTTAAATCACAGCTTTCTAGGTCATAAAGTGAGTCTAAAAAATGTAACAGCATTAACACTTATATTCAGAAATCCATTTTCAAGACTGACAGATGGTCCTCCAATGACATCAGAGAAACAGGGTGAGGAATGAGAGCAGGGCACACGGAAAACATCTGTCTAACTTCATCTTGTCCTTTTGACTTGAGTGGTCTCACTACGATTTAAGAGGCACCAGTGAAGGAACATGAGATGGGCTGTTTATTCTCCGATGGGACTTCCATGTCATCAATCAAATGCTCCACATATCACTTTCTATCACCACTGTGACAATGATGTTCTGTGCGTGAACATTTCAGATGTCCCCAAAAGCTTTCTCATGGTCCCTCCCTGTACATCTTTTTCAGTCATGCTAGTGTTGTTCACGTATGGGGTTGGCATTATCGTATGGCTGCTCAATTACTTTCGTGCGGACCCTCTTACAGACTAGATTGTCAAGAAATTTTGAACAGACATTCTTGATCCCCTGAGGATGAAGCCTGCTGAACCCGTCTTTTCCTTGAGCACCCCAGCAGGCGAAAGTCTTCACTTATGCAGCAGAATATCTCAGCATCTATTTGACAGTCTGGCAGCAATGTTTGTCATTCATGGTCCCTTGACAATGAATCCTAATAAGGTTTGGGATCCCATAAAACTTCCTATATGGCCACAAGGCTGACATTTGTTGTTTTTCACTAAAACATCTGAACAGCTACAGTATGGATTGCCATTATATTTGGTCAATCCTTCTTTAGAGTCATTGTCAGCTCAAAATGTTCAGCATCCGCATCTTCAGCGTGGCTGTATAGTCTTGTGGGTATCCGTATGTTTTGGAGGAGACTGCCATCCATCGCAGCCCATCAGTGTTTAAGAGGCACTAACGCTGTAAAGGCTGTTCAGAGATAAATGTGTAAAGTTCTGTCATCAAAGTAGCAGAGCCCACTGCAGATACAATCAATCAAGCATTAATGTTGGCAAAAAATAATTTCTTGAAATATTTTAAAATCTCCAACTCTGAACCTGCTAACACTAAACTACAAGTAAAGTTACAGTACAGTCGAGCTAAACGTGTCCTGAATCCTTTTACTGAATTATCAAAGTAAAGCCTTATTCGCATGGGGCTAGTATTACCAGTGGAGCTCATGTGAATCAGAAATCACCCTCCTCATGTCTGTGTCTTGTGTGGTGCCTTTGCACAGGATAAGTGAAGTCTGTATTTTACTCAGATTTGCTGACATTATCCCCGGATTTCATGTCCAAGCTCTGTGTTTAATATCCTCGTCCTGAGCAACGATGGCAATGGACCTCCAGAATTTGCACCCAAACTGCCCTTAAAACTTTTATTTACAATTGCAAACAGAGCCTCTATGAATCATGAATGAGAAAGAGGCAGAATAAAGACTCAGAACAATTAAAAAAAACCTTGCAAAACAGAAAATACGACCCCAGATCATCAAGATGCAGATTCATCATTGGATTAATATTGGGGCCTGACCGATATATTGGTTTGTCGATACAGTCGGACGATGTCGGCCTGTCAGAGATATATTAGAATTAGTGCATACATTCTTCAATATTTGCCATCATTAAAACTTTTTCCCTAACATAAATATCAGAACTGGCCCCAAAACACTCCATATCGGTCAGGCACCGATTAATATTATCATAGGAGTTCTGTGTTAGGCCAAAAATTGTTGGTAATTTGAAATGGAATGTTTATAAATTGCAGAAGTGACAGATTCGCACGCTGTTAAGATAACAGACAACCTCCGCAATTACAACAACTAGAGGTCACCATAGTCTCTTGCGAACAGGACTTATGACATGAATTACATTCTTATGAATCATGCGCCAATCAAACATTGACTTTCACCTTGAGAAACATGTTTACTGTTGACTGACATACATACCAGAAATAATTTATATAGTACAGCCTTCTTATTTTTTCAGTGAATCCAGTAGGTCTTTGTATAACATCACTGTATCCCTCTAATGTAAGAGCACAGTCTGAAGCGACTTGATCTGTAGCTATCGATCACGCTAACAGGCAGTGTATTCATGGGCAAGATGGCTGTTCAGTGTAAGTAGGAGCTATAGTCATTAGTAACGTGAATGACAGCTATATAGCCTAACTGTAATTGGAATGCAAGGTTTCACTCTCAGGTAATAGCCATACAAAGAGCAGCAGAGTTCAGCACGCGCACTCGACCGGCCCAACAGAATAATTTTAACCATAAATCAAACATTCATGCTGGGGTTCACCTTGAAGCTCTATGAGCTTGTCTTTGCCACTTAGCAGGAAAATTGTGTTGAATGTACATTCACGTTTTCTTTTCCTATCCAAACATGGATCTACTGTAAGGGTTCAAGAATGTACCGTATAACAGGTTGAGCTGCAAGGTGCTACCGTAGGATGAATGGAGCCAATTTCAAAAACAACAAGCTTGTTTCATTTCTGAGATCAGTTCAGTCTTATCTGTGGTTTGAATTCAGACTTGCATGGAAGCGGTGTTGCGAACATCACAAAGAAAATCTGATGGTATTAAACGGGATTTTTCTGCATTTTACTTGCTCAGTTTTCTGAAAAATCTGCCTTTTTGAACGTGTGACAGCAGCTTCGGAAGGTAGCACAACTTCAATCACAGTGAAAAACGCATGACTGAAACAGTGTATCAAATAAATATGAAATAAACCAAAAGAAAACGAGATTTCAACTTTACCAGCTTTCTAAATTACCAGGAAGATTTCACACGCGTTTGCAGAAAATAGACAATCTGTTTCTACACTTTAAAAAGGGGATTCGGTGTCATATGTGTTATAATAAATGTCCACATACTGAACAAATACTGCCACTTGATTGAATTTTAAATAGGCAATTTATATTTTATACTTCTCGCCATTCAGCCAGATATGGAGGTGTGTGTGCCATCGGCAAGAGCTGGCCACCCATTTCCCTGTATGACACAGAGGGATATTACTGATGGTGTTCCTCCCTGAAATACATTAGGCTTGCAGGAAATATATTTAATCTTATCTGAAGAGCAGATACTGTGCATCAAAAAGACCTTACGCTGCAAGTGTGAACTCCACCAATCTAGGCACACACATCAAGATTCATTACCTTCTTGTTACACCACACAGATGGAGAGAAGACCTATTTAAATATGATCTGGTAACACAGGAACATACATAAATAAATTCATAGCTTTTCCACGATCCTCCTCCATTGTGAGTTACCTTTCCACGTCTAGATAATCATCAGCTTTCCCTCCATTGAAATGAGGTGAGTGGGACTCTGAATGAGGCTGTGATCAGCTTTGGGTCCTGCTGTTAGTCTCTGTCGATGAGATGTTTACTGGGGCTTTTTGTGTGGCCAGTAGGATCCCACTTAGTGTGAATGATGGCAGCTGTGAAGATGCCTCTGGCAAGTGTGACTCCAACGATGGCTGCTTGGTCTCATGTAGCATATAGTGCCAGCTGCTCAGGCTGTGCAGCACTTCAGCGGGCTTGACTGATTGTGGCTGAGGTAAGCACGTCTCAGGCAAGAATGGTGCTGAACGCAGCAAGGGTGACTGCAACTCTTAAGAGCGACTACGGCGAGTCGAGGTGCACAGCGGCTCAGCGCAGCTGGCTACTCGGACTGTGGTCGCATCGGCCCAACTGTGGCAAGTGTGACTGAGTTTCTGTGACGAGTATAATTCTGCATGTTCTGTGTGGGCTGCTGCTGCACAAGCTGACAGACTGGGGTGAGAGTGTTTCCGGTGATCAAAGCAGCTTTGACTGCTGGTGCAGCAAGTTATCACTCTGGTGGAGTTTGCTGGTTGGGTAGAGGCCGTGATGAACACAGCTACAACAAGTGTAACTGACTGCTGCTGGGGTAACCAAGACTCAGTTAAGCATTGTTCATGTTACTCTGGAGTGTTGAGTTGATAAACTCCACTACTTCTCCAGTCTGGATACACACTGATAAGTGTGTTTCAGGTTACAAATGTGGCCAGAAATGTTCATGTTTATGCAGTGCAATCAGAGGTAAATATGACTATGGCAAGATTAAACATAGACTTGAATGGCAGATAGTTCAGTTCAATTCAATTCAGTTCAGTTCAATTCAATTCAGTTCAATTCAATACAGCTTTATTTATCCCAGCTGGCAATTCAGTATGCAGCTACCCAGTCCATGAACACCTTACATTACAATTCTACAGCTCCCACATAAGCAAACAGTTACATGTTGAGTCCCAGAACAACATACATGGGCAAAACAAGGAGAACAATCACAAAAAATAAATAAATAAATAAAAAAATCCACAATAAATAGGCAATAAAGCAGGACAATTGTCTGACACTAAATAATTGAAATTGCATTGCATTGGTTACATTTGGTGTGGATATAACTTCACAAGTACCTGAAGTGTATATTCAACATGTAGTTAGATTGAAGTGGAGGTCTGCGATATGTAACACATATAATGTAACCTTACTATGTGCAGAGGGCCTAACATTGCATTATCATAGCAGTGTTTCCCCTACCATTGATTTGTAGGGGCGGATGCTGTTCAGCGCAATTTCTCCACCGTCGGACTAGTAAAGGATGATCCTATTTTATTGTGCAAGGGGAAGGAACTAACGTTACAGCGCTCTTAACGTAAACACCCCAAACTACGTTAGTGGGCCGATAACGTTACATCGTCACTCCGTTACCTGTGTCGGTACTCTGTGAAATAAATGCGTAGGAGGATCAGGATACCGTCGCATGTCGTTTTCAAGAAAAATATTTGTGGCTGTTTATGGCATTTGCTTAATTTATATGTGCACTCTTTCCTGCTTCCGTTGCAGGCATGCGTTACATGCGCTTCTCACACACACATAAACACCCCTGCGACCTAATCACCCCCCCCGCCCCCTTGACCAATAAACCTAGGGGAAACACTGTCAAAGCTTGCTTTGATTAAACCAACTGCAGACACCATCACACTCAGGACCTGTTCACACCTGGTATTAACATCGATCGAGGTGATCTGGAACACCTTAGGCCACATTCTTTTAGCAGTGTGTATGCAAATGTGCACTACACCACATTATAGAACCGTCTATTCAACTGAAGTACCACGTGTAAGTAGGTTACACATTGTCAGTTTTCATTTGGTTCATTGTAATGCAAAGTATGTGTTTGGGCTCTAGTACCTGCCAACATAAGCAGCAGTCTGTGAACACACTGTGTCAACAGATTCCACCGCTGAACAAGTCACCACAGTATGACCAGACTCTGTTAAAAAAGTGTACGGTTTTGAAGTGGAATGTAGCAAACCTTGAAAAAAAGTACGAATCAAATTCTTAATCATTCATGCCTTATTCCAAATTTGGGATTAAATGCATTACATTAAGTGAGGTCTTTTCATGTAAAACTCAGTTTGTCATTGCATTTTGAATGTTTTTACCATTTAAACTAAGTTTACACAGGAGGACAACAATGTGTTGATTAACATGTCAAATTTTACAAATGCAGAGTTATAAGAGTTACCAATATATTGTAGAATACTTTATCACCCCACACACTTCCTCCAAACAATATGACCCAATCTTGTGAGTTGCTGCACTTGGAAACACTTCATAAACTTTATGAAATGCTGTCAATGACAAATTCTAAATTACATAGGCCTCCTTGTGAATTGGGTTAATGCCACACACTAAGAGCTTTCTTTGAGTGAAAAATGTGTTTGTTTGTCCAAGAGTGTTGGCTACTTCTGTTGATCTGTCGGTTAGAAACAGCACTGCACTTCAGTTTGCAAAAACGGAAACTTATGTTTTTATTTGCATACAGAGCGAGGAAATGAGGATTCCAGAGAGGACAAGTGGTCGCTCCAAATGCATGTGGAGACACATTGCAATGCCAAGTGTGGACTCTTGAACAGCTCTAGTGATTGAATTATCCAAGACGCATGTTGAAGCCTGGTGTAACCAACCTCTCAGAGCTCACTAGCAAAGCCATTTGACATCATACCATGCAACCGCAACATCTATCTCACCAGCAGATTTAGAGGACAAGTGTGTGATTAGTTTGAATAGACTTATTGCACTGAGAATTAATTTACTTTCAGAGAACTTGCTTATTGACTCAAAGGGTTAGGGCCACAATTAACAACAGGTTCAACTGGTGGCTGATTCTGCAGGCTCAAAAGAAAAGGCACTGAGAGCACCAAAATTACATGAATAAAAAATTTATTTATATTACTGCCTAATGATTAAAGCATGGATGAAGCATATTTATACTTCCGCTTCACTCTGGGCAAACACAAACACGTTAAATAGCAATCATTTATCAGTGCTGTTGAGACTGTAAAATTAAAGTTGCTAAGCCTAAAATTCACTTTCTATATATTACATTACTGTCATTACATTACAACACAAAGTTTTGCTAAATTACAATTGAAGTTTTACAAAAAAAAATCTTGACTTGTACATGAATCATCACTGAATGCACCAAGTGTTTGTTTGCTTCTTTCATACACATTTGAAAGGAAAGGTAGCTTCCATTTGGTGTGCTACCACTCAGAAGCAGCAAACTAGTAAGATCACTGGTCTCAAAAAAAAAAACAAACAAAAAAAAAAAACGGCAGGCGGCGAGTACTTTCAACTCCCGAGGCGCAGCTCACAGTGGAAATAATGTTCTTATCACTCTCTCCCATGAGTTCAAAAACGAGAACGTTTTAAAGTTCTGTGGTTGAGAAGAAACAAGGAGTGGTGCCTGGATCTACATAGTAGAAACAACAGTATGGAATATATTAACAATATGATGCATACCTCTTTATGACCCTCCATGATATTCACTTACTTAATCATGGTAACAGTATGCACTGGAGTATTGAATTCTTACTAATAGTGCCTTCCTTTTGTACTTTTTCATGGCCGACCAGCCTGTATAATGTTGCAACGTAATGCAGAATCCACTAATAACGTCAAGCCTCGCTGCTTTCATCTTTTCAAAAACAAACTCAGCACAAAAAATACTGCAAATAGCAAGAAATTACACATAATACACACACTGCAACTAACACACAAAGTAGGCGTCAATCAATAAAACACTTATTCAGATGAGGCTCCAGCAGAAAAAATTGATTGATCAGTTAGTCAACTGACAAAAAACAAATAGTGGGAATTTTAGCAAATGATTCACTGGTTCGCAAATTTGTTAATTATTGATTATTGTCAGCATTGACACTGGATTGAACTGATGTGTTGTTTGGGGACAAACTGTTTATTTTCATGCACTTCCTTTGATGAGACCTCAAGGCCAGTAAAACTCCAACAAGAGCTTCCATGGAGTTTGTATTCAGGCTGTCCTGCTTTTTTCTTCTTTCTTCATCCATTATTAAAAACTTGCAAACTTACTTCCTGAAAACCCTGACCAATACTCGACACACATCACTAAACACTGAGCACTGGGTCGTTCCAGTTTGGTGTGTGTGCCTAATATTTAAGTCTTCTACATTGAAAAATGGGAGCAATAAAACAAAGACAGCCAACAGGAACAGGCAGTATAAAGACAGAAAATACCTTCACATTTAAATCCACTTTTGGACATTTAGAGCTTTATATCCCAATTGGTCCTGATTTTTAAAAGGCTTAAGTTTCATATTTACTACAAAAATGGAAAATCTGACTTGGAATCTGAGTAAACAAACCAACCATGTTGTTAAAATCCCTTTGGCACCTTTAATACTGCTGGACTGTGAAAAACACAGTTATAGTACATTTAAAAGTAAATGCAATCTGGCTGAGAGCTTTGATTTACAGCTAGGAACTAGAGAGGGACACCCACTGATCAGATAAAGCCAGTCATTGATCAATGATCGAAGACCATTGATGACTGAATATTCAACTTGAAATATCAATGTGTCTACCAACTGGAAAATGACAGAACAACAATGTGTGCATCCTCTCAGAGATCAATAATGAACAGGATAAAAAAAATCTGAAGCTGTCATAAAATCATTCCCATAATAGTTGTTTTTTTTTTCCCACCTCCAGCAGATACTATTGTTCAAACGTAAAAAATCACCTGCCACAAAGACCTGATTCAGTGCAGTCAGATGGCTGAGGGGAGTACTCTTTATTCTTTTAATGGTCTTTCATGATTTTAGGTTGTAGAAAGTCCTCTTCACAAAACAGAAAAAAAAAATTGTAAGAAGGGTTTTGAATAAATGAAACATTTTGTGCATGGAGAACAAAAAAGTACACAATGGTTCAACCAGGCTGACAATTAAAAGGGCAGAAAGAGACAAAGACACCTCTGAGCTGCGCTTAATTAACAATATAAGAAATCAACCATGTGTGCTAAAAGAAATTGAGTCTCAGGTTTAAAAAAGAACAGGTTCCTGTTTCAGTGTCAAGTGCACAAAGAAGCCTTTAACATGCTGGAATTAACATTAGTAAAGCTATTCTTAAAACTACCAAGCTGAAACAGAGGGTTGGTCTGGTTTTGGAATTGGACCGCAGAATATCAACTGAACACTGCAGTGACAAATCACAATTTAAACCAATTCAGTCTAACCACTGAGCTGACTGCAGAGGGCCCAAAGAAAAATATTAAAAATATTTAGAGCCTGTTGTGGATCAGTAACAATCTCAGATTATTTACACTGTAATGGACTTAAATACAAATTTAAAGTCGATGGATTTTTGGTAGAGAAAAGGTTTCTGTCATGCAAAACTGTGAGAACATTGACTTTACTGAGGCTTTAATGGTTAATTCATCTTCCTATTGGAGCTATTTCAATTCAAATAATACATTTAGTGTCTGAATTATACCATTTATATCTACTATATGTTTAAACAGCCACAACTGAAGATAAGAAGAACAACATATAACAAGTGATTCCAAACTTTTGAACAGGAGTGAATGTATATCATGGTTTATGGCTTATGTACTGTATCAAATCCAATGTGTAAGGGTGGAGTCACTGGGCCCCTCCTCCTGGCTCAACGCACCTGAGGTATCGTAACTTAGTGTGTACTACATGTACTGCTATACCGCTTGACTAACGTTACACAGCAAGCTACACTGGAATATTACATTTGTTTAATGGAAAAGTCAATAATTTAGCAAGCTAACAAGTTAAC
>JAQFJA010000006.1:6789420-6806042 GCA_029874485.1 Naso brachycentron
GTTAATGCTTAACTAATACTTAACTAATGCCTAAAGGTGTGTAAAAATATAAAAAATATAAATATAAATATAAATATAAAGTGTTACCAATATTTGTTCTCTGTGTTGAGCAGCTTATGAAATCCCCCAGACCATCATTGAAGAGGAAGGACATAGGATTGAGACACCATCCAGAGGCCTAGAGTGGTATTACAGGTAGGGAGCAAAAATGTGAGTAGGGGGAGAATTTCTTTTCCCTCATTTATCTGTGAGGAGGCGTCCTGAATCACAGCAGTGGTCACCAGATGGTGCTGCAAAGGCAGGTTTGATCCATGTGCTGCTGGTCCAGGCAGGGGGATGAAGGAATGAGGAAGTGGAGGGGCACTCGCATCAAGATAATCATCATAACTCTGGTGTCTGCTGTGCAGACAAGTGACTGATGGCAGCTATAATTCCAACACAAGAGAAAAGAGGCTATTGTATTTGCTGTGGAGGAGACGGATGCTTTGCACTTTACAAATTAGAGGTCCAGCGGGACAATGCTCCTTACTTAATGGAAAAGTCGGATCATCACTCGAGACACTCCTGCTGTACTCATCAGTTTGACCCCCAAATGAATGGAAGCTGTTGTGCAGCAGTGGATGGATCGACTGTTGCTGGAGCCTCAGCTAAGATTTTATCAAGATGTGCATTTGTTTTTTTCAAATGCCATGAAAATCCTACTTTTTATTTAGGCTTTCAAAAGCTTGATAAAGAGCAACATGATATATTAATCCAAGCAGTAAAAGCAAAATATTCACTATAATACAAAATTTCTTGATTTAAGGCACCTGAAGAGGTTAAAGCAATCATACATAAAAATCTAATAAACATAAAAATGCTACATTTAAAATCGAATCTAAACTAAAATGTACTCAAGGATCGAAGTAAAAGTGCTCTTTCTAAAGAGTTAATCTCTCTGCTGTTTAGCTGCTAACTTTTATAAAAGCAGCAAGTTAATATTATTAGTGGTCCAGGTGAAGTTACGTCCTATTATCGAGCAGTTTCATTACTGCAATGCCGTGTGAAATGAGCTTTAACTGCATGGTTTATGTATTAAATCGGAGGCTGTAAAATAGATAATAACTGTTATAATAACTAGAATTTTTGTAATGCCTTTAAGCTTATTGTATTATTTACACTGTACATGTAAAAACACCAATGAGGGACAAGAGTTGAAATTTAGCAATAGCTATAAACACTCAGTGCAGTACATCAGCTGCATTCTTTGTATTGGAACTATGTTAAACTGCATCGTCCCTATTAAATAAAATACATTCAAATTCATGAGCAGTGAAGGCAGCAAAATAAATAAGTAAATAATTACAATAATTTAAAGAAAAACTGTACCATAAAAACAACACAAAAAAGAAACAAGCATTACATTACATTGGCATGTAGAGAGAAAACTAAAGTCAAGTAAAAACACAAAGTACAATTGAAAAACAAAAAAAGAAACAGTCAAGTAAATTATGTAACAGACTTGAGGTCGACATTTTGGAAAATGCACCGCACACTTTGGTTTCCACAGATCTCATCATTAGCCCTTTCATTTCATGCACTAGAAATTGCAGAGTCAAATGTTCGGGGCCTTACGATGATAGTAATAGATAATGTTATGAGATGGTAGATGCGAGACAGCAGGGGAGCTCAGGACATTTTCCAGAAGCACAGAGGTTGGCACTGGGATGGGCAGCGGGCAGGAAAACAGGAGCAGCAGATGGGGAGTCCCATCAGCAGTTGTCCTGTTAGCCAGAGCCAGCTGCCACTCTCTGGGTGTCTCTCTGGGCCCATCGTCTCCCCTGAGTCAACATATTAAACCTGTTTCCATTTTAGGTTTGTTGTTTTTTATGGTTTAAACATGAATCTGCCCATACTGAGCAGACAGGGTAGTCTTTATGGGGAATCCAGGGTTTCATTCCTGCATCCATAAATTAAGATGCATTTTAGCATGTGTTTCACAGAAACCAGCCTTCCCTCTCTTCTTGAAAGTTTCAAACAGTTCACATCACTGTTAGGTGCGTTCAAAAATGTGTTCTGTTGCACCTGTAACCCCACCAAGTAGTGATGTCACAGCATCCTGGAATCCAGCTGTACATCTGTGCTGCAAGGTGAGAAGGTAAACAACTAGAGGTCAGCAAAAACACCATTTTTAGAGGTTGTTAAAGCTGGGGAAGGCAACATTTGGAAATCAAACTGTAGCATGAAACTTCTAAGAAAGCAGCACCGCTGCATTCTCCCCTCCCCGTTTTTGCTCTGCCTGACATTTTATTTGGTTTGTTGTTGCTCTCTCTTTAAGGTCCAGTTTGCACCAAAAATTTAAAACAAGACGAAACAGTTGCAGGAAAAGTTGCAGCAGTGTAAACTTGTCCGTCTCAGGTCGTCTCAAGCTGGCTTACGGTGTCACCTGCAACTCAGCTTGTCAAGTCGCCATAGACCAGTTCAGAACTTAAGGCACGTCGTTTGTTTCAACAGCCAATCAGCTCGTAGCGATGCTACCTGTCCCTAGGAAGCACAGCATAGAGCAGGCAATAGGAACACGTGCTCTCTGAAATTACTGTGATTGGCCTAAAATACCCCATCACAGTGTGAATACAGAGCCAAAGAGAGATACAGAAGTCTAGTATTCTTTCAGACCACCTGAATTACGATATGTTGGAAGGTTATTATGGATTTTTTGCCCAATGACACCAAAAATACAACAAAAAAAACCTGCCTACCTCAGCTTTAAGTTACTCCTTAACCAGTTTCCAGCAGTAACCAGCAGGTTTCTCCTTCAAACCCATGCTACATGCTAATGTTACACCGTATGTACTGGGGTAGGGTAATATGAGGGTATACGCCATGTACACTTAGGCTCCCTTATGCAGACTTTATTCACACATCCAGTCCAGTAATGTCAGAGCTTCAGTGTGCGTGCTTTCCTTTTATTTTTAATATGCCATGATTCCTTTGGTCCTTGCACCTGGCTTGTTAAGGATGTGTGCTCCTGTTACTCTCTTTTAGTAAATGCCATGTAGAAATGTGTCCACCAATAGAGATTTAGCAATACTGTTTTCACCGGAGAATCTCATAGTGCTTTTGCTGTATATTCAGGGCAGGCTATGAAGCAAACCATAACTGGATTCTTACTTGATATGGTGAATCTAGGTGCTTTCTAAGAAAACTTAATTTGGCCAGCAGGACTGCTCAGCAAAACTTGTGTGGCACAAGAGCAACAGTTGGTGGCAGTGATGCACCTCTAACGTAATTTGCCAATGCTGCAGAAGAAGAGGATGACAAGATAACCTGAGGGAGGAGAATAAAATTGTAAGTATGGGGCCTTTCTAATTTCTCTGTTTGGTGCTTCCCCGCCTCCTCTCTCCTCCGTCCTCCTGCCTGTGACCAGGGAATCGATCTCAGTGCATCATATTGAAGGATGTCTCCCATCATGTCTAAAAGAGGCGCAACACACCAGGAATATACACCATGGAGGGAGTGGTCCTTTTTTGGTATTTACATGTTGCATTAGCAATTAAAGATGTTCGAATGATTAAACTTTCTGTCACTTACTTTTAGTGTAGCGCCTCATAAGACAGTGTTTTGACGAAAAGAGTGCATCCGCCTCTTGTCGTCTCTATCCTTGTGTCTTGCAAGGAAAGAAGGCGAGGGAAAAGAATTGAGAATGTACTAGCTTAGAAATTTGAATAGAGGTTCGACGTGGAGAGAAACTGTAAAAATAGTCTTTAGTTTGATTCACTGTGTTTATCTCTGTGGTATATGAAGCATTTTTGTTTGTATGGAAATTCTAAATCAAAAGAAAAGAAAATCAAATGCGATTAAGTACTTAAGTACTTTCCTTTTGTGGGAGAATAGTGTGTATCAACGACACACTACATAATCGGCCAGATTCATTCTGCATGCTGTCTGCTTTGAGCAAACTTTTCTCTGTAACTTCTCCTGTGAACACACTGACCTGCTGAGGATCCGTGCGTACACAGTGAAAGACTAGAGCATGTCATATCTGATTCAATGTGAAGACCTCAGAGGCAAAAAACAAGATGTACGGATCACAATCAAAGAGGAGATTCTGTTGTAAAAAAAATTATAAATAAAATAACAAAGATACAAAAATCTTTTGTCACACAATTAGAATCAGAATGGCTTTGTTGTCGTTAAACAGCTACACAGTGAAATTTTAAGTGTAATTCCCCTCTGTGATAGATAGAAGATAATAAAAAATTACAAGATAAAAGATAAAAATAATCAACCCAAATAACTCACACATATACAAATAAACTGGAAGCAGCAGTAAATACTAAAGAAATACATTTTTTTGTACACATAAAGTTGCAATACTACTACTACTACTACTAATAATAATAATAATAACAAAAAAGCAGGAGAAAAGAGAGGAGGAATAATAGGAATAATGCGCTTCAAGTGTCCATGTGTTTCACTGCGGCTGATAAAAACAAAGCCAGCACACATTGTTCCTCTGTTGCTTTAATAAAAATGGTAATGTTGGGATTTCCTTCCCCAGACAAGCTTGCTATGTCTGTCACTCACTCTGCTCCACCATTTGACAGAGAAGCGTGGTTGCATGGTTGCCTCACGCTCTTTCGTTTTCCAATCAAACGCACATAGACAGACAAACACCCACACAAACACACGCACGCACTTCTATACACATGTCCCATTTTTTCCACAACCTTTCTTCTTCACTCATCTCGTCTTTTTCTTTTTTCCCTTTTCTTAAATAGCTCTTTGTTCTCTGCCCATGTCTATTTTTATCCCAGCGTTCACAGGAGGAGTCAGAGGAATGACAAGGCTTGGGAGACTTGCTCATCTCCATGGCAACTATATTGCAAGCCTTCGGTATCTAATATAGCCTTTTGTCCCATGTTATATACCTTTGTTGCTCTTATCTTATTATCACATTTGTTCAGGTCTGCATTTATCCGCCTTCCCTCTTCCACATGCTCTGTAGAGTTGCTTTTTCCCATGCATGCCTCCCCTGGATCGTGGATCCTCATCTTTCCACGCTGTCCACCCCTCACCAGCCCCCTCCCCCCAGGAACGGATTGAGCTGTCTTTTCCTCTCTGAACCAATGGGTGTGCTGTTGTAGAGTAATTCTGTGCTAACCCACGCCTCACTCATGAGACACAGTTTGGATGCCATTCGTTTTGCTACCACTGCGAGGCCCACTTCCATGAGACTGAAAATCTCTGTGGGCTTTCTTTGGTTCAAGGGGGTTTCCCCATTTTTTCCCCCCTTTACTGTATCCTGTTGAGAAATGCAAATTTACTGGCATCCTCTCCAGTCAATAGCTGAAGTATGGCACCCTCTTTTGAAACACATGCTGTACTACTGGCCTTGTTTATGATTTGATCAGAGGAGGGCTTTTATTAGTCTTAGGTTCACTGCATGATTAACATCATATGCTTTTATAGTACATGCACAAGTGTTTTTTTCAAAAGATACTTCCAATTAGAGCTGTATTTTCTGGAGCATTCTTTAGTGAAACTCAGATAAATTCATTATGCTGTTTGAAATCCAGTCCTTTCTGCGTGCACAAATTAATCAGCACAAACAAACCAGCACCCGCATTATTCCGTCACGGATTTTCCAGCCATTAGTCATCACTTCATCAAAATATTTTCAACCGTTGCAGCTCTCTGTCTGTCTGAATAACAGGACGTGCGTTCAATTCCACATGCGGGATTCCTTCTAGTCACATGGCCAGGCAACACCAACATATGCTGCCAGTGGAAGTCTCTGTGTTCACTGGCAGTAGGTACACAAAAACACACAGAGATAGAAGTACAGTCATAGGAGCAATAATGGTACCAACATGAAGGGGGTGGGGGCTTCTGAGGAGGCGCTCCAATGGAACATGAGCAAGAGACAGAAATATACCACGGAGGCCAGCAGCAGACCGATGCACGCCCTCCTATTTAATGCAGCCAGCACACTACTAAAGGATAAAAGAATATGCTTGCACACAGACTAACAATGCCAGGTGAGATAATGAAGTTAATTATGTGTTGCCTTTTGTGCCAGTCCACAAGCGCCGACAGATGCCTGAAGCCCTGAGGAACTAAGTGCTCACCCATGGTCCTCCAGATTGCCCCTGAAAGAAATCCTACTCACCGGTCTGCCCGTTCCCCGTAGCAACAGTCAGCCCCCTCAGCGTCACCTGCCAGCGCGGGAGCAGGTGGACCCAGCGGGGCCAGGTGGAGGCTTCACCTGTCACACATCCAGTGCTTTCCTATGCATGCCAACGCAAACGTGAACGGGGGAACAAACAGTCCAAAGCTGCGATTTTTCGAGCAGGTTTTATTATGCGGTACACATGGAACCTGCTATACACACACCAACACATGTAAACACACGGGCATTTATAAATAGGCATATTTACACGTGATTAGCATGCATACAGGCTGCAGGAGCCAACAAGGGCCATAGGTGCTGATTTAAAGGAGCTTTTTTTCCCCCTATCCAGCATATCTTGATTTAGTTTCTCTGCAATATGTCCTTATGCCCATAGTTGTGTTATGGGTTTTGCTGTAGGTTCATTATTTGTAATGAAGAGAAAGTATCAATCCAAAAGAGTACACCGTTGATAATCAGACAGAGTGCTCTCGATGCACAGTGGAGGGAATGATCCCCTGCTGGGGTTATGGGTTGCATGAGGGCTGTGTGTGACCCTTGATGTGAAGTGAGTGACAGTCAGGCAATCCACAACAGTATCTGAGGTCACAGCCCCCCACCCTGAAATACAGTGCAATCAATACTCGCAATGAGATGCGGTGTGACGAGTGGTCTATCAATACCTCCGGGCAGAAGGAGGTAGATTCATAAATCAATCCTGTCTTTCACATTCTGATTGTACAAGAGCACTTACAATTGCAGGACAAGAGGGTATGTCAGCATTTTACTGTTTTACCTGCACATAAACAAATCTTCTGAGCAGAAATGATAATAAATGTTGGTGAAATTGCTACATTTATTAACTGCTTTATTATGCAGCATTGATCTATTTTAAACAGATTATGCAATTTTCCTTTTGCCCATGCAGTATTTCAGTAATGAAACCAATATGTTGAATGGAAAAAATACGACATTGCTGTAATTACACTTTTTCACAACTTGACAAACAGATTGATGATTTTAAACAGACAAATGGCTATGACAGAATATCCCATAATATTAAACTACTGGCTCAATGAACAGTACTCAATGTTTTGTCATTGACAACTAAAATCAATTCAAAATGCCATTAAAAATATATGTTTTCTACTTTTTTATTCCTTGGCCTTGCTTGCCATCCCTGCGGCAATGCCATGATGAATGTGTGGAGAGAGAATTGCACGCCACTTCTGGACTGACAGTGTGGGACGAATGATGTAGTGGCTTCAAATACGCTTTACCAGGAAAGAACCAATGGCTTTACTGGACAACTGCAAGACTAACAGCGGGATGTCAAGAGTTACTTATTGGGATCACATCTATCTATCTATCTGGTTCTGAAATGTCCCTCCTGTCCTAAAGGCTGTTCATTTGCTGATACAGGAAGCCATTAGAAATGAGTGGTGACATGTGTGGACAATGTGACATTACACTTTTTCGCCTGCCCACTGTGTACATCCTATTCCCCTAAAAGGGTGAGTGTCTGTGCAAGGGCACTGGGGTGTGACCTCTGGTTCCACAGTTACCCTCAGTTGGGAAATCAATGAAGCGCGTGCGCAAAAGGGCTCCCTCAGGACAGTCCACATCTGCACAAATCAGCACTGTTTTGTCACCACCATTTTTTCTCAGCTCTGTCAGATGAGATCAGAGGCACAAATGTGCCACATTTTACGCACCTACGCTGGATCTTCACACACAAATAACCAGAGGAGACCCAAGGGACAGGTGACGCTGACCATGCTTCACAAGTCTCGAAAAATATTTTTAAAAATAGGCCGCATAATGTCATGCAATGTCTTGATCAAAAAGAAACAAAAAACCTCACAATGCTGTCATTATATCATGACTAGATGTGAACTTGCAATTAGTACAAAAACATTGACAATCTGCCGACGTCTCCTTAAAACTCACGGTTTTGTCACCAGAAACACCCAGTTTTGATTGCCACAAAATGACTGAACAATGTCCACATGGACAATAAAATTATTCACTTAAAACTCTCAAATACTGTGCTGCCTCTTGTTAGCCATCTTACAAAAGTGTCACACCACTTCCATCCTTTTCAGCCTCCTGGTAAGGAAATTCAGTTAATATCAATGTATAATAAGATATATGTGTCATGTTAATATGTATTGTAAAAGGATATGAGAGATTATAAGAAATGTCAAAAAATATATACATATTTGTGATGAAAACATGACGTAAACATTTCTTTGTAGTGGCCAGGTAAATTACACATTTGTCAGATCATAATCTTAAATACGGCTGACTAAAATGATCTTCACACAAATCTTCCCCCACAACCACAACCTGCACTCAATCAATTTCCTCCAAATCTTTCTTTCACTATTTCTCTCTCATGCTGCACAATCCATTTGCTTTCCAGGCCCTTCCGTTAGCTCTGGTCTTGTCTTTGCTTGATACTGTACAGTATATGAGTTTCTTCCCTCGGGTCTCTTAGACATGCAGAATACTGAGCTGTGCACATTTAGGTTGACAGATTAGTTTACATTTGGTTTGACACCGCGAGAGAAGGGCTTGACTCGCCTGCAGTAATGGCTGCAATGTTTTCTGGGTTGGTTTAGTGTGAAAGCGTGGCCTGCCAGGAGAAATATGGAGGTCCAAACCCTGACCCAGTCAGACCTGCCCACGAGTTCAAGACCCCTTGCCTTTGGAATGTGAGGTGAATCATCTATATGGAAATCCATATATACCAAGTAAAGCATAAAGAAGCCCTGGGGATGACTCTGTTTCTAAATTAGTGGCCACTGAAGGCTGCATTACGGAAGAATGCATAATCAGGCTTCAAGTGCACTTAATTCAACACTGACCATCTCAGAGAGACACAGAGATAGCAAACAAGTCAGTCATGTGCTTATTTGTTATAGTGACTGTTATTGTAGTATATGCATTGTTAGCTTAATAATGGCATAAATATTTAATTGCTGATTGAGTCAGATGCTTGTTATATGAATTTACTTTACATGATTTTAATCAGTTATGCATTTAGAACTAGCTTTAAATGAGCTCTGTCACTTTATTATTTTTCAGACAACAATGAACAGACCTATCAAAGTAATGCTGCATGTGCTGCTTAGATCTGATTCATTTGTTCCCATCTATGTGAGGCCACCTCTCTCAAAGAGTAGCGCAGCTGCTTCGAGTGAGCTCAGGTCCCTTGGCTGAACCCCACCACACAAACTGACACATGCACACAGAAGGGCGCACACACAAACACACATGCAGAAACAAACACTCACACACCTCCTTTCCCCTAGAGTAGACTCCGCAGCTGTTCCTGTTGGGAGTCTGCGTGATTTAGATCGCTATGACCAGAACAAAGTCTACACAACTGTAGGAAAAAAAAGGTGCCGCAAGGAAGATGAGTGAGAAAACAAATGCCTCATATTTAACATTTTTTTCACCCAAACATTGAAACATACTTGTGTATTTTTACCTCTTCACTGATGTTTTTGGAAAATATTTTACAAGTTACCCAGTGAAGTGCTCTTAAATAAGGCATTTTACCATGAGTTGCACAGGAGAACCCTGGTGGCCAATACATTAGATTCTGGCTGCCCTTTGGGTGCTCCCTGCTGGGATTATCTGTGACTGTTAACAAAAAAGAAAGATAAGGACTTGTATCTTATGGAGCCCCCAAGGCGGTAGTTAGCTGGTTTTAGTTAGTAATGTACTAACTTTACAGGTTTGCGGGGTTTTTTTTGTTTGTTTGTTTGTTTTTTTTAATGACGTTAGATTACTTTTCTTAATTTGAAGCAGAAATATTTTGTTGCTGTACTGCACTAACTTTCTGCCTCTCTCACAGTTTCTAATAAAGATCAGGGTGCAAGTGATGCGATTGTCAGGGCACTGTACTACAGATCCATGAGGAAGTCTGAGAATGAAGGATGCAGCATGAAGCTAGGACCCATAAGCCAACCGTTACAAGCTTGTTACTTCAATAACCCGTTGTTCTTGATGTTTGTGGGAATCGAAAAACTTTACATTTCTTCGACAATTCGATGTGGATAAGGACGAGACTTACATTGCAAACAGGTTTACAGACAAAAGAACTACCCTAAAATCCATATTTTTTGCAGATGATAGTCAACTGTATCTTTCTAAAAAGTTCTCAGAAATCAAAGATGTTTCTTGCATTATACTTGTGTGTTATGTTATGTTATGTTTTCAAGCTCCCTTCGTAAAAGGAACTTTCTTATTTACAATATTTTTAATATATGTTTTTATTTGTTTGTTGCAAATGTATACATTGGAATATTTAGAAACCTTCAATGCTTATTGCTCATTAGGTGACTGATTCCATTGGTTAAAACAAAAATTCCTCATGGATCCCTCTCTCTACTAATGTAAAGTGCTGCATTGCTCATCAAGGGATTTAAAGTTAACATGACTTGTGGACAAACAGCATGTCCAAATTCCATACCACTTTACCAATTTCAAGCAGATTTGAAGATCTGGAGAAAATTGCATTGCATGTTCACTCTGAAAAAGTAACAAAATAAAGAGTACTACAAACCAGACAGAAAAAAGTACTAAATCAGGTTGATTTTTGATTGCCTTGTTCCTGGTACCACTCTTCCACAATGCAATGTGCTAAGAAAACAGGAACAGAAAGAAAAAATGAGACCATCCCAAACTTTCAAAGAGCTTTTATAAAACATTTTGTTCTCCAATTGCGTCTAATTTTCAGTGATATGATGAAGTTGCTTTTTGACTGACTGTGGCAAGTTGCTGTTGTATCATATTTTGTTCATATAAAATTGGAGTGTATTTGTATTTTCTGCACTGACTGTGAAAACAGTACACTATGATGGTTGGTATGGAGTAAATAATGTATAAAATTTGTAAGCAGTATGTATTTTTCACATACCAAATGTTTCAGATGAACTGAACTAATTAATTAATTCAGTTCAAATGATTCATCAGTATATAAAACATTTTATTGGGTATGTTAAAATTGTTTCCTTATAATGTTATTAATGTTTTTGCTGACATTACAGAAACAGAAAGTTCAGTATTTCAGGAGAAGTATGGATTTGTATAACATCAACCTCTTTCTCACCCAATGTATTGATATATTGATCCCATCACAGTCGGTGAAGCCAATGAGGCATGAACAGCATAGTGGATGCTGATTGCTGATGATTAAAATGTCATTGACCTCAGGTCATTTTGTACTTGTAACCATGTTACATTTAACCTCAAACAGGAGTCCTCGTTTTCAAATTATTTTTACTGCAGTCACAGCTAGATGAAGTCAAATGGTTTACTGCGATTTTGCATGAAAAAAAAGCATCTTTAATTATATAAATTTCTACCGCAAAAGAAGAAAACCTTATCTAAACATATGATCACACAATGCCTTTCTTTCTAATGAAAGTAGGGAATATCAAAGTTATTCTGTAATTTTTATAGAAATGGCATTAGCTGCAAAGTGTCAACATCCTGTTCATTATCTATCCCTACTAGCAAAGACGGAAGTAGGCAAAAAATCTATATAAAAATGTCAGCAACTGAATTGAAAGTGGCAATATGCCACCACAGCTATGTACGTTGGTGTCCACCATGAGAGCTCTTGGCGTCGTCAACATAGAATCATATGGGCAGCAAGTGTTGGCCTCAGTCTATCCAGTTATGCCAGGATAGATTAAGTGGTGGATCTGGGTACTTGGATTGTGATTTGATGAGCCAGATGATGTGCTTTAGTGATTTGGCTTGATGAGTGATCTGAATTGTATGGATGCCATCCAGTCACACTGCTCAAATGAGTATGACCAGTGTGAAATAAATGATAAGAGGTAGGGCAAGTTTTTAGGAGACTTTTAGGGCATTTATGGTGGACAGAGGATGAATCATAACTCATGATTCCTGACATTTTTTCTAATGCCACTTTTTTTCCAATGCTTTGGACCGAATCAATGCAAAGCTGATGACATTTTCATCAGCCTCAAATGTACTATGTTTAATGCAAATAAAAAAATGTTACTAATTAAAGGCCTGTCTGGAGGGGATTAGTATTGGTCGGTAAGTAGTGTCGGCTATATATTTTTTTGTTGTTGAGAAGTAAGGCACAAAGTAAGTCCCTTTGCGTGTACACTGCACTTTTTAAATTTTTAGCTCTTTACATTGCTGTCAGACAGCCGTTTCATTTGGGTCTACCTGCAGTTGTGCGTAGGAATATGGACGTTTTGCATTTGAGACAATGTAGTCCCAAATGAAACAGCTGTCTGACAGCAATGTAAAGCGCTAAAAATTTTTAAAAGTGAAGCACACGTGAGGGGACATATACTTTAGGTGGGTAGTCTTGTATGTTTCTGTTGATAGATTGGAGAACTATGGGATAGATGGGAGAGTGACGTTCTCAGCCAAGACTTTGCACTCACTGGGCTCGCACAGGTTTGCCAGATAAAGGCAGCACAATGCCCCAACAGACATTGCCATTAAGTGCTTCACACAACTGGTGAGACCACTCACATTTGCAGTCTGCTCTTTGCTAGTTGGATCTTAGTTGTAGAGGATCGTTTGGTTGGGAATTCATTACTTCTGGGATTTAAGCAGCGATGACTGAATCAATAATTTGTATGATAGGAAAGACTGTGTCCTTGCTTTTTTGTTAATTTGTGTTCTGCTGCATCCATTGCCAGGGCATCACTAACTGTGGTGGCCAGGTAGGCTAACTCCTCTTGTGAGGAAGCTTCCAAAACATTCATTTGGAGAGCACTGACCAAGGCCTTTTGTTAAACCCACAGACAACAGCGTGTGAAGGAGGCATTTGCCGTCACCACTACACATTCACATCAAAACAAAATTAGTTTCTCTAAATCTGTTTTCTATTTGAAAATGAGGTATAAAATCTAGAAAAAAAATCACTCTTGGCAGTTACAATCAGTGAAATCAGAGCTGTGTTTCTGCCAGCAAAAGTATTCTGATCTCCTCTTTCTCCGGCAGGGGGAATTTCCTCTTTGAAAGTGACACCTGTGCCTTTCCTGCTGCTGATTGGATCACACGGCTGAAATATGAGAGAGATGCAGAATTATTGTAGAACATCAGGCGAGCTACTACCTGTGTTGCATCCTGGATGCCAGCAATGGCACAGCGGATAGATGGGACATTTCATGTAGGTTATGAGATGACTGGCCTGGGTGCGGATGCCTGAAAGTCCCCCGTCCTTCCTCATCATAATGGGGTCAAGATGGCTGTTCTTAGCCCTTTGACTCTCCACAAAAGTTAAAAAGTGTTTGGTCAAATGCATTTTTCTGATGATTTCACTCAGCTTAATTGCCCATTTATGTAACTTGTCGACTAGTGATCAATCATTGAACAACTTATTGATTATCTAGCATTTTTGGCACCAGTCACCCTGAAAGAGTTGAGGTCTGGCAGCAGGTGTAAGTCAAGAGAATTCCAATGAATGCAATTAACTTGCCCGCAGGAAATATTTAGATAATGAAATTAATTAATATATTCAATTGAATTAAATTTACCAAATTTGTCAGCAGTTAATTCTGTTTTTCTGTTTTTGTGGCATTTACACCATGATGAATGCATGTTTGTTGTAGTCACGCTTCTCAAGTGAGGTACACAAACAAAACTTGTCCATGTGTGCACTGGGACAGCTAAGCTATTCCTTTAACAGTCAACTTGAGCTGGGGGCCTCGGAGCTGTCATATTTATTTTGGACTTGGTCCGTGGCCTGGCTCAATCGTCCTCTTGTCTCCGTTGGACTCCCTGAGACATGATAGTGGTGGTTATTGCAGGTCATTATACAAAAGCCATCTGCAACAGTGGCCCACCGCTGTCTCTGCTCCTCCTTCACACATTAAAAATATTACATTAAACAGGTTCTGGATTACAATGGCCATCCAGGGCTTGGTGTCCCTCTCCTGTGAGCAACCTTTGGTGCAGGTCAGCCAGCAACATAATGTACAATAGCAAGTCTGGAGTGCAGCGGCGAAGCTCATTGTTCTGGCGGCGAGTGTGTAGGCACAGTAATTTATCTGTCCAGCTGAGTGGCCTTCCTCTGAAGCGTGGGCTTGCCTGCTACCAGACGCTTGGCCTTGGGGGGCCAAACACTTAGCCTGCATGGTTTCTGTAGGAGGCTCCAGAGTGTCCATCTCATCAAAGTCTCAGCCAAGGAAGGCTTAACGGCATTCCTGGGAGTAAACAAGGATGGGTTTAGCTTGCCGGGCAAAGCCGGGGAAAACAGAAATATTTGTCATGAGGAGGGAAACGTGGCATCTTCCAGCCATCTGTGGGGGGAGCACCAACAGAGCAGCCGGCCAGGCGACATGAGAGCATATGAAGGCAGAGGTTGATCTGTAGATCGAGATGTGACTAATGGCTTCGGCCCTGATAAAATCAGCAAGACTGAAGCCTGCAACAGAGCTAAAGCAGCAGGATAAATTGAATTTAAGGCCCCTGAGATAATATGAGAGATTCTGGTGGATTTTTTTTTCAGGGGCAATAAAATTTTTGTGGCGTGTGCCTTTCTTTAATCAAGAGAGAGGAGTTACATGCAACAGAACCTCTGTGCTCTGCTGCAGCTCTGTTTTCATCAGCGTGGATGTGAAGCTGGTTATAGCCCTGAAACATGGGCATTTTGACAGAAAATAGAAGGTGTGTCAACAGAAGAGGACGTGCTGAAAGATGGGCTGTGATTCGTTGTTTGGGTTTACGGTTTGAAGGTCAGGAATCAGCTGCGCCTGAAGACATGCCTTGAACCCCATGACACGTGCTGTACATTACTGTTGCATCACATAGCAGAATGTTAAAGAGTCATGGTAAAGTAATGTTGACACATGCATATTTAATAGAAGTATCCTTTGCATGTAATGAATGTACTGAGGTGAAGGCAAAAACACTAAAGATAGCACTGCATTAATTGTGGTAGCTGAAATATAACTGAGCCATTTCTATCACATTTCATTTCATTAGAACATTGTAAATTTTTAATTTGAATTCTTTAGCTTTATCAATTTGGGGGACACGTTTTTGTAAGAAAGTTAATTTTACATTAATTTTCAGGATTGTGTGCCTCATGTCCAGATAATTATAATGAAGGAAATGTGGTAATAAGACAGAGGCTCAAGGTCAGCACACAACCGGCGCTGATTCAAAAGCGAATATCAGACTAAATAATGTGCGCAATAAATAACAGCTCAACATTACTGTAAAGGGGTAATAAGTAAGATTTTACTGCCCTGTCGTGCAAAATGACCATAATATATCTGCAGAGGCTTGATGGGATTATTGATCAACACAAGTGAATCAACACAACTCACCAGGTGCTGAGATTTCCTCCATATTTTAGACACGACGCTTCCTGGTCATTCAGATCTCAAGACATTTCCTCCCTGCTGCTTACTTCCATTTTCACCTGCTTCAAGATGGAGGTCGGTGCCATGAACAAGACACTTTGTTCCCCAAATGAATAAAGTGCTTGTATTTTTGCTTTGTGTTAACTGTACATTATGTCAGCATTCTATTTTTCCTTTGCAAATTCATTCCCAAGTTAGATAAGTGTCTCAAAAATATTGAAGAATTCTTAAAATGTGACTGGAGGTCAGTCACAGCAGCTGGTCGTCATTATTCTGGAGTGGGTGTGGGTGATGGAGACTTGAGACCAGACGAGAGTGAGAACCTCCTGCATCTTAAGACAGAGATACAAGTCACAGCAGCTACCAAAGCAAAAACCTGTAATTTCCCAATGTAATCAAGCACTCTTTTTTGTCAGTCTTACACCCAAGGCACTGATGCGCTAAAATTCAGCATGTGATGTGTGAGCTTAACGCAAGTTTGTTTGTAACTCTGTCATGTGTTTTAATTGTAATTTTAAAAGAAACAAGAGCTATAAGGAGTTTAACTTTTGAAGCTAGTCATTATGTCCACTGTAAACATTTTTAGAGAGCTACATAAAATATCTTCAAGTTACTGAACCCAGCAGGAGTCACAAACAGATTACAGATCACTCTGTCACATCACTAGTTTGTGTACTTTAAAGGAATAGTGAAGAAATTCAGGAAACACGCATACTCCTTTTTTAAAAAATTAATTTTGTGTGCATGATTAACACTGTCACCTTACAGCAAGAAAGTTCTGAACCTGGCTCTGATGAGTGGAGTTTACATGTACCTCTTGAGGTGGTGATTCCTGCTACAGTCCAAAGACAGGCAGTTTAGATTAACTGGAAACTGTTGGAATGTGAGCAAAAATGGTTGCTTGTCTTTCTTTTTTTAAAGGGGAATTCCCGTTTTTTGACACCTGGACCTTATTTATAGGAATAAATATATATACTCATATACTCACCAAGAAATTTTTGGTGCGGCTTGGAGTCCTTTAGATCCATCCGATATCTTCGTATCCATATGATAGTAGTGCACGGGGCCACGGCAATGCAGCCTCTAAATAAGAC
>JAQFJA010000006.1:6811977-6823997 GCA_029874485.1 Naso brachycentron
GTTTTCATTGTCTAGTTAGTGATTGGTTTTGGTAGTTATTTTGGAGAGCTGGATGCCCTATTTGCTTCCTTTTTCCTATTTGTTGGTTTGCCTCTATGAATTTTTGTCAGTAAATGCCATCTACTGTTAGGCTTGTTTCAGCAGCTTTTTGTCGAATTTAAGGTCCATTCTTAAAAACATCTTGGTTAAACTTACGTTATATTGCTCCCTGTGTTCCTCTAAACTGTAGGTCATAACAACAGTTGTCTGTGGTGGAAATGCAAAGCAGATCTAGGGTTTTGGTACATGTTGATGTGGGTTTTGAGGGTTCTGTGCTAAAAGCATTTGATGAGAATGTGCCTTTTGGTATCCTGTCTTGCTTTTTTGGTCGCAACTTTCATGAAGAAAAAAAGACTTACCAATAAACTTGAGCGCTGGACGTAAATGAATGGAAGAGTCTTTTAGCTCCGGATTGCCATGGAAGCAGCATGCCGAGCTCCCCAGGACAGTTTGTATTTTCCTGGTGAAGTCAACTCGCCCACTCCTCCATCTAGTCAAGTCTGAGTAAAACAACAGAGAAAAGACACAGGTCATCAAGTTCAGACTTGATTCAGGCCAGTATTGCTATCTCTGTTCCTCCAGAGTGGTCTCCTGGTCTGCTTTTCCAAATAAAGGAGAGACAGAGCTGATAGCAACTCTATTCGACACAACACGGAGACCCGACATGAACTCGGACTGTCATCTCACCTCATAGTTCCAGACTGGGTTGCCATAAATGAAACTTAACTTCGTCAGGAGAAGCCTTGATTGCGTTGTCTAATCAAAGGGAGCGCACAAAATCCCATAACACATTAGCGTTAAGTGAACTCTCATTAAGTCACCTCCTTTAATAAAACACATATTCACTTCTGTTACAGACTGGTGAGAAAGTTGCATTACGAAAGGATGAAATGTGTTGAAATGTCTCCAAACGCAGATATATCATCTGTTACGTGAGGTTGATTGGGGTGTTTGACAGATATGAACAGCGAGAGTAACAGGGAGTGACTGGAAGGCACCAATGCATTAACCATGTGATACTATTTATATCAGAAGAGCAAGGGTGACCCAGTAACTCACATGTGTTATGCAACATATGAATGGAGCAAGAAAGAGCACGGTACATGCGCATCTCAGGGGCTTGGCTCTGCTTGTCATAGATGCCAATTAGAGTTAATTGCAGTAATCAGAGAATGTTGTGAATGGGAGCATTATTGTGAGTGTGACTAACTATGGAGGGAAGCACAGACTGAGCATGCCCAGAGACTGACGGGATCCATCTAGCATGCTGTCGCAAAACTACACATTACTCTCTTAACTTAATAGACAAGTCGACTTTTTCAGAAATTATCCCACACACAATTACTGTTGCCTTGGCGCCTATGCATGAATAGCCTGATTAAAAAAACAGAGCATGTCAAGCTTGCTTATTCTCAAACTGTCTGATGAATAATTTGCATTTACATCACTGAAACCCGCTTTGAAAACCAATCTGGTGGTTGGTAAAGGATCCACCACAGATTCAAACGTGCTGGATACTTTGGTTTTGACATATACAGCATTTCTCTCCATTTAGGAATTAGAAGAAAATTTTGGGGATGGCAAAGTGGTGGGATGGCCGATGGGGGTGCCGATCTTAAGTTTAATTTTATTTATAGAGACACTCCCTCTAGTTATTAGGGATTTTCTTTGCATCCTCCATCTCCAAACTAAATGCAGTACCCTCCCCCTAACTTCTCACCTTAATCCTAATTTTAATCTTAAAGTGAAACTAGACAACTTTTTTGGCTCAGCTATGTCATTATGATGTATAACCTGGTTAAACAGTGTAATAGTGGTTGAAAAATGACACTATTCGCTGCTAAATTGGGCTCCAGTAAGCCATTTTTTTTTACAATGATATTTGCTTTGCCACCGGGATGAAAGTTTTGTGGAAAAATGTACTCTCTGTCTATGCTGCACCTCATAGCGATAGGTGGCGTCGGTACAAGCTGATAAACTGTTCGTGCTGACTCGCCCCTGTCGACAACAGAGTGTTTGCAAGCGACACCATCAGTCAGCTCAAGCTTGAGCTGAGACGGGCCAGTTTTCTCCGCTGCAACTTTCCCTGCAACCGCTTCGTCTTAGCTCGAGCTGGACTTAAAAGAGAGAGCGACAACTAAGAAACTAAACCGTGAACCGACGCAAATGGCTGCAGCGAAGTTGTTACCCAATGAGTCTCATGCTACATGTAATGTTAGCTTGCTAGCTCGTTAGCAGAAGTTACCTGCTGCAACCTTAATATGTTAATTTGTTAATTGATACGACAATCCTCTCTGCATAACCTAAATCACCCTTAGGATAGGTAGCAAATGCCATGATCATGTTAAGCATATCAAATGATGTAATCTCTCAACAGGTATCTGCATATGAGAGCAGAATCTGTGATCAAGGGACAAACTTTTGGTATCAGAAGCATTCTGTTGTGTTGACCAATCATACTCAAGCAGGCTTTTGTTGCATGCAGATGAACAGTTTATGTGAAATAAAAAGAGGCAGCATGCATCATTGACTATTGTTGCAAGACAGTTTATTTATTTATTCATTTTTAGCATTTTTAAAATGTGTCTTCATTAAAATGCAGATATCTCTGTATTGAGTTTAGCTGGAACGTTGTCTTTGTGTATCAAGTTGCTGATTGCTCTTAGCTCACGGAAGAGGAAGTCTTGGCCTGGAAATCTGTTATCTGGACATCGATCGGGTGATGAAGCCCTGAAACACTGGCCTTTGCCAACAGAAGCTAAATTTTTATCAGTCAAAAGCTGATGGTTTCCGTGATTACTTATGGTATGTCCAGTTAACTGAGCATTCAGAGCTTCTAAATGAAGATTATTTCGTTGAGTGACAAAAGTAATTGTTATTACCACTGTCACTGAATTAGTGCGTGTGGAACAGCCCTATGTTTGCTTGTGGACACAAAGTATAGTATTTTTGCTTTACCCTTCAGAACAGGTTTAGTTTTGTTTGTACATGCATTATATTTCAAGTTAACCATTAACTACAATGAAAAATAGCATTTTCTTTAGAGAGATGATGTTCAATCCTTACTAACCCTAATGACCAATATCTACTGTCTCTCAACAGTGACATGGATTGAATGGTTGCTGGACCAGCAGCAAGTGAAATAAAGCTTTGATACATTTTTGTCCTCTGCATATGGCAAAATGCAACTCTATCATCCACGGTGCCCAGAAAAAGCAGCCTCTAATGTCAGCCATTGTGATGTATCTAGTCTATCTATTTTTTCATTAAAGCTCAGGATTAAATAAAATGCAAATTTGGGATATAGCAAATTAAAAAACCTTCCTTGCTCGAGGCCACTTTCTATTCAGCAAAGAAGAAAAAAATACATCTTCCTTTTCTTACCGCAACTTTACTGGCTAATAATTTTTGTACAGTCCCCTAAAATAAATAAATAAATAAAAGACATTGATATAAATTAAACTGTATAGCAATAGGCTATATTTTTTGTGCTGGGGAAAAAAAAATCTGTATTAATTGAGAACTAACAATTAAAATGCTTTATTGCCATAACTGATAGAAATAGTATTTTTAATGTGAGGATAGTTATTTGTTCAAGTGTTCAGTGTTACAGACTTGTAATTGTGGCCACTTTTAGGCATTTCCTTAATGTTTAGAGAAAATTACATTTTTCCTTGGTGATACTATACTCTCTTTGATGCCCCTGTAGCCTTTTGCTGAACAGAAATGTCATCAGCTTGCGTCCATTTTTGTTTGAACCGCTGATAACTTCAGGCTGACACTCCAGAAGAGGACACAGACCAGTCTATAGTTTTTTGAGCTTGCAGTCAAACTATTTTGCACCATCTACTATGTCTACTAAAGTGTTTATTTTCTAAAAATCTTAACTCTTAATACACTGACCTGCTTTTTCCAGCTTTATCAAGCTTTTTTCCAGCCACTGATATTTTACAACAGATTTGCAGCCATCAAACTGTGAAAGCTTGTATGCACAGCTATTCACTCCTGTGACGGAACAAGGATGAACTGTGAAAGCCAGTTGGTGTCTTGCAGATCATGTCATGTTAATTGTTCACCCTTGGGTGCCAGGTCATGGTCAGTTATGGTGTCTCCTCCCTTTGATATACAGTATGTAATTGCAATGCCAGTCTTTCAAGTGCAAATTATGTCAGTGTCATTATTGGGAAATTGAAGACAGTCCAGTTTACAAACCATGTCGCTCCTAAAGCTGAAGTGCTGAAAAGCCAAAATACAAATAATCAACTTTTTGTTTTAATTCCAAGCACAGTAAAGGTGACATTATTTTTTTTTTAAGTATCCTTTATTCACATCCTTGTTTGATGAGCGCTGTGAGATCAGCCATGGGAGTGACAAATAGAATTTTCCTCTTTTTTCTGTTTGGAGGACAGCAAGAAATATTCAACAGTAACAAATGACTGCTGTTTATTAACATGTTTTAAAATAAAAAAAATAGCCTATATGAGGCTATAGACTGATTGTTTTATTATTTATCACATTTCTTTTGCCCCTGACTGTTATGATGATGATGATGAATGATGATGATGATGAGGAGGAGGAGGAGGTCAAAGATGATGAGGCAAAAGTAAAGTGTGATATCACTGACAATTTCTCTTACATGTATTATTGTAAATGCCCCCCCCCATCAAACAGAAATGGCTCCATGGTACATCAGTTGCTGTCTGCTTTTGTCTCACTGACACCACAGTGGTGACAGCATTGGGTCTGCTCCTTTAAATGAGCCTTTGCGCATAGCCTTCACCACAACTGCATCAGTGCTGGCTGGGTTGCTTAGCAACTGGACAGCACAGAGATCCCTGAAGAAAACCTCCTCCTCTGTATAAAACACAAGCTCGTGTGATTGTTGAACTGGGATGTGTGCGTTAGCAAATTTCCAGTAAGGATGTTTGTGTTTCAAATGCAAAAGAGATTCCTGATAAAAGGCTCGAATCATTAAGAAGTAAACCAAAGCGAGCGTGCGTGTGCGCGCGCGCGTGTGTGCCTGTATGATTGTGTGTGTGGGTGCGTGTCTCGCGCTGCGTGCGTGCGAGTTTTTAAAAAAGTGGAAGAAATGCATGAAAAGGCATCAGCACACACTCTCAGCATCCTAATGGCTCTCAGAGAGAATAGACAGACAATTCAGCGCATGCTGTCGCTTAGGAATTCACCTTAGGTGTCCCCCCCCCCCTTCTCCCTATGATAGGATTTTTTTTCTTATTTATTTCAACTAAGAACCAAATAAAACCTGAGGAAAAGGGAGACACGACTTGCTCATCATGTCTCCTCGGACTGTTGATTCTCTGTCATTTGTTGAGTGTTTCCAGGAGGAGACGAGCGGGCCGTATTAACGTGTCCAAACGCCATTTAACGTTGGACAGCGGAGGCAAGTGGACTTTTCAAATAGGTTTGCATCTTTGATACGAAACCCGGCGTTGTGCTACATGCATTGGCGTATTAGGGGCCATCCATATTTCTCGGCATCTAATTTTTTTTTTCCACCAGAGGAGTGATATAGCCTGCTCTGACGTCTGCATCAGATATTACCCAGTGCTTTTTCAATGTGCATTTTCCCCTCAGTGACTTTGCGCTGATCTACATCATCATCAGCAGCAGCAACGCGAAAAAAAAGGGAATGAAGATTTCATTTTTCTTTTTTTTAAGCCCACCGCTCCCCTCCAGCAGACCAGCGTTTCCAGCTCAAACAAATATCTTTTAACAACATCACGTTGTGGAATAGTCTGGCGCCGGAGCATCGCTGGAACCATGCCTCTTCTGCAGATTTGGACTGGGAAATTTCATCCACCAATTTGATCATCAAGAGGCTGCTGCTCAGTCATTCATGCCAGTGTTTGTTTTTTTAAGGGGAAGAATACTTGTCATCACTTTTAAAAGTATTGTGTATGCTGTTTTTTGAGCAAGATGTCTGATCTTCTGGTGTTGGTCGAGGGGCTCTGTGACCTGCACGGATTTCCATAGCCGGGGAAAACAGCGGGTGCCAATTACGCGATTTTTTAAATCGAGAAGTCTGTTTTAATGAAGACATCGCACGCGTAGATGTAGGCTAGTTTATTCGACATTTCAAAAAAGGCAATTATTATTTTTTTGATTGCCAGTTTTTACGTTGTGCATTTCCTGGAGGACCACTGGACTGGTTGGATTATAGAAACTATATATAAGGATTTGTGGAGATGTTGGGTCGTCAAGAAGATAAATTATGTGGAATTTTCTCTGCTCTGGCGGCTTTGTCCTTTTTATGCTTTGTTCAAAGGTAAGAAGGCGTCGCATGGAACAACCTCTCACACCAATAGACGTGATTACCGGTCAGTAAAAGGCTGAGATGTGGCAAATCGCATTAACGGCGTACCCAGGCCTACTTATTAGGGGCATTGCTGCCGATATATGCTCTAATAGACGGCACTGTGGCGCGCGCGAGCGTAAAAACATGCGCGTGCACTGTATCAAGCCTATTGTGAAACGTAACCCACTCCCGATATGAAAGCGCGGATATAGTGCTTATGTTTGTTGGATAGGGTGAATTTCAGTTTGATCCCCCCCCCCCCCCAATGACTGCCCTCAGTGGGCTACAATAAGCTCAGCCGATGATTAGATGATAGGATCAATCAGCCGACGATCGATTGATTACGCCACAGCAGCCAGATGTATGAGTCTACAATGCTGTAGACACTCGGCCAGCAAGCCGACTTATTTTATTCCATACATGTGATTTTCTTATCTAGACTGTAGATTGTCGCCCTAATTGCCAATTTTGCTGAAAGAAATCAATTAAAATCGAAAAATGAGCCCAGCGTGGCATCAGCAGTTGTTGCTCCCAAGGTAAGAAGGCAGGCTGTGAGATTTACTGTTTCAATAATCTCGCCTATAGTCCTTGTAATGTTTACAGTATGAAATACTGCACAAGCCCAAATTCATGATCATCTCGTCAGTGAGGATCTCCTGATCAATTCTTTCATTGTTTCATTGTTAAAGGCACTGATACCTATTCCCTGTGGCCTGCTCCTGTTCCTTGTCTGCAGTAACCCACAGCCTCACTTATGAGATTTTCCTGCTCAATGAGAACTGGGTCGCACTTTTTGACATTTTTATCCCATTAGATTAACCCTGAATAACAACAGCGGCGCGATCCTGTGTGCGTTCCAGGTGTCATTGATATTCCCTCACAGTGATGCTCTCAGGTGTCAAACCCACAAGTCCCGGAGCCGGCCAGCTTGATGAACAGCTGCACCACCTATGAGCTAATTGAACAGTGCTTCCCTGGCTGAGCCGAGGGCTAGTGCTCCTATCAGGGGAGCAATTTTAACCCACTTCCTCCCCTCGTATCCTCCTGCACTCCCTCTGCACCCCTCCCACGTAACGAGGAACCTCAGCTGGAGAGCTGACCTCGGTCAGGTGATGCAGGTCATGCCACCGATGTTATAGGTGCCAGTCAGACTAGTGCGGACTACGCGCTTCTCCCGGGAATAGTCTGCCTCTGACAGCCCGATGGGAGGCTGTGTTATGCCACAGAGATTTTTAAATACGACAAACAAGGCTGTGCCCAGAAACTGTGACACTGTTACTTTGAAATCTGCTGTTCTGAAGGACTGACATCAATAAAATGCTTGACAGGTGCGCCATTATCAAATCTCCTCAGCTGATTAGATAAATATGCCGTAGGTAGGGCTACAGGGGGAAGAGCATAATTTTGAACCTTCTCCATGACAACACAAGAGTCAAAATGCTGGATGTGAGAACAATAATTTAATTTTAAAAAATGACATCTAGGAGCTTTATGCATGAAATAGACATATGATGAAACAGAGAAAGTGTGACAAAATGAATGTTGCTTTAAAATAAATTGAGATTCATGGATGAGTTCATGCATTGGGTTGTTTATCTCGCCCCAAGTCCGTTTTCCCCTTTGTCAAACCTCACCATGCTGACATAGGGCTCCCTCTTCAAAGTTGGCATCTATGTCTATAATAAGAAGAAAAAAAAGAGAATGTGCAGTAATAATTTTCAGGCTTCATGGTACAGTTTTCCCTCCCAGTACTTAAATGCCTCTCACACTTATCCTTTGTGCCCACAGCTCCTCCACTGGAAGCACCGGAATGTCTGTGGCCAAGACTACCGTGGACAAGTTGCTGAAGGGATATGACATCCGTTTAAGGCCTGATTTTGGAGGTACGTGTCGTGGCTACATCTGTTTTGGGGTCTCGGGCTCTGTTGTCGGGGGTATTTACATGTCAAGGTGTGTGCACATCGATATTTGCGACTTATTCCTCTGGAATTCATCGAAGAGTTGGCCTGTGGCAAAATACAGGGAATAGCTTTGAAGTGACTGCTACCATGTCATTACTATGCATCTATTCACATATCGAAGATGGCTGCTCCTGGAGAAGTAGGGCACGCACGGAGAAGAGCAGTCAAACACTGTGTTTTTTTAAAACCAGGGATAGTGAGCGTATTGATTTGTAATACTTTTCTGATCAGAGATCTTTCATGGTCTCCTTGTATTACATAGCAGTGTTTCCGAGCATTTGATTTGCAGATCTGGGAAAAACTCTTCTGCCCCATTAACTTTTATTGGAAATTCTGCATCTTCAATATCCGCTTTTTAGGATAATGGTTGTTTTGATAATTGTTGAAAATAGTGTGGGGTAGTCATTAGTGTTTGTCATTTTGCTCTTTTTTTGTTTTGTTCTGTTTTGTTTAAAACTAACCACAATAGATTATGAACAGTAAAAAATAGTTGGATATTTAAACAGCTTAGTAGCCTGTTGATATTGATAGTTTTGCAAATGATCACAATAGTCTTGTGTAACATTAGATGTTTGGAGAAAAACTATTTTTTGCAAATGAAGTATGGTACCTTTGTCTTCAGTGTATAGAATTTAAAGAGTTCATTTCCTGTTTCATTCTGGCATCTGAAGTCTGGCCTGTGCAAAACATCTCACTGATGACGTTATAACTTTACACTGACTGACAGCCATTGTAAATGCTCTACACGGTGTATGACTGAACATAATCATTTCAGCACCAACTTTATTGTTCCTGCTTTACACATGAATTAAAATTTTTTTTAAAAAAGTTTGTATTCAGAAAAGCCATTTACTACAGCCGCTGTCTGAAAAACCAAGAACAAAAGAGGCTCTTTTACTTCCAGGGCATGTTAACGGAGTGTGATCTTAATTTAATGAGCGCAAGTAAATATTATTGCTGTCGCCACTTAAATTTGCAGCAGCTCTGCTGTTGCATGGCCAATAATCTACAGTATCTTAAAATTTCTCCTCTAGTAGTTGATCAAGTACTTCTGATTTTATTTAATTATGTACAATTTCTCATATACAGAAATGATAGTTGTTCAGCTTTAATGAATGGTCAAAAAAAGACGAAGACTCACTGCAAAATATCTGATTGGCTTTGCAGCCAGGTTATGTGTAAGATAGGCAGCAGTATACAAAATCACATACTGATTATATGATACAAGATGATGTTTATTGCCATTTTTCATTTCCTGTGTCATTGTGGCAGTTTGACTTTTTATGACTATCTCTCAACTTAACTCTTTATGTAGAAGTACATAGATTTACATTTTTGTAGAGACAATTTAGCTTATCACTATACCCAACAGATACTGTCTAATATTTGTTTGTAAGCATATATTGTTCTTTATTACATTTCTGAAATATGCTGCAGGCAGCAGCTTGTCGTGCGACGACACCACACTTGATGAGAATGTGACTAAGCAGTGAAAAACGTATAGCAGGTGCGCCTCCTCATATAACCTTCCTCTGATTGGGTGCTTTGCTAAAAACAGATGCCCCGATGAAGGCCTGTGTGCCAAATTGCGTTAGCCTGATGTTAGCCATTGTAAAAATATGTTATCGCTGAGGTTAAGTCTTCGTTCTGTATTTTTGGAGTGCTGCCATTACAGAATTGTTTCAGAGATTTCAGGGGAAGTAGATTGAGAGCAAGCCGCAAGAAAAGGTCTCACTCACCTGTTTTAATGCGTAATGTTATTTAAGAATTGTCATTTTGCAGCCTAGTGTCTTTTAAATATGAAGTGTCACTTGACTGCAAACAAGCACATTTCCAAAGTCAGTGTTTCTACAATATATTCATGCATTACTCTGCCCCATTATGTAGCTAGCACGTAACTGGTGCAGTCAAAAGTCAACGTGGTTTCCCTCTGTTGGCAGCAATTTTAAATAATAAAATAACCTTTAAGAGTTTTTTAATCACTTTAAATCTATTTTGATTGTCTTTCACATCAGCAGCAGCTCTGTCCCTCGTCAGTTATATGTTAAGACAAAGCAGACAAACAAACAAACAAAAAACTAAATGTGACAAAGAACCTCTTGCATTTTGTTGCACTTGTTTATTGACACTGTAGATTAAATAAATATGACTAAAAAACAGCCAGAAGACATTAAAAATATGTAACAGTACCATAAAATCACACTGTAACAAAACTAGCATCTTGTGAGCAATGACTTACCAAACTATGCTTAGTTACGAGCATAAATTGGATAAAAGAGCTAGATACAGTCTACTGTATGTGAAGACAGAGGGACAAATACTCCTTAATTACCCGACCATCTTCAACAGAGAATGAAATTTTTATCAGGTTCTGACTTTTCAGTAAAAAACAAAATATTGTCACAAGTAGTGATTATTTCACCGTAATGATACTGTTTTATATCAAACGAACAACAAATCTAGACACAAATCAGGCAACCGTATTATTTTTTTCACTGACAAAGCAAGACTGTGTGAGAATAAAAAATGAATTGTTTTGATTTCTGCTTTTAGGTTGAACTAGTCTTTGTATTACTGGATGAGCTATCCTCTCATAACAATGATTTCAGTGAACATTTCTCCTTTTGGTTGGTCAAAGCCCACTCTTGTCTAGCTGCCTGTGAATGCACTGGAGTGGGCAGAGCAAGTTTTAAAGAGTGAGTATCCCAGGCAGAGAGTAGCTGTGCTTTAGCCTCAGGCCAAGGAGCTGCACTCCATCATGTCTTGATATTTCCAACATCAGTCAGCTACTTCTGTCGTGACACAACTGCTGACGACCTTCAGCTCTCCAGATTCAACAAAGAAGATTTTAATTTGGCTCAATGCTGGATACTGACTGTGGCTCCTAACAGCCGGGCCAACACCCATTTTTGAAATAAAAACTACCTCAAAGGTTCACTTTGATGAAACGCGTGTGGACTGAGGGTCAGAGGGAGTTTGCTGAGAGCGATACGACAGGATTTTACTAAAGTGTTGTGGTCTTTGCACCAGTCTATCCAGATAAAAAGAAATAGAAATAGTACAAAGACCCAAATGGCATTTATCTCATCATTCAGATATTGCAAGGGAACTGAATTGTACTTTTCCTCAAATTGTAGTTATCTAGAATGCAGTGAATTGTGGCTTTGTGATATTTGTCCTTACTAATGCAAAGTGGTCCATGTGTTGCTTGTTTTTCATTATGTGTTGGCTTGGATTACAGCCCTTGGATGAAACTTTCCTGAAAAAAAAAAAAAAAGAAAGCTCATGTTCATAGAGCTGAGTCATAGACCACAACTCCCATATAACATGAAGATGCTTCATGTAGATATAATTTCGCAAAGTTACCAGCACATTCAAGACCCATGTAAGAAAATTCTCATTTTTGTGGATAGCAGCAATATTTTTCAAAAATATATTTATATATTTTAAACACATGTGGTCATTACACTTCTACAGTAAGTGACCTTGTTCTTACAATGTTTTGGAGTAATTTTCCAAAACGCCTTGTTGATCGTGTCACTTTAGCCATTGGCATTTTTAGCAGAGTTTTGTCTTATATGGTATTAAACCTCAATAAAACAAGGATGAAACACATTTTACTCTAGTTCCAGTTTCCTCTAGTTCACCAGTCTCTTGTACAGTAACATTTAATAATAGATAACAAGTAAAAACAGACAAATGTA